>WOXC01002716.1:0-347500 GCA_011680675.1 Gymnobelideus leadbeateri | reverse complement strand
CTTATATACTCTTCTTCCCACCTAAGTCAATTATGAGAAATAGTAAGATTCCTTCCTTTCTTTCTCATTTTTCTCTCCCTTTTATTTTTGTCTTAATAATGTCAAAACAGAATATATCTCAGGACTTCTATCTTATTTATTTTCCTTTGTGACCCTTGAAGGCATCATGCTTCTGAAGGGATACCTATCTCTCTCTCTGTGAGTGTAAGGACTCAATTATAGTTGATTTCCTTCCAAATGAACAAATGCATTTACCTGTCTAGTCAGTTAGAAGTTGATATGCATTTATTTAATGCCTACTCTGTGCAAGGCACTGTGTTAGGTGCTGGGGATAGAAAAAGAGAAAAAGGGCAATCCCTGCCACCAGGGAGCTCACAATCAATAGGGAAGACAACAACGAAATAAATATTAACAAACAAGGTATATACAAGATAAATAAGAAATTATTAATGGATGGGAGTCACTAGAATTAAAGAGAATTCCAGAAAGTCTTTCTTTAGAGGGTGGAATTTAAGTTTGGACTTGAAAGAAGCCAAGGAAACTAGCAGTTAAATATGAGGCAGGAGAGTATTCCAGGTATGGGGCAGCCAGAGAAAATGCCTGGATTCAAGAGACAGAGTGTTTTGTTGTAGAAGAGCAAGGAGACTAGTGTCATTGGATTGAAGAACATAGGGAGCAGAGTAAAATGAAAAAGACTCAAAAGGTAGGGACAGGGCAAGGTTAGGAAGCACTTTGAATACCAAAGAGGATTTTTTTTTAATTCCAGAAAACAATAAGGAGCCAGTGGATTTTATTAAGTAAGGTCATAATGTAGTTGGAACTGTGCTTAAGGAAAATGACTTTGGTGGCCAAATAGAGGATAAATTGAAGTCAGAAGTGGTTTGTGTCAGGTGGACCATTCAGCAAACTATTGCACAAGTCCAAACATGAAATGATGAGGGCCTGCAGCTGGGTGGGGGCAGAATTAGAAGACAGACAGAAACATAATTAAGAAATGTTGGAAAGGTGAAATTGTCAAATCTTGGCAATATGTTGGGAATGGTGAGAGATAAAGAATAGTTAAGGAAGGTACCGGAATTGCTAGCTTGGAAGACTGGGTAGATGGTGGTGTCCACGACCATAATTGGAAGTCTGGAAAGGGGGATTTTTAAAGAGAAAGATAATGCATTCAATTTTCAACATGTTTACTTTAAGATGTGTATAAGACATTTAGTCTGAGATAGCTGAAAGGCAGGTGAAGAGGAAAGAGTAGAGTTCAGCAGAGAAAATAGAGTAGGATTGGGTGATTACAAGTTTTTTTCTCCTTAATAATAGTTACAGCATAGTTTTGTGTAACCCTGCTTTCATGTATTACTTCCCTATACATGAAGTCTTTCTTTTTGACTGTTCATGGTATTTTTAAATTGACCTGAAAGCTCTTGATTTTGAATATGCCATTCTTGCAAGTCTTCATTTGGGGTTTTCTTCTAGGAGGTGACCAGTGGTTTTTTTACATTTTTACTTGGTTTTCTCATTATAATAGATCTGAATTATTTTACTCTATGATTTCTTTAAACATTTCATCTAGATTTTCTATTTTTATTTTTCCTTAACTTGTTTTTTAGGTAATTTTTTGATGGTATATACATTGTTTTTTTTAATTATTTGATTTTTATTCTAATATTTCTTTTCTCTCTTATGGGAGTATTGAATTATTTTTGCTCCATTCTAATCTTCAGGAATTCTGCTACTTGGGAAAAAAAATTTTTTTTCTACTACCTCTACCTCCTCTCTGTTCCCAGGCTCTTATTTCACCTCTATTTCTTGCTTCATTTCATCTAGATACTCCTATAGTCTTCAAAATCAAGTTCATTTTCCCCCCTCTTACATAATATAGTCCTTGGAACAAAATAAATGCTTAATAAATACTTTCTCTATTTTATTTCTGCTTATAATTGTGTTTTCTTCTCAGGTATTCCTTGATGTATAGTATTTCTGTAATGTGTTGGTTTCTTCTTTTGTTCACTCAGTTCTAGTTTGGGACTGTGCCAGAGCCAGGGTCTACCCCTTCTTTTTTCCTGGGCCTTTGTCACTGTTTTCTACCTTAAAGTGCAAGCATCTTTAGATCACTCAGGAACAGAGGACTATGATCTTCAGCTGCCCCTTCCCCTTTTCCTTTTAACCCAGGTTAGAGCCCTACAGTCTTCCAGTCAGACTAGATCAACTTTAGTCAGGGTGTAATGGACTTCTGCCCTACCCCTATGCCTAGAATTCCTGGTCAGAAAGCATCTGGCCTCTGGCCATTTCCCTTCTAGCTTCCACAATAGAGCATATTTAATTTTCCCCCACCTCAGTCAGAGAACTGAAGCCTTCAGGTGTTCCTAAAGTGTTGGAAGTCAAAGTACTTTTAGGCTTCCAGTCTGTTTACTTTACTCACATCAAATTTCCTAGTGGGATGCATAGAATGCCTGATGCTTTTAGCTATCTTTTTGTGCTCCCCTAGGCTAGACCAATGGTTTTACAATTCTCTTTGGATTTCTTTATCATTTTTCTGTATGGTGCTGTTTTTTTTTTTAATCTTAAGGTATAAACGTGGGCCAGTTATGCTCCTCTATGATCTTTGTTTTTTCTCGTATGATTGTAAGTCCAACATTTCTATTTTATAAACTTCGTTTTCTTACTTGTGCTTACATAACTCTATGGCCTATTATGATCAGAAAATACATATATGCCCAGGTGGGAAAAAAACAAAACATTATTGATCAGAGAAGCAGATATCGTGTGTGTGTGTGTGTGTGAGAGAGAGATTTTTGCTACGTGTGGAAGTTCTGTGTTCTTCGGAAGTTCATTGTTTTTCTGAAAATGGTCACCTTAAACAGGTCATCTAATCTTATTCTTACTCTCTCTACACGTAATAAAAACCCAGGCTAATTACTGTCAAAATGATATGAGTTGCTAATGAGTTAAAGTGTTCTCTGCCTTCTATCTGAAATGAAATATGTAGGATAATTAACCAATATTATAGTGTTGATTAATTGTTTTTCACAGTTTAATTATGTAATGCATATGATTAATCATCATAATTCAAAGGATATAATAAGTAAGCAGAATAATTGTGTATAATGGAACATAGGGTATAGGTTAAAAGGTATGTCTTAAAATTGCTAGTTATTACTTTGGAAAAATTATTGCACAAAATTCCTGAATATGTCTTTAATGTAATTAGACTCAAAGCTTTACTGAAAAAATAAAGTAGGCATCAGCCTTTTGTTATGCTACTCAAGGAGGCTTTTCCTCATTTTCAGAACCTTTTCTCTACATTGAAGATGTGTTTTTCTTTTTCTTGTACCTTATTCTGAAATTCTTCAGGGGAAACAATGTAGCTTAGGATCATTACTTGGAGCTAGCAAGGACCTTGGAGGAGGCATGAGATGTGTGGATAAGTTCCCAAATAATTATTAATGTATTCGTTAAATGGTTTTGGAAAATCCACCCCTTCCCCTCAAAGTTTATTACCAGGAAATTTATTATCATCAAGATTGCATCAGTTGTGGTGCTCAGATTGAATCATTACCCTCAGTATTGAGGGAAGAGGTTAAGGGTTCTCGAGACCCCAAAATACCAACATGCAAGGATCCTGCTGAATGAATTCAACTCAAGTCTTTTCTCAGCCAAAAAAAAAGCAAAATTTATTAAAAGTTTGCTTGTAGTAGACACAGAGTAAGTCTGTGCTAGGTCATCCTATGGAGCTCTCACACAGGGAGAGAAGATGGGATCTTATTTACAGAAAGGTTGTGGGAGGAATCTAGGTGTGGTCTAGAGGAGGAGTTTGGGGAGGTTCTTCAGGAGGAGTTAATGACATAAATGAGTGATTAAGGGAGGGAAGTTGCCGGAGGCTACCTGGAGACTACAGATAATGCTGGGCTAGGCCAGTTCAAGGGTGGATTGATGTTTTGATAAGCTCAAGGGTCTAAGTAGAAGGACAATGGAGGGCTAGGCTAGTAACTGAAATCTGGGCCCAGCCACAAAGTAGGACTTATAGCCTCATTCAAATGCCTCATCAAATGGGATAATTTAATCAGAGTTCAAGGGGGGTTCCCAGAGCCTGTACCTCAAAGATTCAAGGAGAGCTCAAGAGGGTTCCCAGAGCCTGCACCTCATCATTGAGGAAATTCCTTCTAAAGTCTCCCTTTAAAGAGAGCTTCAGTTAACTCTTGGTTTTATACCAGCTGCACTTTTTAGATTTGCCTGAATCATGTCTCTGTGGAGGGCACTTTCTTCTCCAATACTCCCTTCTCTTCCCATACCTTCCCCCTCCCCCCCTCATTAAATTGTAAACTCCTTGAGGACAAGGAATTTCTTTTTCCTATTTGTACCCCCAGCACTTAGCACAGTGCCTGGCACATAAGTCCTTAATAAATGTTAATTACAATGTACTAGTAATAATAGGCAGCATTTATAGAGGATTTTAAAGTTGGCAAAGTACTTTACCCTCAAAACCTCTGTAAAATTGGTGTTATTGTCAACCTGAATTTAAATGAAAATAGTCAGTGCAACAAAACGGAGGTCTTTAATAGGGGCAAGTGAGCTGCAATGATGGGTGCCACACAGTTAAAGCAGGGTACTCCAGTAGGGGAGTGAGAACAGAGTTTATACAGGGTACCAAGGGAGCAGGAATGACTAGGTTGCAAGTGGGAAGGGTAAGGTGGGTTAAGGTTTCACCAGATATGTTATTTTGCATAACAAACTAAGGTTCTTAAAGGAAAGCTGGGGATCTAGGGAGGGGAGAGTCAGGGAAATTTACAAAATAATCAGAGGCTGGGAGTGAGGTCCCAGGATCCCCACCCCTGGTCTAGTCAGCCCCAGACAATTCAATGGCCTGGGAATGGAGACCTGGGTAGCTTTAGTACTTAGTCTATCATGTTTGTCATTATTATTGCCCTCTCTTTCCAGATTGGGGAATAGAGGTTCACATAGGTTTAATTACTTGCCTAAGTTCACACATATATGGGGTATGGGACCCCAAAAGTCCCCTACCCAGCAAAATTAAAAATCATAGGTATCTGGAAGAAGGAACAGGAAGTTTATTCAGTTCTCAGGAGAAAAGGGCATCCCTTCCACCAGTATGAACCAGCAGAATAAGACCTGTTACAGAAGATGGAACAAGAATTTATACTTTAACACAATCAAGCCCCCCCTCCCCTTCTCCTACTGGCTGGGAGGTGGGCTTACAATCTGAGCTTGAATTCTCCAATGATAAGGAACAAAGAAGGCTGCCACTATCTCTCAATGGTTGGGAGATGGGCTTACAAACAGCTATGAAATAGGGGGTAGCCAATTCAAATGCACCTATTCTTATTTGGCAAATGACAAAGTGAAGAAGGGAGGGGCTAAGAGCTTAATGCTGATTGACAGCAAGGGAAAGGCAGGAGGGTCCTGAACAATCTGAACAATTCAAATGTTCAGATCCTTATTTGGACAATGCTAAGGAGAGGGAAGACCAAAAGCTGCCAGCAAGGGTGAAGGTTGAAAACCCCTAAAGTGCCTAATGCTGATAAGTGTGTGGCAAACAAGGGTGGAAGTCCTAAGTCTCCTGAAGAGGCCTAATGCTGATGTGGTAGCAGTAAAGAAGGGGGAGAGAAGGGGAAAGGGTGAAGCTGAAACTCTGGCTTGTTCCCACAAAAAAACATATGGGCTGAGAAGTTTTATCCTTTCCCATTCACACAGCTAGTTTTAACCTGAGACAAGATTTGAACCAGCTCTTCCTAGTTCCTTGGTCAGTACTCTACTTACTACACCACCATGCCTATGTGTAATTTCTGCTACATCGTGATTTAAATAGGTTTTTGTGGACTAGCTTGGGACCCTGAACCTCATCTATCATTACAGTAAGTAACTTTAACATTCTTCAGTTCCAAGTCATGAATTTACAAACAAACTTTGACAAACAACAATAAAAATATTTCATTAGTTGGGCCCTAACTAAGAAACAGAGACAGTAAGTATCATCATGTTTTGAAGGTGATTTAGCATTATAGATGTTTTCCAACTCTAATACTATGGATTCTTGAGAAGCTTAGATAGAGAGCAAATATGATTAAAACGGTAGGTTTGACAAGATCACTTGCCTGAAGAAAAAAGTAGAATTTGAAAAGAACATGTCATTCGTAATGCTTTAGGGAATTTTCTTTTTACCATGCTTGTAAATAACTCCCAGTCATGTCAACAGGAATTAAGCGTGTCCCTGGAGAAGCACTTAGGCAATCCAACCTGACAAGAGCTTAACTGTGCATTGTGTGCTAGAGAGCTCCTGTATGAAGCACAACTTCAAGTCTTGTAGCAGAGACAGGGATGTTGGGAAATTGCAGCAGAGAAGGAAACAATCAGGCATTATTATGGTGCCTCTTTTGTGTTGGCCTTTTACAGTAAGAAACAGAGGAAAGAAGGGCTAGATGGAGCAAATAAGCCCCACAAATGGTATCCTCAGTTACAAACCAAAGGACAGTTTTCATGTGTACAGTAGTCTACAGGGATCTCTTCAGTTGGAGATGTGCTTATGCAAAACAAAATTGCCTCAAGTAAAAGAATAATGGTGTATGTAGCTAATGTCTGTATCACAGGGACCATAGGTACCAACAACAAAGATTTATCCATGTCCTTATTATGTTAGACACTATATAGGAGAGGTGTAAATCATTTTTGCTGTATTCAAGTCAAATCACATGCCACCTCAGTGGCATGGATTGCCTAGTTGTTAGTGTTCTCCTTTTTTCAAAAGATCTTGTATTTAACTATCTAATTTGCATGCTGTATTCACACAGTTGAGTGTAAATTCTTAGAGAGAAGGGGTTTGACCAGTCACCAAGCTTTTATTAAGGACCTATTAAGTGCCAAGCATTGTGGTAATCACTGGGGATGTGAGGGTCATCATAAAATGATGAGGTATAGGGTCAGGGGTGCCCAAGACCCCAAAATACCAACAAGCTAGGTCCTGTCAAATGAATTTGACTCAAGCCTTCTCTCAACCAAAGAAAAGCAAAGTTTATTAAAAGTTTGCCGTAATGGGTAGACTCTTAAGGAGCATTGGTATCTGTAAAGGACAGATTCGACAACCTGGCCAGAATCATCTGACACAGAGCAAGACTGTGCTGGAAAATTCTATGGTACTCTCATATCACATGGAGGCAAGATGGGGTCTTATATACAGAAAAGTTGTGGGAGGAATCTAGGGGTGGTCTAGAAGTGGAGTTTGGGGAGGGTCTTCAGGAGGAGTCAATGAGGTCAGACTCCAGTAATGAGTGATTAAGGTTGGGAAGTTGCTGGAGGCTACCTGGAGCCAACAGACAAAGGTGGGCTAGGCCAGTTCAAGGGTGGAACAGATTTGGGTATAGACATTTTGGGAGGAGCAAGGGTGGGAAATTGCTGGACAAAGGAAGGCTAAGGATTTGGGCAGAGCCACTGTGAAAGGCCTATGGCCTCAGGCAAATGCCTTACATGGGAAGATTCAAGGAGAGCTCAAGGGGGTTCCCAGAGCCTGTACCTCAACAGGGATACAAAGAAAGGTTAAATCAAAAAGGGCCAACTCTCAAAGATCTCAGGGTCTAATGGGAGGAGGCAATATGCAAACAGTTATGTATAAAGGATATATGCTGGGTACACTGGAGATAATTATGAGAGGAAGGAACTCTACTTAAGAGAAATCAGCAAAACCTTGTTGTAGAAGGTAGGATTTAGCTAAGATTTAAAGGGAACCAGGGAAACCAGGGAGGAGAGATAAGGGAGGAGAAAATTCTAGGCATGGAGAAATAGTGAAAATGCAAAGTTGAGATTTTGAATATCTTTAGTGAGGAATAGTAAGGAAGCCTGGTATCATTGAGTTGCAGAGTATGTGGGAGGAAGGGGAGGGGAGTAAAACTTAAGAAGACTGGAAATCTAGGGTGGGGCCAATTTATGTAAGGTTTAAATGTCAAGTGGAGGGTTATTTATTTGTTCCTGGAGGAGATAAGAAGTGAAGTTTATTGAATTGTGGGTTGATAGACCTGTGTTCCATCAATTTGATTGTTGAGTGAAGAGTGACTAGAGACTTGAGGCTGAGAGGCCAACCAGAATACTATTTCTATAGTTTAGGTATAAGGTGATTAGAATTTATACAGGATGGTACAAGTGTCTACATTAGGAAAAAATGGTATACATATGAAATGTTACTAAGGTAGAATCAGTAGGATTTGAAAAGTGATTGGATAGATAGAGAGTGAAGACTCCAGGATGACTTTAGAATGTAGGGCTGGGTGACTAGGACAATGGTGGCTTCCTTGTCCTTAATAAGAAAGTTAAGAAGAGAGGAGGGCAGAGTTAGAGTGGAGATAATTAGTTCTGTTTGGGACTTAATGAGTTTAAGATACCACCAGGATATTTACTTCAAGGTGTCCAACTATGAGATATGTGCTCTGGGAGCCCCCTCAATCTCTCCTTGAGTCCTTGAAGTTCAGGCTCTGGGAACCTCCTTTGGACTCTTGATTAAATTGTTTCATTTGATGAGGCATTTTCATGAGGCAATAAGCCTTATATAGTGGCTGGGCCCAGACCTCTAGCCTAGTTACTAACTCCTAACTACTAGCCTAGTTACTAACATAG
The DNA here is from genome assembly GCA_011680675.1 of Gymnobelideus leadbeateri. Classification (NCBI taxonomy): domain Eukaryota; kingdom Metazoa; phylum Chordata; class Mammalia; order Diprotodontia; family Petauridae; genus Gymnobelideus; species Gymnobelideus leadbeateri. The sequence goes on along the minus strand of WOXC01002716.1, from coordinate 338,887 downwards.
CCCTCTATTGTTCATCTATCAAAATATCAATACACCCTTGAATTGACTTAGTCCACCATTGTCTGTAGCCTCCAGCTAGCTCCCACCTTAATCACTCATTGACCTAATTAACTCCTCCTGAAGACCTTCCCCAAACTTTTCTGGACTACCCCTGGATTCCTCCCACAACCTTCTGTATATAATGCCATAGAATAGTGAGACCACCATAGAATGACCTAGCACGATTTACTCTGTGTCTAATGCAAGCAAACTTTTAATAAATTTTACTTTTCTTTGGCTGAGAAGACTTAAGTCGAATTCATTCAGTAAGACCCAGCATGTTGGTATTTTGGGGTCTCCAGAGCAACCCTAACCTTCTTAGGGGGAAACCTCTTCATTCAATAAGCAGTTGGACATACAAGACTGGAAACTGGGATAGAAGTTAGGACTGATTAAGCAGATGCAAAAATTAGTAGTGTAAAAGTAATTTAATCCATTGGAGCTAAAGAGAACACCAAGTGAAATGCTATAGAGGTAGAAGAGAACAGGGCCCAAGACAGAGCTTTGTCCATTTAATGGGTATGTCTTGGATGAAAATAAAGCAAAGAAGACTGAGAAGGAGCAGCCATACAGGTAGAAAAAGAACTCAGAAAGATTAGAATTACAAAGACCTAGAGAGAAGAAAGTATCAAAGAAAAAAGGGTGATCAATAGTTTCAATGGCTGCAGAGAGGTCAAGAAGGATAAGAATTGAGAAAATGACTGATTCATTTATGTTTTTGTTTCCTAGAGCTTGCACATATAAGTACTTAATACATATTTTTTTAAGTAAATCATTTGTGGAAAGTGATGGGGTACAAGTTCTGGGAAACCCCTTGAACTCTGATTGATTCTTCCCACTGGATAAGGCATTTGACTGAGGTCATAAGTCTTTCATTATTGAAGGCCCAAATCTCTCTTATTCTTAACCTAGCAGAGCCCTCCACTGTCTAGCTTGATCCTATCAAAATATCTATACACAAATCTGTTACCCTTAAACTAGCCTAGCACTCCACTGTTGGTCATCTCTAGGAAGCTTCCAGCTATTTCCCACCCTTAATCCCATTATTAGAGTCTGACCTCTGTTCCATCAAAGATCCTCCTTAGACTCCTCCTCAAGACCTTCCCCATACCTCTCCTCTAGACCACCCCTAAGATTGTGAAACTTTCTGTATATAAATTTCATCTTGCCTTCATGACAGGGCAGAGAATTCAATGTATCTCTGACTCATTCTGTGTCAGATTATTCTGGCTTGCTTGTCAATACAAACTTCACATATACTTAGGCTCCTTAAGATTCTATCCATTAAGGCAAATCTTAAATAAACTTTGCCTTACTTTGGCTGAGAGAAGACATAAGTGGAATTCATTCAGTAGGTCCCAACATATTGATATTTTGGGATCTTGAGCACCCCTAATGCAGACCTTAAACCTCAACAGAAAGGACTTCCAGTTTAGTTAGGAAAGGTAAATATCACTTTAAAGTAGCCCACATGTTCATATCAGATGAGGGACACAGTCTATAATGATAGCAGGGCTTTAGAGAAGGAAAAATCATTTGGTTGGTCAAGGAAGACTTTATTGGAGAGATTGAACTGGTTTGAAGGACAAGTTCAGTTTTGATGAATGTAGAGGAATTTCTGGAATGCCAAAATCTGAGCAAAGGTAGAAATGGCAATGTGTAAGCCTTGCTTTTGGAGCAATGACTACAATTTAGCTAGTCCTTAAGGGAGCACTAGGAGATGCAGTTAAAAAAATGGTAATAATAATAATGATGATGATAATAATAATAATAATAACTTCTATTTGTAGAGTGCTTTACTATTATAGCATGGGATTTCAGCTGGAAGTGACCTGAGAAGTCATCTAGTCTAACACTCATATATTATAGCTAAGAAAGCTTGATGCCAGAGAGATTTAGTGATTTGTGCTCATTTACAAAGGTATTTTGACTATGAATCCCATGGGATTTCTACTTTTCCATGTTTATAATATTTATTCACACAATATCATGATTTCTACTTTTCCATGTTTATAATATTTATTCACACAGTATCATAAAAAGTGATTTTTATCACAATATATGGGGAATATAGTATAATTATTTTGATCTCCATTTACTAATAATATCATTGATATTAGGAAAGATTTAGTTTTTTCATGATTTCACCTCTAGTATTTAGTGAACTTTCTGAAGTTTCACGGCTTCGCCAATGAAATTTTCCCCTCCCATATATTATTGTCTGAAAGGCTACAGGGCAGACAAGCAAGAATACGTATTATGAAGGGAAAGTTTTAGGGTCCCTTGACCATTGCTCCCCTGTCCTATACAGTTACCTACAAAGGTTACAGGGCAGATGAGTAAGAGGGCATGTAATCCTTTTTGTTTTATGCCTCTGGATCTGGTCCTAGAATAATACCTAACCTTAAGGAAGGGTAAAGAGTAAATGGGATTAAGGGAGGCTCCTTCTACATTATCTGCATTTCTTTTACAGGATCTTCCTACATTGTCTACATTCTCTTGGGGAGCATAAAAACTCTGTGAGCTCCTTGCATCTTTGGCTCTGTATGAAATGGTCCTGTAATAAACAGACTATTGATTACAGCCCTGTCATTATTCTCACCTCTTGTTAGCCCACCAACTGCACTGGCTGCAGTATAGTGCAAACTGGAGCTGGTATATGAACAAAGGTTTTATAGCTTTTATTCCGCCACCCCCCCTCACCCCCCACCAAATATACCAGGGTTGATCCTTTTAGTGATGGAATCCTAATAAAGCCGCCCCCAGCCCCAATATTCTAACTTCATTATAGGCTTGGCCCTACTGAGCAGTAGACCTATTGCACCTTCCTAGCCCCCCTGCCAATATCCTATCTTCTTCATATATGCCTCATTACTCACTGGAACAGCAGGTGTGTCCCTGAACTCTTACTTCCCACAGAAACAGTAGGGGTATCCATGTGATGGGAACCTAGCTACTGCCTGGTTACTGCCCCCAGACCTATAGCCGGCCACTTGGGTACCAGCCCCAAGTGTGAATGGAGACTTGGTAATGAATTAACCAGGCAGGTAATTTGTAGGATAGAACTCTGTTTATTCATACTCATGGAAAGGTTTTTATAGCGCAAAGAGACAAAGGACGGAAAGGAAGGGAAATCATTATCTTAGTCTGTTGTATCCTGGAAGTAGCATGGCAGTAAGGCCTATTGATTCCTAGGTGCCATAAAGTCTTAGGAAAAGTCAGTTATCTCTTATCACATGCAGTCAGTTACATCTCAAAGGATGCTCTTGAGAGCTGGCCTCAAAGCCTTATGGCCAAGGCCGTGTCATCAAGAACATCTGTATAGCAACTGACTTCCTGCAAATGTTTTGGACAACTAAAGTTTTGGGGTAGAGCCTTACATCTGGGTCTCCGGTACTTCTTAATGCAGCCGCAGTCATAAACAGATGCAATTGAGAGCAAACTTCAAAGCTGAAGTGCAATCCTCAACAGACATCATGTTTAGAGCTGGCCACCCAAAGATACCAGAGTGCAGAGTCAGATATATCCTAGGACAGAATCCTGTTGATCTCAAGAACTCCAACAACATCCTTTTAAATGCAACCTATATCAAAAGAACTCTGGAGCAGACTTAGTGGAAAGTTGCATCTCAAAGAGATCTTTGACATGCAGGTCCACTGATATCAGGGTAATTATCAGAGTCCTGGGACAGGCCTCTTTGGCTCACCACACAGACCCATTCCCAGAGAAACAGGTGTGTTCTTGTATTCAATCAAAATCACATCATCCATCTAGCCCAAGCCAGGACCACAATAGCCTAGCCAGTTGGAGGACAAAATGACCAGAATGTTTAGCTACCAAACCATAGATGGGACCCCTCCTCCATTACCTAATCCCCTAACAAATTCCTCCTGCCTTTTTAATATTAATGATATTCCTCTATTTTATGTAAATTTCTGTTATGCAATTGTATCTTTAATCTATAAAAATCCATCTTGCTTTCTCTGAACTTGCTAGTTCCTCTTGGAACTTAGCCAGCTTCATGAAGGGTGTCAATCTCAATAAATGCCTATACTTAGATTAGAGGTGGTTTGACTGAATTCTTTGAGATGGTGCCACTACAACACATCATAAAGTTGCAAAAGTTTTTGTGTGGGCAGAGCCCCCATCAAAACAGTTTTTGGTGTCCCTGGGTTTAAATCACAGCATTACAATGCTATAATTATCTTTCTATCTGAAATCATTATTGTTATTCTTATTAAGTACTAACCTTTTCTGTTGAAGTCAAACCTGCCAAATCACCCAAGAGAAAGAATTTGTGAATGTTATATCACATTAACATTCTTTTTAGAATTTGAGACTAATTCTTTTTTTAATATTCTCCCTCTTAGCCTCTACAAGGTGTGAGGAAGTCTCCTCAACCTCAATGTTCCTATGCAACCTCACTTCACTTAATCCAATAGCTTTCAATGACTTAAAAATTGATCAATGAAAAATTTCCACCTAATCTAAGACCTTTTCTTGCTTAATAGATTTAATATCTAAGACTTGTTCGTGCCTTATATGAATATCTGTTTAGATTGACTCAGTGGAGTTGTTCTCACTTGACTTTTTAGTTACTTAAATTGGGGTCAGATTGACTAAATTAAGAGTCTTGATTAACCCAGCAAAACCACTTCTAGGGTGTATCCCAAAGAGATCATACAAGTGAGAGAAAGACTGATATGTATAAACATATTTATAGCAGCTCTTTTTGTGGTGGCAAAGAAGTGGAAATCAAGGGACTGCCCTTCAGTTGGGGAATGGCTAAACAAGTTGTGGTATATGAATATAATGCAATACTATTTTGTAGCAGATAGATTTCATAATAATCTGGGGAGAACTATATAAACTGATGATGAGTGAGGAGAGCAGAACCAGGAGAATATTGCATACATTTACAGACACATTGTATCTGTGATGAATAACTTTGATAGACTGGGCCTTTCTCAGCAATACAAAGTTGTTAGATAACTCCAAAAGACTCATGATGGAAAAGGCTATCCACATGCAGAGTAAGAATTAAGAAGTCTGAATGCAGATTGAAGCAAACTAGTGGGTTTCTCTCTTTTTCATTTTGCTTTGTTGTGTTTCTTCTTTCTTGTTGTTCATTCCATTGGTTATAATTCTTTATATCTTGACTAACGTTTAATGTGAAGGTATTTGTAGAACCTATATCAAATTGCATGCTGCCATGGGATTGGGGCTGGGGGGAGAAGCAAGGGGAAGAAAATTTAAAAACTTGTGGAACTGAATGTTGTAAACTAAAAGTAAATAAATTTTTTAAAAAAGAATCTTGAGAGAAGTCTATGTGACATAGTTGATAATCAAATCAGGTCATTAACATGCTTCCAAATATATTGTTATATAATTGAACAAACTAAGAACATTATTGTACAAAGTTCTTATAGATCACCATGTTATGTCTTCCTGAAAATTAAGTTTCCCTTCTTAGAGGAAAAATATGATCCCCACAGATGTCCACAAAGCATGCAGGTCTATTTCTCCACAGGAATTAGGGATGTAGGATTGAATAGCGATCATCCTTTAGGGGATAAACCATTTTGGTTTGGTGCTTTTGTGAAAACACTGGTTCACTGGCCATAGGGGTCTGAGATATTACTATAGCTATCATATTAATATCAATTCACAATAATACAATGTACACTTTTTCACCAGTAGAGCTCAAAAACTAGGGTACCCAATAACTAAAGTCCTATTCAGAAAATGCTATTGGTAGGTTTCTGCAAGGGCCCCAGTTTTATCCTGGAAGAGTTCTCACATGAAGTTCATGTTCTGCCTCACTTTCCCAACATCTACTGACACAGAGAAATCAGGATACTAGGAGACAGAGTTCTGAAGATTAGAATATTCCAATAAGAGTCCTGGGTGAGCAACCTCTGCCATTGGCCATGTCATTTAGAAAAATCATTTTTTGGATGAAATTTTCTTTGCCTTACAATCCTGATTTCTACTCAGGTTCTATTCCTCTCCAATCCCTAGATTTTGATTCTGGTGTCCCTCTCAGAGGGGCTCTAAATTACTTGTTCTACTTCTATTTCTCCCCTCTTCCTCATAGTTTTCCTTACTTTTCTAACATATTCTTACATAAAATGAAGCCTGGTCTCTTCAGCATACTGCAGCACAATGTCAGGGGATTGGGATGTGGCATTGTTAGTAGTAGAGAGAGGTAATGATGCCAGAGAACATTTTTCATAGCTCTAAAGTTAGAAATGATTAAATTTGGGTGATGCTTATCTGACATGTCAGAAAATAGGCAAATTGCTGGCAAATATAGCAAAAGTTTTTAGAGATGAAGCTGACTTAGGTGGGGAAAGGGTTAGAGTGTCATTTCACAGTTAGTGGCTGTGCTCAACTGTTAATTTCTGCCTAAATACAAACAAGGCAAAGAGTTCAAAAGGTGGAAGAATGAAGACATTTGTTTTTGGATCTCTTGTCTGGTTATCATAGTATGGAAGGGGGCCAGGGTATTAGTGCACTATTTGTCTCAGTCAGGGTCTTATGGTTTGGTTGATATTTTAGCCCACACATCATTTCCCATATTGTGGGAGCAATGATAAGATATGAAAGCAGAGATTTCTTCTAATGCCCCTTCAGTTTAATTTGCTTTCTTTTCCTATTCCTTAAAAAGAGTTCTAGGAGACAGAGAGATAGAAAACTGGTGAGGCTGAATGTAACTCTGTGTTGCCTCTTCTCCCCAAGTGACTTTGCAATTATCTTGATTATAATTTATAAATAATTACCTCATATATTCCTATACATGTACACATTGTCTTCCCATGGAACATAAAGTTAAGAGCAGGTGCTGCTTCATTTGTTCTCAACTTTGCTCTTATTTTTAATAAAATAGCAAAAATATTTTTAAAAAAGTTTTTGATAAAAGTTGTAATTTAGTTTGGAATTGGAATTGGAATTTTAAGATAAGGTATTCATCTTTTCTTTCTAGCTAAAAACATTTCCTAATTCCTGTTTAATTCCCTCTCAATTTGGCAACATATATTAAGTATCCTTTTGTAGTATACAGCATACTAACCAGCGCTAGGGGAAATTAAAAAAAAAAAAACATAGACAGGCTATAGATCTTGTCCTCCTGGAGTCTATAGTATGGGAAAAAAATAAGTATATTACAGAACAGTACATTGAAATTGAATTTGGAAGAAAGGGAAAGTGAATTAGAAATATGTAAAAATTCTTGACCCAAATAAGTGCTCTATGATGTCCTTTAATTGGGGAGGAGAGAGTCATAACCTAATGGAGGAATCAGTAAAGGTTTCCTAGAGGTGACACTTGAAATGGGCTTTAAATGACATTTTCAATAAATTAACTTTAGTACAATCAAGACAATAGACCTAGGAATAAATACAGTTTGAGGGTCAGTGGATGGAGGGATAAAGACAATCTTCTGTTTTGGGAATAGTGTGAGTAAAGCATGAAAACAAAAACACAAGGCATATTACAAGTGCTGATAGACTAGTGTGACTGAAGTATACATTAAATATTGTGATAAAACAAATTAAATACTGGAGAAGTATTCTGAAAGAAAGATGGGAAGATACAGTAACACCTGTGGAATTCCTTGATTTACCTAGTAAAGAAGGAATGACACCTCAAATATTGCTAGGGTACTCTGTCTGGATGACTTCTTTGTAGCCATCATCCATTACCACATATTTTATTTAGGACCATACATTCAGAGCTCTCAGTATCTCATAAGTTTCATAGAATCACAGAATTGAATTTTGATGAAACCTCAGAGATCTTTTGGAGCAATCCATACCTGAACAACCTTATAGCAATATGAAATGAGTGGTTATTAATTTCTGCTTTTTGAAAGTTTTCAGTAGGGAGGTACTTGTACTATATCTTCTGGCAGCCCATTTCTCTTCTGGATAGCACTAATTACTTAAAAGATTTTCCTTTTTATGTGTTTCTTTGTAATTTCTAAATGTGTTTCTTTGTAACTTCTACCCATTGCTGACAGATAAATGCTATTCTATTTGAATGTAAGTTTCTTGAGGTGGTGGCAGTTTTGATTCTGTTTTTTAACTGTATCTGCTAATGCAGAGGTTTTTACACAGTAGGCTTTCTCATTTGAAATGACCTTAAACTTTATTCAGTAAATAAGAAACAGTCACTAATGATAGATAAGCATTGGAATGGCATGACCTTATCTTTACTAGTAGACCAGTGAAGGATGTGAAGGGTGGATGTGGATCAGGGAGAGAGTGGAGGCAGAAATATTTTTTAAAAGGAAATAGCTGACAGTGATCACAATGATCTAAACTATGGTGCTGGTACTGGGCAGAGGGAACAAAAGATATATACAAGAAATATTGCACAGATAGAATTGCCCTAACTTATTACTAATGGAAATATGAGAGAATGACTCATAAATGATCACAGTTAGATTTCTAACATTTCTACCAAGGACTTCACATCCCTCCTCCCCAAAAATGCCTTTTAATAATTTAAGTCTTGGCACCAGGTTATACCTTCATCCTTATGAAGTTTACTCCACCTCAACATCATATATAAGAATAGAGCCTCTGAACCCAGAAAGGATCCTCTTTTTATTCTTAGCATTTGTCAGCCTGAGGCTACAAAATGACACCTGTTCCAGTGGATGATTTTTGTCACTGACATGATCTCTGTTTTAATATAATGTTCTGGGGAAGGCAGCTCCCTGCTATGATGGACTTTGCAGAAGCAAGAAGGAAGGAGGAATGGTTTCTCTTTGTGGAATCTGTTCCTAATGGGTATTTTTTCAAGTGGGACAGGGATCTCATTACTCCTTCTGTTCTATCTCTCACAACAATCTTGTTCCTATTCAGTGTTTCCAAGAAGAAGTAGAATCCCAGAATCACAGGGTTGCCACTGTGGGTAAAGAGATAAACAGTGAACGGACCAGAGAGTGTGCATAGGTGGCAATGGAACTTGGAAGAAGAAACAGAGGGAGTCCAACTCAAAAGGAACTAAATCCAACTAAGGAAGGACTGATAGGTATTGTAGGCCTAAGTGAGCCTAGGGCTAAGTGCCGGGGTCTATCTAAGGCAGAGAGGAGTGAGTGTCTATAATATATAGACTCTATATTACACGTCTACATATGTATTTATGTATATGTAGACACACATATGTATATGTGTATGCATATTTATATACACACACTTACATATTTCAGTATAATTTCCAATACCATAGTTATAAATAGGCAGGGTCTAAGTTCCAGAGACTAGAATATGCAAAAACATAGCAAAAGCAGCACTAGTAAGCATCATTATTAAAATGCTGATCTTTGGAGAGAGGAGTTTTGTCTCTTCCTTGAACTAATTGGTTTTATTGATGTTGTTAAAAAGACTTTAAATGAATTTTTATATCCTATCAATTGCAAAGGATTATCAACTTCACTCACCAAAAGCTAACACATCCAACCTTTTCTCTGTTTTTCATCCTTTTTTTTTCTAAGAGTACCAATGATGTTACAGGATGATGTCTTGACTTGTTCATGAATTTTATTTAAGTGAGATAGAGTTACACAAAGTACTCAGCCTCAGTCTGTCTTTCATAGTCATTTAAGTCCAGTGGCAAGACAAATTTCAAGACCCTGGTAATGGCACAGAATGTCATGGATGACCTTGGTGTCTTCATTGTCTGTCCAAACTCTAAGAACTCTGCAGTAACTGCTTTAGCTGGTTTCCTGGCAGTTGGAACAAATTGTTCTCTCATGCCCATTTTGCTCAGGAGGAGTCTTCACATGCTTGGAACAGACATCCCATCAACTCACTGATTGGTTTGAGGCCTCTCAGTTACTCTCAACCTGGTTTAACCTGTCTGTCATGACAGAGAGGTGTATGGATACTATGCATGCTTAAATTTTTTGGAGTCACAGGTGAGAGTTGGATGACAGCCACCAAAAGCAGATGAGAAGCCCTAAACAGGGCTTAGCAAGCCCTCAAACTGGAAGTGTTAGTCATTCTTGAATACCCCATACGCCCCTTCTCTATAGTCATACCACAAATAATCTAGTCAAAGATATCATGACCTTTTACCTCTAGTAGTGTAATAGTTCCTAATTGGTTTCTCTGAATGCAATCTTTCTTCCACATAGCTAACAGTGATAATCTAAGAACATGGTTCAGACTCTCATTTGTTGGCCTGAGAAGCTTTAATAAGTTTCCCATTACTCTTATGGTAAAATACAAACTGTTTGGTGTTTAAATAATCTGCTTCCAGTTTATTTTTTCATTTTCATTATACATTACTCCCCCTCACACACATTAAACTCCAACCAAATTATCCGATTCATTGTGCCCCAAATATGGCATAAAGTGTCACATCTGGGGAAAACATCTTCTGTGCCCTTGTAGGCTTTCTTTTCTTTGTGGTTCGAATGCTTTCCTTCTTCACTTCCACTTTTTGGAACTCCCATCTCACTTCAAAATTCTGCTCAAGTTCTACCTTCAAGCAGTTTTTCCTGATTTCCTCACTTCTTAATGTCACTCCTTGAGGTTATTGAGTATATATTTTATATGCTTCTTGTATGTACTTATTTGTGAAAATGTATCCACCAGGCAGAATGTAAGCTCCTTGAGGGTATTACCTGTTTAACTTTTTTACTCCCTCCCCCAGCACAATGAATAATATATAGTAGGTGCTTTAAAAATTCCTGTTAATTGATTGATAATTTCCTTAGTTATGTAAACATTTACTTCAAAGATGATAAGACTGGTAGAATCAATTACAATGACCTTGTTTCCTCAATGAATACCTAAGCTTAGTGCTAGAGACTTGGTGGCTTGTGTTAGCAGGGGGACAAATGTAGAACTGGAGGTGATCAAGCATGCTCCTTAGTGAGTACCTGCTTAACTACTCTCCTCAGATACTGCTCCTTCAATATCCTCAATTAATCCCTAAATATGAGTATTCCCCTACTCTCTGTCCTTTATCCATTTCTCTCCCTAGGTGACCTTATCTAGTACTATTTTTAAACTATCAAGTAGATAACTCCTCTGTAGTAAACATTGTAAGTAGAGGTAGAATCAACAAGATAGAATCAACAAGAGGTAGAATCAACTGATTGTATATGTGGTATGAAGAAAACAAGAGGACTCCAGGCTTCCTATTTTCTCTCTCCCTCCCCCTCCCTCTCTCCCTCTCTCAGTCCTCCCCACCTCCCTCCATATTTATGTATGTGTGTGTGTAAAATATATATATATGTGTATATATATACATATACATATATATGTATATATATACACATACACATCTAATTTCAGGGTTTAAGTTTTATTTTTACATTACCAACATTTTCAGATCCCTCCCATTTCATGAGAAGTTTTTCTAACCAAATAAAACAGTTAAGAAAACTAATAATACATTGGCCTTGTTTGAAAGTTAGTGTAACATTTCATTACGCATAGCTCTCACTCTGCACCCTAATTTTATCACATCTCTACTGGATAGTGTGTTTCATCATTGGTCCTCTTGAATTTTGAATGGTCATTGTAGTGATCATAATTCTTATGGTTTTCAAAGTTATTTCTTATTATAGAATTATGCTAAGAATTGCTCTCCTAGTTATGCTTATTGTATTCATCATAAATTTTCGAAAGTCCTCAAAACTGCTCTTTTCAAATGCTATGTTTTATATTGTTCTCCTGATTCTTTTCATTCATTCTTCACCTGTTCCTATAAGTCTTTTAAAGATTTTTTTTTTAAATCATCTATTTCCCCTTTTTTTCCAGTATTATAATATTCCCTCACACAACTTCCTGAAATCGGTTTCGCATTCAGGTGTTTATAATTCTAAATAAGATTCTTAATAAGAGTACATTCCAGTAGGTACATTTGAATTTATCAAACCATCTATGACAAGTGGACAATCTAACTTGCCTTTGAGTAATGAATAACTCAAGTATAGGTTGGGTTATTATAATAATATTATAACTAATGTTGTAATAAGCCCAATATAGAAATTTCCAATTTAGCTGTGCAAATTAGTATAACACATATAAAAAAATGAAAATAGCAGGAAACATATAAATGAATGTTTTATTGTGTGGAATGCACTTTTTTTTGATCAATAGGAAACTTAGCAAAATTGAGATCCTTGTAGACTTGTGTTTTGAAAGGGAAGGTTTCTTAGATAATGTAGGCCTTGGTGAGTAATTTTTGGATCAGGGTAGAGGAGGGATAAGGGGACTGATGTGGCAAGAACATGCAATAATAAAGACAGGAAGTGGCACCAATCCTATCTAATCCAATAAATATTTATTAAGGGCCTAGTATGTGCAAAGTACTGTGCTATGATTTGGGAAGTAATAAAAAGAAAAACAGTCCCTGCCCTCAACGAACTAATGTAAAGGTAGCTATAGTACACAAAAGGAGGCTAGAAGGGAAGGGGAAATTGGACACCAGGTGGTATTATTCCATGGAGTTAAAAACAGGCAGACTATCAGATGCAAAGTAGAAGGAGTGAGGGGATAGGTTTTGCCCTCAATAAAGGAAAGCATTGGGAAGACTTTGGTAGTCTGACCCCCAGACCCCCAATCAGAGGGAAGAGGAAACTGAAAGTAGTGTCAATCAAAGCTTGAATTACAAGCATGATGCTGAATTTAGAAATAATGGGCTTATCTTGCTAGGGTCATTTTATTTCATGAAGCTAAAACCATGCAAGGTAGTAGACGCAAAGAACCAGCAGCAGAGGACAGTGAGAAGGCTGAATTTGCTGAAATAGAAAGTAGAGGTAGAAAAAAGCGAAAGGGAAGTTTGGATCATGTTATGGAAGATTTCAAATGCCAACAGTTTATCTTCTAGGCCATGGGAAGTTATTATATGTACTTAAATATGGGAGTACCATATTGAAAGTTGTATTTGAAAAAAAATTGGTCTGGTAATATAATATAGGATAAATTTAACTGGGAGAAATCAAGAGTCAGAGGACCATTTAAGACCCTGAAATATGGAATAAAGTATTGCATTACAAAGTTTTAAACTTCTTGTTTTCAATTCTGAGCCTTAATTTTTTTCATGTATAAAATTAGGTGCCTAGATTCCATGGTGTCTCTATATTTACAGTTTTTGAATCCTTGCCTCTATATCACTTCTGGTTGGTTGGTTGTCCTTTGTTCTTGAAGAGGACCAAAATGACATCACTATGCTTGAGTCAAGTTTCAGTGTATCTGACTGTGGCTGATCAGACTAACACGAGCTCAGAATGCTCAACCACAGTTTGGGCACAAATAATCCACGTGAACCTTTGGGGTAGATAGTAAAAATCTGCACATCTTGCATTTCCTTTGAACTGTCTCAATTTTACTTTGTTCATAGAGCATAGCACCTTTTCTGATGTAGGCACTCCATGCTGAGTAGTCTTGTGCTAATTTCTCATGTCACACAATCAATTATAAAATTCTTCAGAGAGACCCTGAGAGTGTCCTTGTATTACTTCTTCTGACTCCCATGTGAACACTTGCCCTGTGTGTTTTCCATAAAATAGGGTTTTGTTTTTTTTTGACAAGCATATATTTTACATTCAAACAATGTGGACTAGTCATAAGAGTTGCATTCTCTGAAGCAGAATTTAAATGCTTAACAGTTTAGTTTGAGTGAGGACCTCAGTATCTGGTACCTTATCCTGCCAAGTGATCTTCAGAATCTTCTTAAGACAATTCAAATGGAAGCAACTCTATTTCTTGGAATGCTGCTAGTTTACTTTTCTGTTTGCAGATGATTGTGATTGTGCACTTAATGCCACCTCTGAAATTCGGTATGGATTGATTCTCTGCTGCATGTGCTAATTTTGGCCTAACAATTAACACCAAGAAAGCACAGGTGCTCCATCACCCACCACCACACCATCCATATGTGAAACCATCAGTTACAGCAAATAGATAAGTTTTGAATGCTATGGAAAAGTTCACTTACCTTGGTAGTTATTGTACTTACCAGAAATGTACACATTGATAATAAGGTTGATATATGCATTGTCAGAGGTAGCTCAGTGTTTAAGAGGCTCTGAAGGAAAATATGGTAGAGAAGAGGTATTAAACTAAGCCCTTGTGCTGACCTCATTGTTGTGTGCCTGTGAAACCTGGACAGTATATATATATTACATCTGCATCACAACCAAACCCAGAGGAGTATCTTCCTTAACTGCATCATCCCTCAGAAATCTCTATACATTAAAGTTTCCAGTTGCAATCTCACTATTTTATTGAAAGTGACCTTGGGGATATATCTTCTAGACAAATTGTTCTGGAAGGTAATAGCTAAACTGTTCCTTCTTTAAGAAATGTACTGTGGGGGGTGGAGCCAAGATGGCAGAGTAGAAACAGCACTTCCAAAGTGCTCCCCCATACAACACTTCCAAACAATGTAAAAGGTCAACACTGAACAACTTCTGGAGCTCAAGCACCCACAAAATGACACAGAGAAGCTAACCCCCTACTGAAGACAGCCCAGCAGCCCTGCAGGGAGCAGCCAGCACAGCTCTGAGAATGAACAGCGTGCTGGGAACTGACAGCACAGTGCTATGGGAACAGAGGCCAGGCCCGGGAGCTGCGGTTTTAGCCCCAGGGCGGCAGGGCCAGCAGCAGGCTGGAGGGACCCCAGAACACCAGCAGCTATGGCAATTCCAAAATTATCAACACAGATATGCCTAGGACAAAACGAGAGGTTAGTGCCCTATGGACTTTGGGACCTGTATTTGGGGAAAGCATTGGCTTCTTCCCCTGGGGGCAGGAAGCAGCTGAGGAGACTTGGCACAGAAGCCATTTTGCAGCTTCAGTGGCAGCTTCAGCTCCTGGTCTGCAAACAGTAGGGAGATCCAGCAATCAATCTGAGGGGTAATTTCTCTTGCTTTAACCTGCTTGTATCTGGATTGTGATCTGGGTTGGGGGAGGTCTGGGGTGGGTATCCAACTTGCCAGAACCAGAAGTTGTGAAGACCCCAACGTTCAGGACAAAAGCTCCCCTGTCTGGTGGCAGAGTTATACTGTGGCAACAAACCCAAAAGTCTAGTAATTAAGTGGCAACATGCCTAGGCAAAGGAAATAACATAAACAGAAAAATGCAACATTAGACTCCTATTTTGGGGGCAAAGAGGATCATAGCATGGAACAAGAGGAGGACTGTGAGGTCAGAAATCTTTCTCCTAAAGCCCCGAAGGAAAATATGAGTGGGTTACAGGCCATAGAGGACCTTAAGAAGGACTTTAAAAATCAAATGATAGAAGTGCAGGAAAATTGGGAAGAGAAATGAGAAGGATGCAGGAAAAGTATGAAATAAGGGTCAACAGACTGACTGAGGAATATAACACCTTAAAAAAAGACTAAGTCAAATGGCAAAGTAGGCCAAAAAGGGCAGTGAGGAGAAGAATGCCTTATAAAGCCAAATTTGCCAGATGGAAAAAGAATCTCAAAAGCTCACTGAGGAGATTCATTCCTTCAGAGTTAGAGTGGAGCAAATGGAAGGTAGTGACTTTATGAGAAATCAAGATGCTATTAAACAGGTCCAAACAAATGAAAGAATAGAAGACAATGTGAAATATCTCATGGGAAAAAGGACTGACCTGGAAAATAGATCCAGGAGAGATAATTTAAAAATTATTGGACTATCTAAAAGCCATGATCAAAGAAAGAACCTAGAAATCATCCTTAAAGAAATTCTCAAGGAAAATTGCCCTGATGTCTTAGACCCAGAGGGGGAAATACAGGTTGAAAGAATCCACAGATCACCTCCTGAAAAATATCCCAAAAAGAAAACTCCTAGGATTATTATAGCCAGGTTCCAGAATTCCCATATCAAGGAGAAAATACTACAAGCAGCCAGGAAGAAACAATTTCAATACTGTGGAAACACAATCCAAATAGCACAGGACCTGGGAGCTTCTACACTGAGAGATCTAAGGGCATGGAATATGATATTCTAGAGGTCAAAAGTGCTAGGATTAAAACCAAGAATCACTTACCCAGCAAAACTGAGTATCTTGCTTCAAGGGAAAACATGGTCATTCAGTGGAATAGAGGCCTTTCTAGCATTCTTGAGGAAAAAAAACAGAGTTGAATAAAAAATTTGACATTCAGACACATGAAGTAAGTGATGCTTGACAAGATAATCAGGGAAAATAAATCAAAAGGAACTTATCAAAGTTGAACTATTTACATTCCTACATGGAAAAATAATAATTGTGAATGATGAAACCTTCCTCATTATGAAAATAATTGAAGAAGTGTATATGGGCATATGCATACATATGTGAATGTGTGTATATATGTTTACAGGTATACATGGATAGAGGGCACAGGTTGCATTTGGTAGGAAGGGATGATACTTAAGGAGTGAAGTTAAGAGGTGAGAGAGGAAAGTGGCATTAGGAGATGGGGAGAGAAAGTGTAGGGTAAACTATCTCATGTAGAAGAGGCAAGGGGAAGTAGTTGCAGGGGAGGGGAAGAACAGGAAGGCAAAAAGGAAAAACCATATTTTCATTGAATTTGGCTCAGGGAGAGAATGACATACATACTAAATGGGATATCTCACCCTGCAGGAGAGTAGGGGGAAGGGAGGAAGATGAGGGGAGGGCATTAGGATGAGAGGGGGGATGATGGAGGGGAAGGCATCCTGGGGGGATCAGAGGGACTTTTTGAAGAGGGACTTTTGAAGAGGGACAGGATTAAAGTAGAGAAAGGACCAGGTGGGGGGGGGAATGGGTGGGAGGGAAACATAAGCAGTCTTTTTCAATATATCTACTATGGTAATGTTTTGCATAGCTATACATGTACAACATATACTGAATTGCTTATCTTCCCAGAGGGAGTGGATGACAAGATAGGAAGAGAATGGATCTGAAATTCAATGTCTTAAAATTAAATGTTTCAAATGTATATCAATACTATTATTAATACTATTTTGCATGTAATTGGGAGATAAGATGCGCAGACATTGGGGCACAGAGATTCTTTCCCTAATGGCAAAGTCGGAGGGGGTATGGGAAAAGATATGGGAGAGAGTAGATTGCATGAGGGGATATTTTGTGGGACTGCTATTCTGGGATAGTGGGTAGGGGAAAAATGGGGAAAAATTGTAACTTAAAATCTGGTGGAAATGAATGATATAAACCGGAAGTTAAAGCATTTGTTAAAAAAAAAAGAAAGACATGTACTGTGCCAGTCTACTTTTTTCTGACTTAAAACAATGGAAATATATGATACAAAATTAGAAAAATAACAAAAATAAATAACCTGTATCTCGGTATGACCTGGAAGCCTCCTTGAAAATTAACTTTTTGTTATTAAAAACTCATTGAACAACATATTCTATTCATTAATTGTTGCTCTTCCCTTCATTATTTATTTCATTGTAGGGGGTGGTATATGGATTATTAGCACCTAGCACATTGTCTGGAATATATTAGTATCTTAATAAATGCTTGATAATTGATTGGCATTGATTAATGGCTCAGTTGCTTTTTTTTTTTTTTTGATATGGGAATTTTATCCAGTACCATTATTTGAAGTTTTCTCTTCCTTCAGGTAAATATAAAGGTGGAATGGCAGTTATTGTGAAATAATTTATGAAACTTATGACTAAAAATTTCCTCATGCTCTCATCTGATGGATTTCTTCCTGGTTTGACAGCACTTTATTATATATTACATATTTATGGTTATTTAGATAATTTATTTTCTTTCTTCCTGAGAGCTGAGAATTCTATGAAAAAATGAAAGGTTTGTGTTTTACTTTAAATAGTTGTTGAAATGTAAGCCCATTTCTAATTCCTGGATGAGATATGTGAGAATGAACAAAATAAAGTATGCTACATGATGTAGCGTTGTGGCAGGTGATCTGATCTAGAAAACAACTCTTTTTCCAAGGCTTTTTTTTATGTCAGATCATTTTGACTATACACACACACACACGCACACACACACACATATACATATATGTATATATGCACATGCACATATATGTTTATGTGTGTGCATATACATACATATTCATTCTGGGAAATGAAATAGTTTCTAAGTGTGTAAGATTTTAGAGAGGGGCAAAATCCTTAATCAACCCCTTGTTATGGTGGAGGGACTTGCATAGCTCAATGAAACTATGACCTATGCTCATTAGAGTTCCCCAAGACAGGCCATAGTGGAGAATTCTGAAAAAATGTGATCCACTGGAGAAGGAAATGACAAATACCTTCAATACCTTGGCCAAGAAAGCGTGATGGAATAAAATCTAAAAGATATGATATTGGAATGGTGTGCAATGGTCCATGGAGTCACAAAGAGTCAGATATAACTATATGACTAAACAATGACAGCAACAAAACTCACTGGGGGTCAAATTGGTGGTAAATTTTCAGAGAGTTTAGAGATGAACTGAAACCTTAAAAGAAGGATGACTTAGACCCTTAAGAGACAAGAGGAGCATTCTAGGCCTGGGGACAATACTAGAATCAAATACAGAGGCATGGACATTAATATTCATATTATGGAAACAATGAGAAGATATATTATCCTGTAGCAAGGGAGTAGTGAGAAAAAAAAGAAGTTGGTTAAATCAGATGAGGTCAGATTAGAGAAAGCTTTAGCATCTACACAGAGCAAAACTTATCTGTGATC
Organism: Gymnobelideus leadbeateri; assembly: GCA_011680675.1. Classification (NCBI taxonomy): domain Eukaryota; kingdom Metazoa; phylum Chordata; class Mammalia; order Diprotodontia; family Petauridae; genus Gymnobelideus; species Gymnobelideus leadbeateri. Next base: position 320,194 of record WOXC01002716.1, on the reverse strand, counting down.
AAGAACACTATCCAGGATTAGTGGCCAGTTGGAAAAAAATTAACCTAGCTATTCATTAATTTTCTTACAAATGTATGCAGCCAAATTTGTTATAAGGGATATAATTTATTTGGGCATTTGTCAGAGGAAAACCATAAAATTTTAAGTGTCTTCTTTCTTTTTTTATGCTTTCTCTTAGGGTACTAAGGATCCAATCCAGCCTCTCTCTATTTTTAATAAATCATAATAATCAAAGGACAATGGTTAAGAACTTAATTGCAAGGTGGAACCATGATCAAGGGTTAGGGACATCCATCCAACTGAACTCTCCCAACATCGCCTTCAAACTACTTTAAAATAATGCTTCAAATCAAATTTTGGAGTGACAGAGTTGACAAAAGCTTAGGGTGAGATACTTTTTTTCTAATCTAAGAAACTTTAAATACTTAGCAGGAGACATCTGTGACATCAGAGTGGAGATTGCATAGCTCAATGAAACAATGAGCTGTGCTGTTTAGAGATCCCACACACTAGGTGGCCACCATGGCTGAATAGCACTAGATTCTGGAGTTCTCAGTCCAGAGATTGTAAGGAGGTTAGACAACAGGTCAGGAAAAGATTGTAGGCATCACTTGCTGGCACTGATTGGCAACTCCATTGCCTGTATACAGTTCTGGGTTGCAAGTTCAGGGTAGAAAGGAGTACTAGGAGTCAGTCACTAGAGATCAAGCACCCTGGTTGCAGTTCCAAGGCAAAGAGGGTAATAGAGATGGTAGCTACAGGGGACTGAAGGCCTTTCCTGGTTATAGAGTATAGCTCAGACTGGGAAAGCAGGGACCATAACTCTCCCAGTATCCCACTACTATTGAAGCATCAAGAATTTTCAGAAACCCAGAAATAGCTCTGAAAAAAAACAGCATGAAGCTTGAGACAGCACACCTCCCAGGTGAGCAGAGACCAACTTGAACTTTCATGTCAAAAGAGCAGCCTGGAAAAATGAACACACACACACACACACACACACACACACACACACACACACACACACACACACAGACACACACATACATTTGACCATAAAAAGGTACTTCAGTGGCAGGGAAGACCAAAATGAGTAGAAGATGACAATATGTAAACAGCTACAAAAAATCCTCAAAGAATAATGCAATCAAACTCAAAACCCAACAAGAATTCCTGGAAGAGTTAAAGGAAGTAGGAATAGTAAAAGAAAAATTGGTAAAAGAAATGAGAGTGATGCAAGAAAATTATGAGAAGAGAATTAACATCTTGATAAAAGGGGTATCACAATACTACACTGAAGAAAATGACACTTTAAAAACCAGAATTGACCAAATGGTAAATGAGGCACAAAAATTGACTAAAGAGAACTTCTTTCAAACAAAAATTGGACAAATGGAAAGGTGCAAAAATTCACTGAAGAAAACAATTCCTCAAAAATTAGAATTGGCAAATGGAAGCAAATGACAATGTGAAATATTAAAAAGCAATAAAACAAAGTCAAAAGAATGAAAAAAATAATAGGACATGTGAAATAAATAAACATCTAACCTGAAAAATAGATCAAAGAGTGATAATTTTACAATTATTGGACTAGTTGAAAACCATGGTCAATAAAAGAGCCTAGGTACCATATTTTAAGAAATTATCAAGGAAAACTCCATTGATATAAAGTTGAATAGCAATTGAAGAAAATCCAATGATCACCTCCTACAAGAAATTCCCAAACAAAAATTCCTAGGAATATTATAGCCAAAATCAAGAACCCCAGGTAAAAGAGAAAATACTTCAAGGAACCAGAAAGAAGCAAATAAAATATCAAGAAGCCACAGTCAAAATCACACAAGATTTAATAGCTTCCATTTTAAAGGAGTGGGATACTTGGAATATATGATATTCTAGAAGGCAAAAGAGCTAGGATTACACTCAAGAACCACCTATCCAGCAAAACTGTGTGTAGTTTTTTGGAAGAAAAGTGAATATTTAATGAAATAGTGGACTTTGAAGCACTCTTGATAAAATGACCAGAGATTATTAGAAAATGTTATACAATACCCAAGAGAAGCATAAAAAAGTAAACATGAAAGAGTAATCATTAGGGACTCAATAAAGTTAAACTGTTTACATTTCTAATATAGGTAGATGATGCATGCAATGTCTAAGAACTTTATAATTATCTGGGCAATTAAAAGGAGTTTTCATAGATAGTGAGCATGATTTTGAGTTCATTGTATTGGAGTGATCTCCAAAAAAAAAAAAATGAAGGGATTAGAAAAAGGTATGTACTGTGAGAAGGAGGGAAGAAAGTGGTAGGATGAGGAAGATTTTCTCTAATAAAAGAGGTGCACAAAAAAGGGACTTTACATTGAGTAGGAAACTGTGAGTGGTGGTGGCAGGAAATGCTTGGATCTTATTCTCATCAGAATCGGTTCGAAAAAGGAGATATACATACATGCACACACATTCACAAACACAGACACAGACAAACACAGCCACACTCACTCAGTTGGGTATGGAAATCTAAATTACCCAACAGGGAAGCAGAAAAGGAAGGGGCTAAGAGAAATTGGGGAGAAATGATAAATGGGAGAATAGATTAAAGGAGGTAGTGTTTAGAAGCAAAATAGACTTTTGAGAGGAGAGAGGGGGAGAAAGAGAGAGAGAGAGAGAGAGAGAGAGAGAGAGAGAGAGAGAGAGAGAGAGAGAGAGAGAGAGAAGAAGAAGAAGAAGAAGAAGAAGAAGAAGAAGAAGAAGAAGAAGAAGAAGAAGAAGAAGAAGAAGAAGAAGAAGAAGAAGAAGAAGAAAACAGGAAAATAAGATGGAAGGAGGGAAATGGACAGTAATTATAAACTGTAAATGTGAATGGAATGAACTCATCCATAAAAGAGAAGTAGATAGCATAATGGATTGGAAACCAGAATCCAACAATATGTTGCTTAAAAAAGAAAATAAACAAGCAAACAAAAACACACTAGAAGCAGAAAGATACACAGGGTTAAAATAAAGAGCTGGGGTAATAGAATCTAATATACTTCATCTGAAGTCAAAAAGGCATGGGTAGAAATTATTATCTCAGGAAAAGCAAAAGGAAAAATAGACATAATTAAAAGAGAATGAGGGAGATTACATTATTCTAAAAAGTACCACAAGGAAAAAAAATTTTCCCCAAGTTTCTTTGAAACTTGAAATGCACAGAATAAGGAAAAATGGAATGAAGAACCAAGAGAACATTGTGTATAGTAACAGCAATATTGTTTCAAAAACAACTAATTCATTTTGACTATTATAAACAGCCAATCAACTACAATGTAGGAAGGAAGTACAATAAAGGAAGATATGACCTGGATACAGGGAACAAACTGATAAATAGTATGTATAAAATAGTTTTACACACACACACACACACACACACACACACACACACACACACACACATTTCTAATGGCAGCCATTTCTAAGGTGATGGGAGGGAACAAAAGGAAATAATAAAATTACATGAATATTTATTATATATTTAAAAGGAATAATGAGTTTACATAATAGATTCATAGTTTTATGTGCAATCTTTTTTTCTCTTCTGCTATGTTATGGAAATGCTTTTAAAAATTTCTTAAATTCAGCATAAAATAAATGCAATTTTAAAACATTAAATTACTCTTGAGTCACCACTGCCTGCCTTTCAGAGATGACAAATGCTGGGGATAAAGAATAAAAAGGTATACTAAAGAACTACTGGTGGAGTAGTGAACTGCTTCAACCGTTCTAGAGAATAATTTGAAACCATGCCCAAAGGGCTACAAAACTGTACATACCTTTTGACCCAGAAATATCACTTCTAGGCCTGTAACTCAGATTTAAAAATTAAACATATATGGAAATATTTAAAACAGCACTTTTGTGATGGCAAAGAATTGGAAATCAAGGGAATGCATAACAATTGGTGAATGACTGAACAAGCTGTGGCAAATGATCATGATGAAGTCCTCTCATACAATAGAAAATGGTGAGGGGGTTGATTTCATAAAAATATGGCAAGACCTATATGAACTTATGCAAAATGAAAGAGGAAGAACCAAGAAATTGTTCAGAGTGACAGGAATGTTGTAATTATAATTGACTCTGACAGACTTGACTACACTAATTGATACAGTAATCCAAGACAGTTCCAAAGGACTAGCAATGAAGAAATGCTATCCATATCCTGAGAGAGACCTGATGAACTCTGAGTACAAATTGAAGAATAATTTTTTAATTTTTTTATATTTCTTGCTTTTTTGAAATAAGACTAACATGGAAATATGTTTTCCATGATTTTATATGCATACTTCATATCATATCGTTAGCCAATTCAGCGGGTGAAGGATGGAGTGGAAAGTAAGAGAGAAGTTGGAGCTCAAAATTGAAAAAAGGGAAGTGTTAAAAATAAGGTAATAAAATGTTAAAAAAGAGAGAAATTAGCTGAATATGAAGCTGCATCGATAGAGAACAAACAGAAATTAATAAATGCCTCTCAGGAACTGGAATGGCACATAAAAGAATGTTAATTTTACTTTGCTTGATTCTTAGAGGGCATAACTAGGCAATGGGAAAACAGTTGGATTGAGCACTCATGTAGTAAACAGCATTGTTTAGAACCCATCAAATGAGAGGCAGAACCAAGATGGCAGAATAAAAACAGGGACTTGCTTTAGGTCTCCCCCAAGCCCCTCCAAATACCTATAAAATGACTATGAACAAATTCTAGAGCAGCAGACCCCACAGAATGACAGAGAGAAACAATTTTCCAGCTCAAGATACCTGGAAGGTCAACAGGAATGGTCTCTTACACCAGTCTGGGAGAGGAGTACAGATTAACACTGACCACACCAGCGTAGACCCAGCCCCAACAAAAACCAGAGCAGGTCTCAGGACCCTGAATAATGGCAGCTGTTATTCCAGACTACTCAGCTCACAAATGCCAAAGACAACTTAAAAGGTCAGTAGGAAAGGTCTGTCAGACCTGGGTGAGAGAGGAGCAGGGTCTGGGTCCAGCCCCAGGGTGGTGGAGACAGAGGCAGCAGCAGTGACATTGGCTGCTTCTGGAATTCTCTTTCCACAGATAGTGGGGGGGGGGGGATTGAGTGGCTGATCAGAGGGGGATTGTAGGGGTCCCTTTGCTGGCACTAAGGCAGGATTCTCTTGCTTTGTCATTGCTTGGATTTGGATCACAGGCTTCAGTGGTGTTCCTGGCATGAGGAGGAGGTAGAAAAGAGTGCTTGTGATCACTCACAGACCAATGTAAAGAGGTCAGGAGAAGAGTAAACACCTCTCCTTTGATCATACCACCCAATTAAAACCAAGAATCACCTACTCAGCAAAACTGAGTGTAATTCTTCAGGGGGGAAATGAATATCCAATGAAATAGAGAACTTTCAAGAATCTTGATGAAAAGACCAGAGCTGAATAGAAAATTTGACTTCCAAATACAAAAATCAAGCAAAGCATGAAAAGGTGAACGGGAAAGAGAAATTATAAGGAGTTTATTAAAGTTGAACTGTTTACATTCTTACATGGAAAGATGATATTTGTAACTCATGAGACCTTTCTCAATATTAGGGTAGTTGGAGGAGATATCTTTTGCTATCTCTCTATACATCTATCTATCTATATGGAGGGCACAGGATGAGCTGAATATGAAAGGATATATAAGAAATAAAATTAAGGGGTGAGACAGGAATGTTTTGGGAGAAGGAGAAAGGGAAAGGTAGAATGGAGTAAATGATCTCACACAAAAAAGACAAAAAACAGCTTTTACAATAATGGGGAAAAGGGGGAGGTGAGAGGCAATGAATGAACCTTACTCTCATTGGATTTGGCTTAAGAAAGGAATAATTTATACACTCAGTTGGGTATGGAAATCTAGCTTACCCTATAGGAATGTAGGGGGAGAAGGGAATAATTGAGGTGGGGATGATAGAAAAAAGGGAAAATGAGAGGAGGAGGCAATCAGAACCAAACACTTTTGAAGAGGGACAGTATTAAAGGAGACAATTGGGGGGGGTGGTTGTGGGATAAGATGGAGGGAAATATAGTTAGTCTTTCAGAACATGAGTTTTATGGAAGTGTTTTGCATGACTATAATGAATAAGCTATATCAAATTGTTTAACTTCTCAATGAAAGTGGATGGGAAGGAAGAAAGGGAGAGAATATGGAACTCAAAGTTTTAAAAATAAATGTTAAAAATTGTTTTTATGTGCAACTGGGATATAAGATATATAGACTATGGGAAGAGAAATCTATCTTGTCCTATAGGAAAACAGAAGGGACAGGGATAAGAAAAGAGAGGGGAGTGGTGGAAGGGAGGGCAGGTTAGGGGAAGGGATAATCATAATGCATGCTGTGTTGGAGTGGGGGGAGAGGAAAGATGGAAAAAAATTGGAACTTATAATATTGTGGAAGTGAATGTTGAAAAGTTATAATAATTAATGTAAAAAAAAACCTCATTAAATGGCAAATACCTATAGCTAAAGATGAGCAAACGGAACCTTGTAGTGACAAGAGGGTTTCAACAATAAATAGCATATGGGAGAAGAAGAAAAGAGTACAGAAAAAAGTGAGAAAGCATTTTAAAATTAATTTTGTTCTATTTTGATTGAGTTTATTTAATTTTGATGTTTAGGTTGGAGACCATGAGATAATATTGAACATAGAAAACATAAATGGCTTATTCAATCTCTTTTTTCTAAATTTGGTTTATTTAAGCATTTTATTTCCTCTTCTGTTAATCTGGGCAATTTATATTTTTGTAAATATTCACCCAATTTACTTAGATTGTCAGATTTATTGGCATACAGTTGGACAAAGTAGCTCCTTATTATTACTTTAATTTCTTCTTCATTAGAAATGAATTCACCTATTTCATTTCTGGTATATATATTTAAGTTGTCTTTTTTTTTTTCAATCACATTAACCAAAATTTTATTTGTTAACCTTTTTTCCCCTTGAAATCTGCTCTCAGTTCTATTTATTACTTCAATAGATTTAATTTCAATTTTATTAATCTCTCCTTCGATTTTCAGTATTTCTGATTTGGTGTTTAATTGGGTTTATTTAATTTGTTTTTTTTTTCCTAGCTTTTTAAATTGTATACCCAATTCATTGATCTCTCTTTATTTTATTCATATAAATATTTAGAGATAAAATTTCCCTAAGTATTGCTCTGACTACATCACGTAAGTGTTGCTATATTTTCTCATTATTATCATTCTCTTTGATGAAATTATTAATTATTTCTGATTTGTTTGACCCATTCATTTTTTAGAATTAGATTATTTTATTCCAAATTAATTTTAATCTATCTTTCCATGTCCATTGTTACACATTTTTTTAGTGCATCGTGACCTGAAAAGGATACATTTAATATTTCTGACTTTCTGCATTGTTATGATTTTATGCCCTAATACATGGTCATGTTTTCTGTAGGTGCCATGTACTGCTGAGAAAAAGTCATATTTATTTCTATTCTCATCCAATTTTCTCCAGATATCTACCAAATCTAACTTTTCTAAAATTTTATTCACTTTCTTAACTTCTTTCTTGTTCATTTTGTGATAAGAATTATCTAGTTCTGAGAAGGGGAATTTGAGGTCCATCACTAGTATAGTTTTACTTTGTACTTTTTCATGTAACTTTCCTTAACTTCTCCTCTAAGAATTTGGATGCTATAACATTTGGCGCATGTATGTTTAGTATTTACATTACTTCCTTGTCTATGGTATCTTTTAGCAAGATATAGTTTCCTTCATTATCTCTTTTAATTAGATATATTTTTGCTTTTGCTTTGACTGAGATAAGGATTGCTACCCCTGCTTTTATTTTTTTTTCAGCTGACACATAATGTATTCTGCTCCAGCATTTTACCTTTACTTTTTGTGTCTCTGCTTCAAATGTGTTTTTTCTAAACAACACATTGTTAGATTTTTGACACATTCTGCTATTCACTTCTTTTTTATGGGAGAGTTCATCCTATTTTCATTCAGTTATGATTATTAACTGTGTATTTCCTTCCATCCTATTTTTTTTCTCCCTGTTTATAAATTTTTTTTCTCTCTCTTCTTTCACCCTGTCCCTCCTTACCAGAGTTTTACTTCTGACCACCTCCTCCCTCAATCTTCACTCCCTTCTATCAGTCTCTACTCCCTCCCCCCACCCTTTCCTTTCTACTTCCCTACAGGGTAAGATAACTTTCTATATTCAACTGAGTGTGCATGTACAAAGAGTCAAGTTTAACTTCAAGGTTGTGAACCTGGGTGACTGGAAGGATTATGGTGCCTTTGACAGAAAGTAAATAAATTTAGCTAATGGGAGAAATTGAAAGGAAAGATAATTACATAAAATATAGACATCTTCTTTGGAAATGTTGAGTCTAAAATGAGAGAAGGACATCAATAAGTCAATCAATAAACATGTACATATTTATTATGAGCCAAGCACTGTTTTAAACACTGGGGATACAAAAAGAGGCAAAAACACCTGATTCATTCAGTGAACTCTATCATTTTACCAGCTCACATCTTTAAGGAGTATCTTCCTCAAGAATGAATATCTTGGGCAAGATGGTGGAAAAAAGACAGGGACTCACTGAGTTCCCCCAAATTACACTTGAAGCACCTTTACTTTTTCAAAACAAATTCCAAAATGATAGATTCTCCCAAAAAGGATGACATGAAACAATTTTTTGGCCCAAGATAACTTAGAATGATTTTTAGAAGGTTGGCAAGACAGGTCTATTCTACTACCCAGGAATGGAAGAGGAAAGCAGTCCAGCGTAGCCAATGTCTTTGAAAGTAAGCAGCAAGCCTTTGGAGCAACTGAATTGTCAGTAGTGACTTCCAGAGCTCTCAGCCCACAGATAGTAAGGGAGTCAGACAACAGTTCAGAAGGAGATTACAGGAGTCTCTTTTCTGGCACATTTTAGATAGCCATCTGGTTATTCATGCTTTTTCACATGCATAATAAGGGAACCCAAAGAATACTACTTAGAAATATAAAAGTTCTAAAAGTACTAGTATATCCATTATAAGCCAGAGGAGAAAAGAAAAATGACATAAATTTCTTTCCCTTTTGTCCCCTTATGCTTTGAGTAGGAAAGGTAAAATGCTGGAAAGAGAGGACAGTGAATAGAAGAGGAAATGGATCTCTGAGTTCTTCCACAGTAAATTCCAGCTTAATGGCACTAACAGATACTCCATTCCTGCATATCCCCCAAATGCTTGAAGGTGGGAGGATACATATTTCTCTGCAATATGATACTACAGGGTCCTCCTCTCCTTAGATCAAAAGGAGCATAGTGACTCCATTCATACCTCAACCCTTGCTGGAATGTTTAATATAGAAAACCCTGATTAACTTTTCTCATGATTGCCATTCTCTACTCTTCTTGAGATTGAATTCTAGTTCCTATCTCACATTATTATTATGAAGTTCAATTGAGATAATGTCTACAAACACATTTGCAAATTTCAAAGTTATATTAATGGTAGAAATCAGCATCATCATTGTCATCATCATCATCATCATTGTCATCCAAGAAGGGTATGTTCATTCTTAATATTTCCTCTTACTTAGAGTTCTATTTTTATGTGTGTGTTCTAATCTTTTTAATCCAAAATTCATTCATATCTCCAGAGGGGGAAAAAAGGAGGAAAATTAGAACTGAGTAGTTCAGCCTTTTTGCTATCATCTATTATATATTATCCCACATATCCTGATTAGAGGTCCCCTGCCTTCTTTGAGCTTCCTCCATTCCCCAGAAAGATTAGAAAGGCCTTTTTTTCATCCTTACTTACCATTCATCAGTGACTTTAACTCTTCTGGGCCTTAATGTTCCTGACCCTCTTCATATAAGACCATGACTTATAGGATTTTCCACTTTTTTTTTTTTTAAAGCAATTGGGGTTAAGTAACTTGCTCAAGGTTACACGCTAGTCATTATTTATGTGTGGGTGCTCATTTTCTGAGGCCGGATTTGATCTCGGGTCATCCCAACTCCGAGGCCGGCGCTCTTACTCACTGCGCCACCTAGCCGCCCCTTTAGGGCAATTGGGGTTAAGTAACTTGCCCAAGGTTACATGGCTAGGTTTTTGTTTGTGCGGATTAAATGTCAGAGGCGGGCTCCGAACTCAGGTCCTTCTGACTCCAGGGCCGGCGCTCTATTCACTGCGCCACCTAGCCGCCCCGACTTTCCACTTTTTTAACAGCTGTTTCTGTTTGTTAAGTCCTGCTGTGACTGAGTCAGCTAGACTGACATAAGTTCTTCATAGAAACTAATGAAAGTGAATCTAGGTTACTTTAATTGACCCATTTTCCTACAAGAATTGAATATATCTCCCATTTGTCAGTATAATTTGCCCACTTTTGTTTGATTTAGTTTCCAAAAAAAAAAGAAAAAAAAAAGAAATAGGAGAGTATTTTATCCTATAAATAGTCAGATCACTTTAGGGATTCTGATAACCTGGCAAATTTTTGATGTGGATTCATTCCTTTAAAGCAGGAATGCTTAATGTTTTGTTTTTTTTGGTTTTTTTTGGTGTGTGTGTGTGTGTGTATGTGTGTGTCATGGACCCCTTTGAAAGTCTCATGAAATCTATTTACCCCTATTCAGAACAATGTTCTTAAATGAATAAAATAATATGCATAGGATGGCAAAGCAAACCTATCTTATTGAAATCCATTTATCTATTGATCTATCTTTTGAATTCACAAATTACTGTTTAAGAATTTATGCCATTAGGGGTTTATCTTCCTTAGTAAGCAATTTAGTGTCCTCACATCATAGGTTTAGAGCTGGGAAGAAACTTAGAAGGCAGATCTCATCTAACCTCTTATTTTACACATTAGAAAATTGAGGTCCAAATAAGCGAAATTACTTTCCCAAGCTAGTGAGTGACTAAGATGTACTTTGAACCAATGTCCTAGGGCTACTATATTATTTACATTATAATATGCTGCCTTAACTTGCATAGATTTCTCATCTTACCTTGTGAGCAATCTCTCCTCTCTTGGCACAGAATACAAACCCCATTCCCCATACTTTCCCATTCTGAATAATTCTTATCCATATCCTTCCACAAATTTTCCATTTGGGATCCACCCACCAAGCTAGATGTATTTCTATTTTGATATTGTAATTTACCTTTGCAATCTGCCTCCTATATTCAAGGTTCTTCAAAACTTGGATATACAAAGAGTGAAACAAAATTAAATCTCAACTTAGATAATCTAAATAGGTATGCAATTGAAAAATAATTGAATTATTCAATAAATTATTAAGTATCTAATATGTGAAAGAGAGAGGAGGGAAAGAAAAAGATGAAATGGTTCATTTCTGGTTAAGAAGCTTTTATTGTGAAGTAGTAGCAATTAGGTGCCTATGGATAAAACCCCAAAGAAAAATGGGAAGTGGTCTGAAGAATGGAAAGAACTCAATGAAGAGCTCAAAATTAGCTCAAATATCACATAAGAGAGGCAGAAGAAAAATTGGCAAAATAAATGAGAATAATGCAAGAGGATTATAAAAAAAAGATTCAACAGCTTGAAAAAAAGAAAACAACTGCTTAAATAGTAGGAGATATAAAAATCCCCTGAATAAAACAACTCCTTATAATGGCAAGCACAGAAGTAGTTCATACCTTGTTTCAGCTATTGAATTAACGCCCTGTTTGAGTTCAAGTTTCCTTTGAGCCTTGTATCAAGTCTATTAAGAAACAGAATGTGTGAACCCCACAGCTTGTGAACCCTAGAACTCATGAACTCCTGAAACAGGAAGGGAAGGAGCTAATGACCATATATAAGGAGAATTTCCAGGCTTGAGGAAGAACTAAGAAAACTCTTGTGGTGGCAGTAAAGAAGGAGAAAACTTGTGGTATCCCAGCACTCTGTTTGTCTGCTCTGTCTGTGCTGATGTTTGCTTGTGATACTTTGTACAGAAGCCCTGGGACCTTACTGGAAGCCCTGAAAGAGGATTTTCTGGTTGTACGTTTACAGAAATCCTGCAGGAAGATTTTGGAAGTCTTGGGACTTTACTGATGATTTGTGCTGACCTCTTGGACCTTGTTTGTGGGTCTGTGCTGATTTCTATGTTGATGATTTGTGTTGAGTTCTCAGACCTTGTTGTTGGGGATGAGTTGATTTTACAGGCAGATAGTGAAATGATGATGGTGCAGCAATGTGCATGACTATTATTGTGGCTCTGTCGAACTTTGTCTTCCTAGAAACAGGAACTATGAAAGACTTGAGGTGGACTGGACACAGTGAACTTCAATATGGAATGGGAACTGGATGAAGAACTGAACAAAGAGCTCAATAAGGAATTAGGAGCTCTTTGCCTTTGAACCCAGGTGACAATTGGGGCTGGGACCATGGAAGAGGAATCATGTAAGCTGAGAGCCAGCCTCGAGTCAAGCTGAAAGAAGACTTTACTTGGATACTATGTACTGACTGAGAAGATTATGATTTACGGTGACATAGTGGTGGATGGCCTGTGTATTTTCCACTACCCCTTAAGAGGTTACTGAGTAGTGACTGATGACTGAGTAGTGACTGATAGCTACTGATGACTGAACAGTGACTGATTCATAACTTAGTGTGCCCCATGGGTGGAGGACTTTGACCTTTTGTACTTTATGATTGAATAATTGAGTTACTAAGTGATTGATTAACTAAATGACTGTATTTTGTTAAAAAACTATGTGACCACTTTGGATAAAATTATGTGGCCATTCTGTGATAAGTTTTAACACTGTGAATTCTATACATTGATTTTATGTGAATGTTTTGCTCTGATTTGTTATTGAATAAATAAAGAGTTTGCTATACTGTGTAATCAGAACCTTGAAAAGCTATTCACAGCAGAAGTCCTCTGGAAAGCTGCCCATGCTTGGCTTTACAATCCTTAAAGAATATGATAGGCCACATAGTAAACATTGAAAAACATAGAAAATAATATAATTCAGGAAAGCAACTCCTTACAAAGTTAGAATTGTATAAGTGCAAGATAATGATGCTAGGAGACATCGAGAATCAATCAAACAAATGCAAAAGAATAAAAAATAGAAAAAAATGTAAACTACCTCATGGCAAAAAAACAAAACAAAAATGATTTGGAAAATAGATTCAGGAGAGACGGTATTAGAAGCATTGGACTATCTTCAAACAATAATCAAAAGGAGGATGTAAACAGTGTCTTTCAAGAAATCATTAAGGAAAACTGCCTTGATATCCTGGAACCAGAGGGCAAAATAAGCATTGAAGGAATCTACCCAATCACCTCAGGAAAGAGATCCCAAAATAAAAACTCCAAGGAAAATTATAGACAAATTTCAGAATTTTCAGGTAAAGGAAAAAAAATACTATAAGTGGCCACAAAGAATTAATTCAAATATTGGGGAGCTACAATCAGGATTGCACAGGACTTGGCAATGGCAACATTAGATCAAAGGTCAGAAGGTCATGATATTCCAGAAGGCAAAGGAATTAGGGCTACAACAAAGAAGCACTTGAGCAACAAAATTAGGCATTACACAAAAAAGTCACTCAATGAAATAGAAGAATTTCAAGCTTTTATAAGGAGAAGACAAGAATTAAACCAAAAATTTGATCTCTAATATCAAGACCCAAGAGAAGCCTAAACAGTTAAAAAGGGAAAAGAAAACATAAGAGATTGAACACAGCTAAACTGGTTATATGACTGCATTAGGAGGTGATATTTGTAATTCTTAAAAACTGTATCACTAGTAGTATAGCTAAAAGTAATATACATAGATCAAGGGTATGGCTAAAAGGCGAATTTGAAGGAATGACATAAAATAACTAAAGGATAAGAAAGAAGGGTACACTGGGTTCAGAAAGGAGGGAGAGGTAAAATGGGGTAAAGTGGTTCATATGAACAGGCTATAAAAAAACCTATTATAGTGGACAGAAAGATGGGAGGGGAGATGATGGGTGTCACTTTAATCTTGTTCTTATCAGTATTTATTCAAAGAGGGAATAATATACACAATCAGTTGAATATAGAAATCTATCTTATCTGAAATGTAAGTAGGAGTGCAGGTCAGGGCAGGTGGTAGAAAGAAGCAAAACACTCGTGAAGTGGGAAAAGGTGAAAGGAAAGACAAGACAAATGGGAAGAAAAATAGGATGAAGGGAAATACACAGGGAGTAATCATAATTCTGAATGTGAATGGGGTGAACTTTACCATAAAACAGAAGTTAATAGCACATTGGATCAAAAACCAGAATGCTACAATATGTTGTTTACAGGAAACACACTTGAAGCATAGAGACATGCAAAGAATAAATGTAAGGGGATGGAGCAAAATATAGTATGCTTCAGCTGAAGTTTAAAAAAAAACAATGATGGCAATCCTGATCTTAGACAAAGCAAAAGCAAAAATACATCTACTTAAAAGATAAAAGAAAGGAAACAGTATCCTGCTAAAAGGTACCATAGAAAATGAAGTAATATCAGTACTAAACATATATGTATCAAGTGGTATAACACCCAAATTCTTAAAAGAATTTAAGAGAGTTAGCGGAAGAAATAGACAGTAAAACTATACTAGTGGGGAACCTCAACTCTCCCTTCTCATAACTCAATAAATCCAATCAAAAATAAGTAAGAAAGAAATTAAGAAGGTGAATAGAATTTTGGAAAAATTAGATATGAAAGACCTTTGGAGAAAACTGAAGGAGAACAGAAAGGAATATATATTTCTCGCAGCAGTGCATGACATCTACACAAAAATTGACCATGTAATAGGGCATAAAAACCTCAACATCAAATGTAGGAAGGCAGAAATACTAAGTGTATTCTTTTCAAATCATAACACAACAAAAATTACATTCAACAAAGGGCATTGGGAATATAGATTAAAATTAATTGGAAGTTAAATAATCTAATCCTAAAGAATTGGTCAAAGAAGAATTCATGAAAAAATAATTTCATATAAAAGAATCACAACAATGAGACCGTACAAAAATTTATGGGATGCAGTCAAAGCAGTAC
The DNA here is from genome assembly GCA_011680675.1 of Gymnobelideus leadbeateri. NCBI lineage: Eukaryota > Metazoa > Chordata > Mammalia > Diprotodontia > Petauridae > Gymnobelideus > Gymnobelideus leadbeateri. The sequence continues at coordinate 305,153 of WOXC01002716.1, read as the reverse complement.
TTAGAAGAAAATGTATTTCTCTAAATTCTTACATTAACAAAATGGAAAAAGAACAGATCGATGAATTGGACATGCAACATCAACAACAATACCATTACCACCACCAACAACAAAAACTAGGAAAACAAATTTAAAACTCCCAATTGAAATTGGGTAATACTGAAAATCAAAGTTGAGATTAATAAGACTGAAAGTAAAGAACAAAAACAAACAAAAAACCTATTGAGCTAGTAAATCAATCAACTAGCTGGTTTTACGGGGAGAAAAATCCCAGTAAGGTAGATAAGCCATTGGTTATTTTGATTAAAAAAATAAAGAAGAAAACCAAATATCAAGTATCAAAAATGAAAAAGGTGAAATCACCACCAATGAAGAAGAAATTAAAGCAATCATTGGGAAATATTTTGCCTATCATATATCAATAATATGGACAATGATTAGGGCCCCTGTAGCTCTGAGCACTGTCACTCTCTCTGACCTTGTAAATGCCAATCAGTCCTATTTCAAGGTCATAAATGATACTGTTCCTCTCCACCCTGGCACTGAAACAAGGGTCCCCACTCTTTCATGAGTGACCACAGGCACTCCTCTCTTCCCTGGAATTGTGAGTAGGGCTCCTGTTTCCCTCCTGGGAAATATATCAGGAACTGTATATAGGCAATTTAACAGGATCTTTAAGCCAGCACCAGCAAAAGGTCTCCTGTAGTCTCCTTCTGACTACTTGTCTGGCCATTCTACTGGTTGTCTTCTGAGAGTTCTGGAAGTTGTTACCCTACTGATGCAGCTTCCTGAGGTTCAGCCTGTGCTCCTTGAGCTGACCACTGTACTGGTGAGACAGACCTTTCCTGCTGAGTTCTTAAATTGTCTTGGACTGGAAAATTCTTTCACCCCCACCTTTTGTTGGTTCTTTTTCTTCAGAATTTTATTTGAGGCATTATTTCAAAGTTGTTTAGAGGGAATTTGGAACAGTACAAGTGAGTTCCTGTTACTTCACCATTTTGGCTCCTCTTCTGGAAATGTATACCAATGTTGAAGAAATTGGACTGTTTAGGTCCAGTTATGTAAATTTCTTCTGAACTCTCATTGGTTTGTAACAATTGTATTTTTTAAGCCTATTTTTTTGATCACCTCTAACCAATTATATTTTTTATTCACAGTAGCAGCTGTTCCAAATAATTTCCTTTTTCATTAAGCACCTATATCAATCCTCAGTATGGCAAACTGGACTTAGAGACAGAAAAGCATTGAAATTGAATCATACCTTCAACACTTATTAACTATGTGAACATGAACCTCTTTAAGCTTTTATTCCTTCAACTGTGCAATAGGAATAATATTCTCTACCTTAATGAATTTTGAGATTAAATGAGTTCTAAATCTCACTATTCTAATTTTTTTTTTGCTTTTTGGAGCGGGGAGGGCAGAGAAATTGGGGTTAATTGACTTGCCCAAAGTCACATGGCTAGTAAGTATTAAGTGTCTGAGGCCAGATTTGAACTCAGGTCCTTCTAACTCCAGGGCCATTGCTCTATTCACTGGGCCACCTAGTTGCCCCTCACTATTCTTATCTTAGAGGAAGAAATGACCCTTCTTTCAAAAGCTACCTGTCTGCCTGTGTCCTTAGTATCATTATGTCCTTTTCTCTCTTTGCTCCTTTTTCCATTATTTCATAAAAGTTCAATCTCACTCTAGGTGTGATGGTTCATTACTTTAACCTAAAGCCACAATCAAGTCTCCACTATCCTAAAACAAAATTTTACCTTGACCCTGTAACTTTCTCAAACTTTTGTCCTTTTTTAATCTTTTCCCCCTTACTGTCAATAATGGCTGAAGTATAAGAAGAAATGTAGCAGTGGAGAATCATAAGATATGGGAGGCAGAGGCAAGAGGCAGAGTAGAAAGAGAACTTCTGTAAAGCTCCTGCTTCCACCTCCTCTAATACATGTAAAAATGATTATAAACAAACTTTAGAGCTACAAAACCCACAAAGTGACAGAGAGAAACTAAGATCAATGATGGTATGATTCAGAAAGGATCAAGCTTAACACACTGGGAGCCAAGCCCAGCCCTATGTAATTCCAAGTTAGTAGGCTCAGGGTGGCCCAACCAGCTGTGGGTAGAGAGATGTTGGGAGAGTGGACCACCAGCAGCTGTGGTGGTTTCCAGAATTATCAACCCATAAATGCCAAAGTCAAAGTGAAAGGTCAGTGGACTTTGGGAACAGGGAGTCAGGGAGTATGGTCTGGCCTCTGCCGCCAGGGCAAAAAGTGGCTGAGGCATGGTCTCAACTGCGAAATGGCTGCTTCAGAGCTCCTGCCCTGCAGATTGTAGGGAGATGAAGTGAACAGCCTAAAGGGTAATCATTCTTGCTTTAACCTGCTTGGATCTGGATCCCTGTCCTGGGTGGAGGTCTTAGGTTACATGACCAGTGTTCGAGAGCCAGTGGAAGCTTCTGAAAGGGCACCTAACTAATAGCTCCAGCAGCTGAGAAAACCCAGTCATTTGGGACAAAGCTATCCTCTCTGAAAGCAGAGTTGTACTGTGGCAAAAAGCTCAAGAGTCAAGTGGTTGAATGGCAACATGAGCAAATGGGGGAAGCGAGGCAAACATAGCAGATTCCTTCTTTGGGGACAAAAAGGATCAAGGCATGGAGCAGGAGAAAGAAATGAAGTCAGAACCCCTGCAAAAGCTTCCAAGAAAAATCTGAATTTATTATAGGCCATAGAGGAGCTTAAAAAGGATTTTGCAAATAAGAGAAATGGAGGAAAAAATGGGAATGAAAATGATAAAGATGCAAGAAAATCATGAAAAGAGAGTCAACAAACAGACTGAAGAAAATAACACCATAAAAATAGACTGACTCAAGTGGAAAAAGAGGCTCAAAAAGCCAATGAGGAGAAGAATGCTTTAAGTAGTCAAATTTTCCAGATAGGAAAAGAATCTCAAAAACTTACTGAAGAGAATAATTCCTTCAGAATTAGATTGGAGCAAATGGAAGCTAATGACTTTATGAGAGATCAAGATACTATTAAACAGAGCCAAAGGAATGAAAAAATAGAAGGCAATGTAAAATATCTCATTGAAAAAACCACTGGGGGTAGCTAGTTGGTGCATTCACTGGAGCACCAGCCCTGGAGTCAGGAGGATCTGAGTTCAAATTCGGCCTCAGACATTTGACACACTTACTAGCCATGTGATTTCAGGCAAGTCACTTAATCCCAATTGCCCCGCCCCAAACAAAAAAAAAAAGAAAAAAAAAACACTGACCTGGAAAATAGATCCAGGAGAGATAATCTAAAAATTATTGGACTACCTGAAAGCCATGATCAAAACAAGAACCTAGAAATCATCCTCCAAGAAATTCTCAAGGAAAATTGCCCTGATATTTTAGAACCAGAGGGCAAAATAGAGGTTGAAAGAATCCACTGATCACCTCTTGAAAAATATCCCAAAAAGAAAACTCCTAGGAATATTATAGCCAGGTTCTGGAATTCCCAGATCAAGGAGAAAACACTGTAAGCAGCCAGGAAGAAACAGTTTGAATGTTGTGGAAACACAATCAGGATAGCACAGGATCTGGCAGTTTCCACAATGAGGGATCAAAGGGCTTGGAATATGACATTCTAGAGGTCAAAGGAGCTGGGATTAAAACCAAGAATCACCTACCCAGTAAAACTGAGTATCATGTTTCAGGGGAAAATATGGTCATTCAGTGGAATAGAGCATTTTCAAGCATTCATGATGAAAACACCAGAGTTGAATAGAAAATGTGACATTCAGATACATGAAGCAAGAGAAGCATGAGAAGGTAAATAGGAAAAAGAAATAATAAGGAACTTATCAAAGTTGAACTATTTACATTCCTACATGGATAAACGATACTTGTTAACTTATGAAAGGGATGAGAAGGGGTGATGATAGAGGGAAAGGCATGTTAGAGGGGAGGGAAGTTGGAAGCACATACTTTTGAAAAGGGACAGAGTCAAAGTAGAGAATAGAACAAGTAAGGGTCAGGATAGGAGGAAGGGAAATATAGTCAGTCTTTCACAATATATCCCCTATGGAAAAGTTTTGCATAGCAAAACATGTACAACCTATATTCAGTTGCTTATCTTCCCAGGAAGGGTGGGTGAGGAGGGAGGAAGGGAAAGGATCTGGAATTCAAAGTTTTAAAATCAAAATTTTAAATATATATCAAAGTTTTATTTCATGTGGCTGGGAAATAAATTATACAGGCACTGGGGCATAGAGATTCATCTTGCCCTACTGGAAAGTCAGATGGGGAATGGGGGAGGATATAAGAAAGAGCAGATTGGGGGAGGGGGTATTCAGTCAGATGGCTGGTTTGGGTTGGTGGGTACAGGAAAGATGGGGAGAAAATTTGTAACTCAAAATCTTGTGGAAATAAATGATGTAAACTAAAAATAAACATAAAATTTAATTAAAACAAAAAATCATAAGACATTCAGTTTATCATGTACAGACACATAAGTATGTGGCTTCCCATTTGATAAATATTTATTAAGTATCCATGATATGCCAATCACATTTATGATGACCATCTATGTATTTTCCTCCCTCTTATATTCTGACTGTTTATACTACTCTCTCCCTCCCTACACCCTTTCCTTTTACCCTGCCCATTCTTAAAATTGTTTTGTTTTTGACTACTACTTCCTTCAATCTGCTTTCCCTTTTATCACTCTCCCCTTCTGTTATTGCCTATCCCCCTACTTCCCCATAAGGTAAGATAAATTGCTATAACAAACTTTGTGTGTATGTTATTCCCTCTTTGAGCCAACTCCAAAGAGAGTAATGTTCAAATGCTTCGCTCTACCTCCTTAGTCTTCCTTCCCATTGTAAAAAATATTTTTCACACTACTTTTATGAGATAACTTATCCCATTTTCCTTTTCCTTCCCCTTTCTCACAGTGAATTCTTCTTCTATTAATTTTAATTAATTTTTAAAGATATCATGGGAATCCTGCCCAGATCCTGTTCTTGCTTTCTTCTTTCTTAAGTTCTCATGTATATATTCATCTATTTAACACCTCCTCTTCCCCTGAAGATCATATGCTCATTAGGGGAATGGGTTGTTTTTGTTTATTTTGATTTTAAAACACCATGATAGAGAACAATATTTTTCATATAGTAATTAAAAAAAAAAGACTGTTGCTAGTATTTGATTGGTTCCATGAGTCATAGCCATATACCATCACTGAGAGAATGCTGGTGTTGATGAGAGATTTTTGCATCTGAGAGCAGTTGAAGATTGTAGAAAGTCCTGCACAACTTCCTAAATTCAGTAAAAATATCAAATGCAGATCTTTTGAATCATTATTATTTGTGTACTACTTTCCCCTCATTTGACTATAAACTCCTTAAAAGTGGAATATGAGTCATATTCAACATGGCATCAATGGCATCTAACACAGACTGAGTCTTCTTTCTGCCATTTTTCTTGACATTTCACGAACGTTTATTGATTTGAATTTCTTGCATCCAGGCACACTAAACAATTAATCAGTGAAATTGCAAGAAAGGTGGTGATTGTTACTTCATGTTAAACATAAGAATCCTTACCATTAAGAGATTTAATGCTTTCATTGTTGAAATCTTGTATTCCATTGTCCTGATACTGTGCTGGTACATACTTTACTCACCTCAGACTACAGTAGAGAGTTGATGATGACAGGAGATTTAGGGAAATTTATACATGCAAGAAGAAATATTTTTTCCTTTAACAAAATCAACTTTTATCAGTGTCATTCTTTTAATCCTATTTTCCTTGTTACTTGAATGAATGAAAAATATTTGTTAATCACTTATTATGTGTAACACTGTGCTAAGGTTGGTGAAAACAAAGGAAAACATGATAGTCTCTACCCTCAAGAAGTTTATGTTTAATAGGCTTCAAGTTTAATTAAGTTTAAGTTTAACAGGGCAAGACAACATCTAAAGAAAAATAGGAGTTGCAAGGCTGTGGTACTGTGGAGGAGGACATGACTTGGAAATATCTAGAAAGGGGGACTGGGACGGTACAAAATCAGGAGAAAGCTCATCAACGGGCCTGGGTCTCAGTGACAGAACTCTGGATATGAGGGACCATAGAGGGGGAATAAGAGTAGAATTTATGTGAAGTAGACCAAAAATCAGTGTTTGTCTCCCTTTGGTCTGAATCTTCCCAGTTGATTTCTGTTGCATAGAACCAAACTGTCTCTTTTCAAATTGAAAAATAAAAGGAACTAAATTATAATCTTGTTTGATGTACATGGCTATTTGAGCCTTCATTTTCCTTTTTGTGTCCTTTTTGAGTCTGTGAATGTTGCAGGAACATTTTCTTCATTCATCATGCTTTGATTGGACAAAGTGAGAGCAATCAGAGCACCAACAGCAAATGATTTTATTTGACTAGTCAAAGGAATTTGACCTTGATGAATGGTTGCTCCAGGTCTTCAGTGAGTAAAGAGGAAGACAATTATGCAACCTCTGGTTCTTAAGAAAAATTGCAATGAATGCCCTTCAGGAAGATCAGTGAGGAAAAAGTCAAGTGTAATCATGACATATAAAAATAACTCTGAAAATTCTGTGTTTTATGTGGTTTGAATAAAGAAAGTTTTAAGATCAAATAAATAAGAAATGCCACAACATTGGTGGTATTTTATTTTTTAAAGCTATGAGTTCTTATGGTGATGGTTGTTGTGTACTTTATTCATTTTTAAAAGTTAGTGGTTTTACAATGTTCTAAAAATGAATTAATTTCATTTGGATGGGGGACAAAACAATGGTTTCATAATTTACAATAGTTTAAAAATATACTGTTGGAAATGCCAGGACCTATAAAACAGTCTTATAAATAAGCACTGCAAATGAGCTAGCCCACAGAAATATTTTAACAGGATGTTCTTCCCTTTGGAGGAATACTGGCAGAAACATGAATTAAAAACCCAAGTCATTATTTGCCTCCAGGCCAGTAGGCAAGTCATTATTTCTGAAACTCTCCTAGACACCTAGCGTTTTTGAATGCTTTGGGTAAAAGATATCCATGCAAGTGACCAACATGTATAAACAGGAAAGCTAATCACAGTACAAGAAGCAACCCAATTAGTCAAAGCTTTAATAGTAAATACTGGCAAGTCATTATTCATTCTTGCAGCATCTATTTATAATAACATTAATAATGATGGATTCCTTTGTTGCAAGTGGGAAACAAAAGGAATTTCAGAGAAAGCCCACCAGCATTTAAAAAAAAAATTCAACTTTGTTTGAGGGGAAAATAAGAACATACATCTAATTAGAATTGATGGATCAGAGTACCTGTATGTAGCATGGTCAAATAGAAACTGCACTTACCTTTGAATTAAAATATCAACAACTCACATTTATGTAATGAAATTAAAGGTTATATCATAGGATATTTTCCCATCAGTCCTAAAATAGGTTATCTTTCATGTCCAAAACTCTTTATCCTTGTAAATGACTTACTACTCCCAGCTTCCTATTTCCCTAAGTCATTCATTATTCCTCTATGCCTCCTCAAACTGTGTTTTATTTACTGTCTTGCATACATATTGTATCTTCTTAATAAATTGTAAGATCCTTAAGGATCAAAATTATTTCTTTTCTATGTTTGTTTCCTTAGTGCCTTGTACATAGTAGGGACCTAATGGATTTTTGCTTGATTTAATTGAAACTGTGGAGAAGGTAGGCCTAGGATTTTTTTTTGTCCTAGCTATATAATTGAGGAAGTTAAAGTTTAGGAAGTTTGTTTCTCCAAGACCACATAACCAGTAACAGTTTTCTGTTAGGTTTCTAACAACAGGGTCTCTTACCTAAAAGCCCAGCACTCTTTCTATCATATATTACTATTTCTAATCCATTCAGAAGAACAGTTTTCAAGTCCTTAATAACTAAGTGACCTTGGAAGAGTCACATGCTTTTTGAACCTCAATTTGATCCTCAGTTTCCTTATCTGTAAAATAAGAAAAAAATAAGAATTTTCCTTTGGGCTACTGCTGCAGTGTGGGTAGAGAGCCATCTTCAGCATCAGGATGACCAGGTTCATATGCTGACTTTGACACTTACTGTCTCTGTGACTCTCAGCAATCATTTAACCTCTATTAAGAGGTGCCTCAGGCACCTCTCTAAGGCTATAAATTGCAGAGCAGTCACCAATCTACTTCATGGATATTAATAGTACCTACCTCCCAGGGTTGTTGTGAGGATCCAATGAGATAATATTTGTAAAAACACTTAGCACAGTGCCTGGCAAATAACTGGTGCTGAAAAATGCTTATTTCCTTCCCTGTCCCTCTGCCTTCATGGAGGGATGCTACTTACATGCTAAAAAATCACAGTTCTTGACTACAAAATAACACAAAATAAAAAGAATGACTTTAAAACCTTCCTCCCAGGATTATAGTAAAGATCAATAGTGATGAAGATATTATAACATGGCTACACGCAATTCACAAAGCACTTTAAAAACATTCACTTTGATACTAATAATGTTGTGAGATACTTACTAGTACTAGGTGCTTTTTCATTGTACTCTCTTCTGAATATTTACTTTTCTCTCCCTAATAATCCTTCTTCCTATCATCCCCAGTATTTGCATCAATCAATCAATCAATCAATCAATCAATCAATCAATCAACATTTAAGTGCCTACTATGGCCAGGCACTCTGCTAACCTTTAAGGATACAAAAAAGAGGTAAAAAACAATCTCTGCTCTCTAGGAGCTTGGCATCCAATGGGGGAGACAACATATAAATACACATACATGAAGTAATCTTTGTGCCAGAAAAATAGGAAATAATTAAGAAGGAAAGCCCTAGAATTAAGAGGGATTAGGGACAGATCCTGTAGAAGTTGGGATTTCATCTGAAACTTAAAGTAAATTAGAGAGGTCAGTAGTCAGAGCAGAAGAAGAATGTCTCAGGCATAGGACATAACCAGAGAAAAATGTTCAAAGCTAAGAGATAGAGATTCTTGTTTATGGGATAGCCAGGAGGCCAGTGTGACTGGATCAAGGATTACATGTTGAGAAGTGTAACGGTAATGGAATTTACAGATCCCATTGTATTGGCTTGGTTTTTGGGTTAAGTGTTAAAACCCAGAGCTTGTGAAACCCACGTGTGGGATGGACTTGTTGAACTGAAGAGAGGGGGCTGAACTGGGAGGAGCTGGTGCCTTGGATTTAGAGAGAGGCCCAAGCAGAGAGAAGGCCTAAGTAGAGAGAAGCCAGAAGAACTGGGAGCCAGCCTCTCAAGGCTGCTGCTACTGCTGGAGAGAGAGAAATGAGAACTGAGGACTGAACTGGGAAGAAGCATGACTGTGGTGCCGGTATTTGTGCTGTCTGTTTTGATGTTACTTTGACAGATTTGTCTGCTGGTAAAGGACAGTGCTGTTGTTGCAGAGGTTCTGGAACCTTGCTGTTTGTTGAGAAGCCCTGAACAAGGATTTTCTTGTTTTATGTTTAAAGAAATCCTGGAGGAGGGTCTTGCTGATGTTTTCAGGGGTCCTGAGACTGTTCTGCAGGGAGAGAGTGAATTGTTGAGGACACTGGCAATGTATATTGTGGCTTTGTTAAGCTTTGTCTCCCCAGGAACAGAGATTGCTGAGAACTTGCCTCAGGTCAAGATGAAGAAAAGACTTCTCTTTGGGTATTGAATGCTGTGATGATATTATAACCTTGTTGTGGCTTAGGGGTAGATGGAATTCCTGCTCTCCACTGCCCCTTTGAGAAGTTGCTTGGTGGTGATGGATGGTACTGCAATTCAGTTGTGATCCAAGGGTGGAAAACTTTTGACTTTTATACTTTTGTGACTGACCAAATAAATGTACTTTGTTTATGATTGGAAACTAATCTCCAGTTGAATAGAGAGAAGACTTTGTGACTGAATAAATGAATGTATTGCCCAGGGGTGGAGAACTTGGACCTTAATACTTTGTAATTGAATTGAGAATTTACTAAATGACTGAGTTACCCTGTATTTTGATTTTGATTTTCTATGAATGTTTTGCCTTAGTCTGTCACTGAATAAATGGAGTTTGCTCTGACTGTAATCTGAACCTGGAAGTTGCTTGTGCTTGACTTTACAAGGAGTAAGGTGTAAGAACACTGGAAAGGTAGGGGGGGGTAGATTATGGAAAGCTTTGAATGTCAAATGGAGCACTTTGTATTTTTTCTTGGAGGCTCTCAGGATCCACTGGAGTTTATTGACTAGGGGTTTATTGAGTAGGTTCTCAGTTCATCACTTTAGAAAAGTCTCTCTGATGACTGAACAGAGAATTGATTGGAGTGGGGAGAGACTTGAGGCAGGCAGATCTTGCAGTGGTACCTGCATTAGAGTCATGGAAGTGTGAGAGGAAGTATAAGAGAGATGTTGCAAAGGTGAACTTGTCAGGTATTGACAATAGCTTGACTATGTGAGGGTGGGGAGATAGTGAAGAATACAGAATGACTCTTAGGTTGTGAGTCTGGTGGACTGGGAGGATCATGTTGTCCTCTATAGTAATAGGGAAAGCAGAAGGTGGAGGGAGATGTTTGGGAGAAATATAATGAGCTTTATTCTGAACATATAGAACTTATGTTGTGTTCTGGACATGCAGTTCAAGATGTTGAAGTTGGGAGATTGGAGGTTAGCAGAGAAATTGGGGCAGGGAATGTAGATTTGAGAATCATAAGCACAGGGACCATAATTAAGTTCATTGGAGCTGATGGGATCACCAAATGAAGCAGTATAGAGGGATAAGAGCATAAAGGCACAGAAAAGAACTCTGAGGGATACCTGTGGTTAGAGGGGATGATCTGGAGCATGATTTAGCAAAGGAGAAAGAAAAGAAGGAGTCAGAGAAGTAGGAGGAGAACCAGGAGAGAGTGGTGTCCTGGAAACCTAGAGAGAAGAGAATATCAAAGAAGACAGAGTTATCAACAGTATTAAAGACTTCAGAAAGGTTAAGGAAAATGGTAATTTAGCAACTAAGAGATCATTGGTAAGTTTGGAAGGAGCAGTTTTGCTAGAATGATAAGGTCAGAGGTTAGATTATAAGGAGTTAAGAAGAAAGTGAGGGGAGAAAAAAGTAGACATCTATTGTCGGTGACCTCTTCAAGGAGTCTAGCAACATAAGGGGAAGAGCAGATAGAGGATGATGGTTAGTAGGGAAGAAAGGATCCATGCAGAGTTTTTTTTTTTTTTTCTTCAGGATAAGGAAGAAATGAGCATGTTGGTAGGCATTAGGAAATGAGTCAGTGGAGAAGGAGAGATTGAACATAATTGAGAGTGGGGATAATAGTGAAGAGGTTTTACCCACTAAGAGGGTTAGGGTTGCTCTGAAGACCTTAAAATTCCAACATGCTGGGTCCTGATGAATAAATTTGACTCGAGTCTCCTCATCCAAAGAAAAGTAAAATTTATTAAAAGTTTGCTTGCATTAGACACAGAGTAAGTCTGTGCTAGGTCATTCTATGGTGCTCTCACCATTCTATGGCACTCTCACTCTTCTATGGTGCTCTCCCTATTCTATGTAATTCTATGGTGCTCTCCCTATTTTATGGCGCTCTTATTATTCTATGGCACTCTCACCCACATGGCATACTATGGTGCTCTCACAAACATGAAGACTGGATGAGTTCTTATATACAGAAGATTGTGGGAGGAATCTAGGGGTGGTCTAGAGGAGGAGTTTGTGGAGGGTCTTCAGGAGGAGTTAATGAGGTCATTGAGCGATTAAGGGTAGGAAGTTGCCTGGAGACCACAAACAATGGTGGGCTAAGCAAGTTCAAGGGTTTTGATTGCAAAGTCTAATAACTGAGGGTGGGGAGTCTAGTAACAGACTTGCCTCTTGTAAACTCCTCATCAAATGGGATGATTTAATCAGGAGTCCAAGAGAGGTTCCCAGAGCCCTTACCTCAAGGACTCAAGGACAGCTCCAGGGGATTCCCAGAACCCATACCTCATTAACAGAAGGGACAATTTATTAGATGAGATGGAATTGAATGAGATAGTTTGAACAAGTAGAAGGATTAAACTTGGTAAGGAGTCCACTTCATTATGTGAGACAAAGGTAAAGGAGAAGGAAGTGGCACCTGAATGATAATCGATGAAGAAGAGGGGAGAAGAGGGAGTTCATAGTGAATGACCTCAATTTTTTCTGTAAAATATAAGATAATTTCTCAGCTGACAGAGTATAGGGAAGAAGAGCCATGGGAGGTTTGAATAGCAGTGAAAAAGTTTGAAAGACCTGCTGTGGAGATTAGGATGGTGAATTTATAAGGAAGGTATAGTAGGAAGGTGTAGCAGTAGTGAGGGCCCAGTTGAAGTTATGTGACATAAATTTGCATTGGACTTAGGACAGTTGTGTGATTTTCTCCACCTTCATTCAGCAGCATTTTTAAAGGAGCAAAGGATAAAAAGTTGCTATTGATCCAAAATTGAGGCCTAATTGGGCATAATTTAGGATATAATAAAGGGGGTAAGAATTCAAGAGAAGATGGAATAGAGTTAAATGGTTCATCAAGGGATCAAAAATGGTGGAAGAGGAGAGAGTGGCCAGTAGGGAGGAAATAGCCTGGGAGAGAATTGAGTGGTGAAAGGATTGGAGATCATAGTGCAGATGAAGAATACAGTAATATAAGGGAAGGCAGAGGGAGAGGCTGCATAAGGGGATTTCAGAATTCTTGAACATGGAGGTGATGGCAAGATCAAGAGTATAACCTTGTTGGTTATACTTTGAGGGTGACTGAGGTGAAATGGACAGTAGCTCAGAGGAGGTGAGTAGATTGAGGAATTGTAAACATATTTGAGGGAGAATTAATATGTATGTTGAAGTCCCCTGGTATAAAGGCATGAAATAGGTAGGAGAGAAAAATTGTTATGCAAGTATCAAACTTCTGGAAGAAGGAAGGGGAGTGACCCAGGTTCTGTAGATAACAATGACAAGGACTTTGATTGGTAGATATGAGTAGCATGAACCTCAAAAGAAAGAAAAGTTATGTAGTAATGGAAGAAGAGGGATAATTTGGAAGTGACATTAGGGAACAACACTCCCACCTCAACCAGTGAGCTGAGGAAAATGAGTGAAGGTACAGCTAATATTGGAAAGGGTGGCCAGGAAGGTTATGTCATCAGGGAGAAGTCAAGTTTCAGTAGGAGTTACTAGATGAAAGAAGTGGGAGACAGATGTAAGATGAAGGGAAGTTTGTTGCCCGTGGACAGACATTTCAAAAGGTACAATGGAAGGGTTGAGTGAAATTAAGATGAAACTTTGGAGTAGAAGGGTTGAGGGGGATGGCAATGAAGAACTGGGTGACAAGAGGTATGGAATGGGTTTTAGATGCTGCTTTATACGAGCTCCAAGTCTCTGGGATGTAAAGGATATGACCAGGTATTAAGAAGTTCATCACTATGTGGATGGCACCACTACTCTGCCCTCATGGCATGAGCCAACAGGAAATCTAAGACCTGAAGTCAAAGAAGTGGTTTCTCTTTGTGGCACTGGAAGTTCTCCACATTGAAGTTGACAGATTGGATCAATGGAAGGAAGTGGAATAAACCTTGTTCTGGTACAGATGGTTAGTAGTTACTTTATGGTAGATGGAAGACGCCTCCTTGGCCCTTAGCAGCCTTTCCTTCAGGGTTATGTTGCACCCACCAGGAGATGGAAGACTAAGAAGACTGAAGCTAGCGATGGCCCTGGAGTCAGAAGGACCTGAGTTCTGATCTGGCCTCAGACACTTACACACAAACAAAAAACCTAGCTGTGTGACCTTGGGCAAGTTACTTAACCCCAATTGCCCTCCAAAAAAACCCAGAAAACAAAACAAAACAAAAAAAAACAAGAAGAAGATTGAAGCCTTCCAAAGGGAGCTGTTTTAGTTTTCCTGTGAGTCAGTCAATAACAATTTGTCAAATATTTCCAGGTGGCAGGCATTGTGCTAAGCACTGGGGATATAAAAGTACAGTTAAAGACAGTCTCTGTTCACACAGTCTTTTGGGGGATAAACTTTGTGAAATGTTTCTTGTTTTTAGAATTTGCAAAACTTTGTATTTGGAGATAATTGGCATTTTTCATCTGTACATGTGGAATTATTCAATTCTACAACATTCACTCTTTTGAGACTTTACTATATGACACTGTGGAAATAAATACTTATGTATTGCATATAGCTTAGAGATCACAGAAAACTGTTCTAAATTTGGAATGAATGCTTAGTGTTAAAAAATGTACACCTGCCTATTTTCCAGGGGAGGAGTGACACATTTCAAACAGGGGGAAATGACTTAGAAAAGAAAGAACATTTCACAAATTTTGCTAAGTCTTTCTGCTTACTTAGTCTTAACCTTATGGGGTCTTTTTTTAACCCACACTCAAAAGAAAGAACAAAAAGAAATTAAACTGGCTCCCATCTGAAATAGAAATCAGCTCCAGGGGAGGCCAGGTGGTACAATAAATAGAGCACTGGCCCTGGAGTAAGAAGGACCTGAGTTCAAATCAGGCCTCAGACACTTGATACACTCACTAGCCATGTGACCTTGGGCAAGTCACTTAACCCCAACTGCCTTGCCTTCCCCCCTCCAAAAAGCAAAAGAAAAAAAAAAAGAAAAGAAAAGAAACCAGGTCCAAATAAGCTTTTCAAGATACATGGAGTTCTCCCTGTTGAGACTTAGGGCATGGGATTGACTAAACATCACCGCTTATTCAAATGGGAAAACTGTCCCATGTAAAAACTCTTCCAGGGATTCTCTCAGTTCATAAGGACACCCAACTTGAGCCTACATAAAAAGTGTATCTTTCTACAGAGGATCCACCAAAATTCTTTAGGGGTTTTTCAACATGGGCAGTTCCTATAGAGATCTATCTAGGCATTATTCCCTGTTTCCCTTATCCCAAAGGGCACCCAAAATTCTTTCATGGTTCCTTGTGACTGCCAACAAAAGACAAATGGAATTGCAAACTCAATCTTTTAGGAAAAGAAGACAAGCAGACTCATTTAGAGAAATTGTAAAAAAATGGCAGTTACTTATGCATTGAAGGCATAGTTATCTCACCTAAGAATCTATAGAGCATTTTGCTTTCACAAAGGCAAGCAATGTAGGTCTGTTGATATGCAAGCATAACAAATATGCACATTTCTACTAGACATTTATCAAAGTAGTGTTTACAGTTTTCTGACATCAAACTTCATATCTGTACTTATTCTGGACTCAGTAAAACATAATTTATCAGTATATCAAAACTTCCATACAGAATTCAAATTAATACAAAAATATCCTTGAGGATAATTAAATAGTCAAGTAATCAACAAATGAAAGGATTTAAAAATTACACTAATTGAACTGACTTGAAAATTACACTAAGGGAACACTCAAAAAAACTACTATTTTTTTGGCCAAATTTCTCTAGGATCTTGTGGTTCAGGACATTCAGAACCAAAAGTCCTGGGCAAAGAATCTCTTCAGGGCTCCTGGCAAGACCAAAGAGCCCAATTTATACTGTATGAACCTCCACAAGTAGCACTGGTCACCCTAGCTCTCCCTTTCTGGAAGGCCAAGTATGTTATATTTCAGCCCTTCCCTATGATTCTCTGGCATCCATCCTTAAGGGGGGTTTGGGACATATATGTCCCTAGGCTCTTTGCTAATGACTCTAGCCCCCACCAATGGTATTCCTTTAATTACAGAGGGGGATTTCTTATACTCCAATTTCATTTACCTACTAACAGTAAAATTAGCTTTTTACAAAGAACTTTTACTTTAAAAAAGTATAATTACAAACATATAAAACTTTTATCTTTCATCGCCATTGGAACAAATTGTTCTCATCTGCTGATTCCACCAGGGGAAGTCTTCACAAGCTTGGGGTAGACACCCCCTAATTCACTGATGTGTTTGAGACCCTTCAATTACCTTCAAGCTGGTTTAATTCATCTGCTGCAATGGTTTACCAGGTGGTGGTCACTGTGCCTGCTACAGCTTCTTGGAGCCATAGCTGAGAATTGGATGGATCAGGTGGACACCAGAGGTGGAAAGAATTTATTTAAGAATTATTTGGAAGGAAATTTAAGAGAGGTTGGCTGCATGCTTACCTACTCCATCACCTTGGCTCTGTCTCCTGATCAGTACCATTTACAGATATTAATGTAAAAATAAAACATTATAAAGAGCCTAATTTCTGAAGCAATGTATATAGCATGTCAAAATATAAAATATATTAAAAACTATTCTACTTGTGAGGTCTGAATCACCAGATATGGACATATAGTCTTGAAGTAGGTAGTATAAATTTTATTTTCTCCATAGTTGAAGAACTGAAACACAGAGAGGTTCAGTGATGTACTTTTGGTTAGAGAGCAAGTTAATTTTAGAGCAATGACTGGAACCCAAGTGACCTTACTTTAACTTCAGGACTTTTCATACTATGTATTTTGCATACTATGATATGCTATCTCTATACCAAAACAGAACAGAGCAAAAACAGTGGGGAGGATATAATTCCTAAGGCAATGTCAGTAATCTTTAAAAAAATTGTCAAATAAGTGACATATTACACACCTAGTGGTTAACAAATATATCTTATTTTTTTCTCCTCCTTTCCTTAAAATATATAAAACAATTTTAAAAAGAGTAGGCTGACATTCATAATAATTTTCTGGTTCAGATTCAGGTGCTCATGGTAACAAAGTAAGGGGTACACTTTTTATTATAATACTTTACTAAATGTTGGGCTCTTAGTTGGCCTGGATATGAGAATCAAGTCAGCACATCATTGGGAGTAGAGAAAAGAGGGATGGGGTAAGGGGAAGTTAGGCAGTCAACAAGAATTTCTTGAGAATTTACTATCTATTATTCTCTGTGCTACACAGAGAGGATATTAGAAAAAAAGACTATCACTGCCCTTAAGGAACTTAGATTCTAATAGAGACAACATTATATAAAAGGAAGCTAAAAAGTGATAGGAATAGTGGTGGAAAGTACAAACAAGGGCATGACATAAAACTTGGGAGTGTCCAAATAGCACAACTGGGTATGGAAGGACACTTATAAAGCATTGCTTGTCTGAGTCTGTTGCCAAAATATAGGACCCAAAAGGGCCTATACATTATTCCAGAGTGAATAGGCTCTGAGGGAAATTCCAAGTGTGGAAAGGCAGTTAAGACTCATTGACATAGTATGGGGAATCAAAAGCACAGAAAAGATAATAAGAGATAATGAACAGCATAGAGAAACAGATGAGTTCATTGTCTGGGGAGTTGTAGCAGCAAGTACCTTAGCATACCCAGGCTAGGACAGGTTCTTTGATCTGTTTTTCTAAAGGAAAGCAACTCAAAAGGGATTAACAATCCTATTTTAATCAAACATATATTATTTACCTAGTTCAGGGGAAAAAGTCAACACCCTGAACTTCAGAGAATACAAACAGAAGTTGCAAGCAGACAAAAAAATATAGAGAAAATAATACAATTCAGCAGACCACCAGACTGGGCTTCTAGCTGTGTGGCCACCACATTGATATAGTTTGTTACCAGAGAGAAAAGCACCAACATCTAGGTTTTCAAAGCCGGGGAGCCAATGGCTGCCCAGAGTCTCATCTGGCCAAATCACACAACTCTTCCCAAAGTGAGCCCCAAAGCAAAACCTTGCTCTGAGGTTTATATATCTCAGAGGTATAATATAGCTTTCTCCAGGGTCTGAGAACATCATAACCCTCCTGAGCCACTTGACTACAAAGTAACAAAAGTTGTGCCTCCTGAAAAACAAGCCTCCCTCAAAGCCTGCTTCTTCTAGAGGCTCTGCTCCACCCTTTACCAAACTTCCCACCACATTCAGCCTATTAGGGGGCAGAGTGTACTTTCAAATCAGGAAAGGTCCTGGAATTCACCTAGGCTTATTAAAGGGCAGGGAAGATCTTCAAATTCCTTTACTATTACAGGAATCTGATACTGTCAGGAGGAGTTTCAGCTGCCATGTGATGGAGAGTTAATGTGGAGTTTGCTGCTTGGAGTAAAGACATGGAAAGAGGAAGCAGATGAATAGTATTGTTATAGTTTTTGGTTTTGGTATATTTATGATGACCATAGAAACTAACCAAGAAATTTCCAAAAAATTCTAGACTGTTATGAGAACTTAGGAGACTCCAATCAATGCTGGCCTCTAGGAAAAGGCTGAATGGAGATGGAGAATAACTGAATATCTTCCCATCAAGCCTGTCTTCATGCAGGGACAGTTTCTCTTTCACTTTATAAATTATTGTCTCTGAGAAGTTTGTAACTCATTTTCCCTATCTGCGTTCCATCTCTGAAACCACAATCAAATCAATGCATTCATTTCTACTGGTGTTTAGCACATAATAGGCACTTAATAAATACTTGTTGATTTGTCTTACCTGAAAAATTGTGTCAGTCTACACCCTATGTTTTTTCTTGTCATTCCTTAGATTTTCCAAACCAAAACACTGCTCCCCAGATAGCATTCTGCTAGATATGCCTCCTATTATAAAGCATGGTTACTGAAGGCAGGAATTGTCCTGCTTTTGTATTTGTTTTCTGTGCACTTTGGCTCTGTGCTTTTCATTTAGTAAAGTGCTTAATACATAATTTTTTTCCTTCATCCTTCCCTCCCTCCCTTTGTTCCTTTGTTTCTTTGTTTCTAGGAAAATTCCTTCCTTCCTTCTTTCCCCACTTCCTCCTTGCCTTAAACATAGACAGAAGGCAATCCAAATGAAAAAGGGCCATTTAGTGAGCAGGAAGTTCAATAGATGTCAGCAGTGTGATAAGGCAGTCAAAAAGTCTGATGTGATCATAGATTGTGTAAATAGAAATATGGTGTTCAAAACAAGGAAGGTAATAGTCTCACTGTACATTCTCTTGGCTGATCTTCAGCTGGGGTAGAATTGAGTTTTTTTTTTTTTTTTAAACAAATACTTTATTAACTTCTGTTTTACATCATTCATGTCCGCCAGATTTTGAGTTACAATCATTTTCCCCCCATTATTCCCCTACCCAACCTCCCAGAATAGCAGTCCCACAAGATATCGCTTCCTCCAATCTGCTCTCTCCCATACCTTCTCCCATACCCCCATCGACTTTTCCATTAGAGGAAGATGGATCTTTGTGTCCCAATGCCTGCACATCTTATCTCCCTATTATAGGCAAAAGAGTATTAATAATAGTATTTATATATATATTTGAAACATTTAATGTTACGACCTCCAATTTCAGATCCATTTCCTTCCTCCCTTGTCACCCATTCCTTCTTGGGATATAAGTAATTCAGTATATGTTGTACATGTCTAGCTATGCAAAACATTATCATGGTAGATATATTGTACAAGGCTGCTTATAATTCCCTCCCACTCATCCCACCCCCCACCTGGTCCATTCGCTACATGATCCTGTCCCTCTTCTATAGTGGGTACTTCCAACCTCCCCTCACCCCAAGGATGCCCTCCCATCCATCATCCCTCCTCTCCTCCCCCTTCCCCTATCCTGCTGCAGGTTGAGATATCCCATTTAGTATGTATGTCATTTTCTCCCTGAACCAAATTCAATGTGAATGTGGTTTTGCCTTTTTAGCCTTCCTTATTCTCCCCTCCTTTGCACCCACTTCCCCTACATGAGATAGTTTACCCTACCATGTCTCTCCCCATCTCCTCTTGCCACTTTCTTCTCTCACCTCATTATTTCATCCCTTGAGTACTCTCCCTTCCCAACAAAATCAACCTATGCCCTCCATCCATATATAACTGTAACCATATACATACACATTCACATATGTATTCGTATGACCACACCCCCTTCTTCCATTATTTTCAGAGTGGGAAAGATATCATCAGTCACAGATATTGCTTTTCCATATAGGAATGTAAATAGTTCAACTTTGATAAGTTCCTTTTGATTTCTTTTCCCTGATTTACCTTCTCAGGCATCTCTTGCTTCTTGTGTCTGGATGTCAAATTTTCTATTCAACTCTGGTTTTTTCCTCAAGAATGCTTGAAAGTCCTCTATTCCACTGAATGACCATATTTTCCCCTGAAACAAAATACTCAGTTTTGCTGGGTAGGTGACCCTTAGGTTCATTCCCAGTTCTTTTGCCCTCTGGAATATCATATTCCATGCCCTTCAATCCCTCAGTGTAGAAGCTGCCAGGTCCTGGGCTATTCTGATTGTGTTTCCACAATATTGAAATTGTTTCTTCCTGGCCACTTGTAGTATCTTCTCCTTGATCTGGGGATTCTGGAACCTGGCTATAATATTCCTGGGAGTTTTCTTTTTGGGATCTTTTTCAGGAGGTGATCGGTGGATTCTTTCAGCCTCTATTTTGCCCTCTGGATCTAAAACATCAGGGCAGTTTTCCTTGAGAATTTCTTGAAGGGTGATTTCTAGGTTCTTTCCTTGATCATGGCTTTCAGGTAGTCCAATAATTTTTAAATTGTCTCTCCTGGATCTATTCTCTAGGTCAGTGGTTTTTCCCATGAGATATTTCACATTGCCTTCTAATCTTTCATTTGTTTGGATTTGCTTAACAGCATCTTGATTTCTCATAAAGTCATTAGCTTCCATTTGCTCCAGTCTAACTCTGAAGGAATGAATCTCCTCAGTGAACTTCTGAGATTCTTTTTCCATCTGGCAAATTCGACTTTTTAAGGCATTCTTCTCCTCATTGCCCTTTTGGGCCTCCTTTACCATTTGAGCTAGTCTATTTTTTAAGGTGTTGTTTTCCTCAGTCAGGCTGTTGATCCTCATTTCATACTTTTCCTGCATCCTTCTCATTTCTCTTTCTAATTTTCCTCCACTTCTCTTATTTGATTTTTAAAGTCCTTCTTAAGGTCCTCTATGGCCTGCAACCCGCTCATGTTTTCCCCTGGGGCTTTTGGAGCAGGACTTCTGACCTCACAGTCCTTTTCCTGCTCTATGCCCCCAAAATAGGAGTCTAGGGTTGCATTTTTCTGTTTCCTTTGCCTTGGCATGTTGCCACTTAATTACTTGACTTTAGGGCTTGTTGCCACACTATGCTTTAAGGCCAGATAGAGGAATTTTCGTCCCAAACGTGTGGGGGGCAACTTCCGTTTCTGGCAAGCTGTAAACCCACCCACAACTTCCACCCTAGATCACAATCCAGATCCAGGGAGGTTAAAGCAAGAGCGATTACCCCCAAGACTGATCGCTGGATCTCCCCACAATTTGTAGGCTGGGAGCCGGAAATGCCTATGAAAACTACACAATGGCGTGTCTCCTCACCGGCTTCTAGCCCCCAGGGGAGGGAGCTGACGCATTCCCCAAATACAGGTCCCAAAGTCCATAGGACACTAACCTCTTACTTTGTCCTAGGCAAGTCTATGTTGATAATTCTGGGGTCGCCACAGTTCCTGGTGTTCTGGGGTTCCTCCAGCTGGCTGCTGGCCCTGCCGCCCTGGGGCTAAAACCTTGGCTCACGTGGACCTGGGCTCGGCTCGCCTCGGCTCCTGCGCTCTGCGCTCTGTGCGCTGCCGGCTCCCAGACTGCTGCACTGGTCCTTCCTGTAGGGTGCTGGGCTGTCCTCAGCGGGAGGTTAGCTTCTCTGTGTCGTTCTGTGGGTGCTGGGGCTCCAGAAGTTTTTCAGAGTCCTTTTTTACATGGTTTGTGGAGAATCTGGGGGCAGAGAGGCTTGGACGAGCTGTTTCTACTCCGCCATCTTGGCTCCGCCCCCCGAATTGAGTTGTTTTTACCACATATTAGAGACAATTATAAACTCTATAAATGTCATAGAAGCTTAACTAGGTTGATATGTGGACTAAGAACAGTTATGATATAAGGATTTGTTAAACAAATTAAGAACATTTCACCTGGACAAGGAGTCTTCCAAAGGACATGATCTCTGTTTTCAAATATTTGACGGATTTTCACATGGAAGAGGGATTTCCTTTCATCTTAATCATCCCAAAAAGGAGAATTAAGATCAATTAGTGTATGGCTAAAGAATTTAAGAAAAAAAATGGCAAAAAAAATGCCAAAAAAGATCACACCTTTGTGATCACATTGCTTCCATGCTCAAAAACCTTAGTGATTCCTGGTTTCTTACAGGACAAGATACAAATACATTGTTCTCTTATTTTAACCCCCCATCCAACTCCATCTGTTTTGTACCTAGATTTTCAATTTTACTATTTTGTATTTTAATCAGATTTAAATATTAACTGTTCTTTGATAATAGGAGTACCTTCACCTGCTTCTGAGTGTTCAGGTTGTCCTTGTGCCTGGAAAACATTTCCTATTTGCCTATTGAAATATGAGTTTTATTTCAAGACTCAGTTTACGTGCACATTGCTAGTGAAAGCTTTTATGATCTCTAGATTAAAATGACATCCCTAGAGAGATAAGATAGTAGACTAGAAAATAGTGAAAACATCTGGTCCTCATTTTCCTTCTTTGTAAAATCAGGGAGTTACATCAGATGACCTCTAAAGTACCTTCCAAATCTCTATGATCCTACTCAATAATTATACCATCTTGTCTTGGCCTCTACTTTGCCTTTATCTCATTATGTGTCTATCATCCTTAATTGTGTACATGAATGGTGTCCTCCATTTCTTTGGAAGTTCCTTAAGGGCAAAGACTATACTATAAGCTCCCTGAGGGCAGAAACTAATTAAGGCAAAATAGTGTAATGGAAAGATTTAATGGTCTTCACATCAGGATACCTGAATTCAAATTCCAGTACTCATACTTACTAGATGGGTATTGTTAAAACTTAGAACCTCTGAGTCTGTATTTTCTCATCTTAAAATGGATTCTGATTTACTGGCCATACCTACCTCACTGGAGTATTATGAGAGAAATGTTTCAGACATCTTAAAATATTATATTTATTTAAATTGTCATCATCATTTTTCATCTTCATAGTTTTATATCCCTTGTGCCTAGCATAATGCTTTAATAAGAGCTTATTGTTATTATTATTTAATATTATCAACAAGCCTGTTGAATTTAATTGAATAATGCAACAAAAGCTACAGAAAATCTAGAAGTTCCTGGCACCCTGAATTGGAAGTCTGTCCCTCTGATTCCTGCTGTGAGTTGTAAATTCAGAAGAAAAAAATATATTTTCAAGGCCTTCATGAAGGAAAATTTCATTTACAGAGAGATTAAAGTCCTCAGACTGTTTTGTTACATTGCCATATGAAATATGAAAGCTTACTCATTATCTCACCTTTGAAAGTAATTCTTCAAAAATATATCTGATTTATCCCTGAACAGCACTTTTCAAAACTGATAACATTCTGGAGAGAGATGAAAGGTAGAGTGGAATAGAGGGCTGAAGACTTCCCAATATTGGTTGCTAATTTCACATATACCTATGTCAACAATTTATTGAATTCCCTAGAATGAATAAATGACAAATACAGTGGGCAAATCTATGGCAGTTTCTAATTAAATATCTCATTTTCTAGGGTGAGGGAGGAAAGGCAAATCACTGAAGGTATGAAAAAGCTAAAATGAGGATGTATCCAAGCTTTCTTTTGTTGATAGTTTTAGAAAAAATATCTAAAAGGAAAATAATAATAAAACCTTTAGAATGTTAATGAGTATGATATTCCCTAGGTGGTTCATTGTTAAATGAAATCAAATTGGAAATATACCCTTGTTCCTTTTCATCATTGCTACACAGTACAAGAGACAACTTCTAA
The DNA here is from genome assembly GCA_011680675.1 of Gymnobelideus leadbeateri. Classification (NCBI taxonomy): domain Eukaryota; kingdom Metazoa; phylum Chordata; class Mammalia; order Diprotodontia; family Petauridae; genus Gymnobelideus; species Gymnobelideus leadbeateri. Next base: position 281,485 of record WOXC01002716.1, on the reverse strand, counting down.
CAGTAAACTATGCCATTCCCTGGTTTCTTAGTTACTAAGATCCCATGAGGTAAGCTTTCTAAGTCACCACCAAATATAGTGTTAGAGGTTAGAATGAAATTTTCTTGGTTGATCCCCTCTATGGAATGCTTTTAGTTCTCTTTCTGCCTCATTTTTAATTATTTATAATATATTCTTCTGAATAACAAAAACAAACTTTTCTCACACCCACCATCTTGGTATTGTGAGGGTACTCTGCTGATATGTAAAGGTGAGACCAAGTTTGCTAATTAGACAAAGAACAAAACAGAAACTACTTAGACCTTGCTGTTATATATCAAGTGGGAAACAAAGCTGCTGACTCAACGACTCACATCTGGAAAGGCTAGACTCATCTTTTTATATTTTCCTGACAGAAGAATGAGCAACAAAGATCTTCTCTTTAATCAGGCAGCTGACAAATGCTAAAGGAAATGAAAAAGCAATCTTGACAGTCGCTATGGAGAAGCACTTTTCAGTATTCAAAGGGATGTGCTCATTCTCCAATATCAGAAGTGAGAAGAAACAATCTGTTTATGGAGGGAAAAAGAGTCCTTGAGCTCAACCCCACAATCTCCTTTGTGTATGGTAATAATGCTAAGATTTCCTGCATTTGGATTTACTTCTAAGAGAAAGATATCAATTCTTCTTGTTCATCCTAGTAGAGAGTTACTACTAATAATTTTAATTTAATTTGATGACTGACTTTTCATGGTCTTTATGACCCAAATTAAAATGCTCACACTGGTCTTCTCTTCTTGTGAGTGGGCAATGGACCACTGAGAATTTGTCCTCTGATTTTCATTTCATGTCTGGGTTATAACTGCCTATACTTCTAAGAAAATTAGGATCCATTTATCTGCCTATCAATCATTTAATCAACAAGAAATGATTGTGGGTACGCTATATGCCAGGCCCTGGGCTTTGTGTAAAATAAAATGAATGAAAAATAGTCCTTACTTAAAAGGAGATTTACATTCTAAAGAGAGAGAAACCAAGTACTTATATAAATGTATTTGGAAGAAATATAAAGAAGATAAACCTAGAGTCTGTAATGATATGCAAGAAAGGGAAGGGATTAATTATTAGCAGATCAGAAGAATATTCAAGTAAAAGGTAATATTTTATCTGTCTTAAAACAAAAGAATGATTCATTGAGGTGAAAGTGAGGAAGGAAGGAATTCCAGGCATGGTGAATAAATATAAAAGTATGGCTGCCATGAATGAGGGTTAGAGAGAAGGTCAGTTTGGTCATGTTGGTGAGTACAGTGAGGGGAGTTATGTTCAATTAGTCTGGAAAGACAGGTTGAAGCAAAGTTGTAAAGGGCTTGAAAAGCTAAACAGAGGATTTTATATCTCATTTTAGAGGCCATCAGAGCCACTAGAGTTTATTGAAGAGGGGTAGTGAGGTAATCAGATTTCTATTTAGAGATTTTGGCAGCATTGTGAACAATGGAATTGAGTGGTAAGAGACTCAAGCCTAGGAGACTAATTCAGAGGAATCTAAATATATAACATTGATAAGAGATGATGAGGCCCCTAATTAATGTGGTAGTTATATGAGTGGAGAGAAAGGGTGGGAGAACAGCCTGGTGGAGGTAAAAGCAATATGACTGGGCACCTGATTAGATATGTGGGATGAGAGAAAGTAAAGATAATGCTGAAGTTAGATTGTAAAACAGAGAATGGAAGAATCATGGAACCTTTGATATCAATAGGAAGTTTGAAAGAGGGGATGGTTGTGGAGATTGTAGGGGCAGGGGGAGATGATTAATTCTGTTTTGTATATTCTGAGTTTCAGTTGTTTTTTGGATCATCATATATGAAATGTGCAATGGTGTTTGGTGACACTGGAATATAGCTCAGGAGAGAGATGAAGCGTTATCTACATAAAGATAATAATTAAATCCATGGAATACAGTTAAGTGATTGAGAAAGTACAAAAAAAGAGGAGTAGTGGCCTTGGTTCAGTAGTAATTAGTGTCCATATAAATCCATAAATTAAAGTCCATGGAATATGATATGATAATGATATGATATGATATGATGTGATGTGATATATGATATAACATAATAATATAACATAGTATAATATAATACATAATGTAATATAACATAATTAATGTAATATATACACATATGTCTATACAAGCATAACAGCTAATATTTATGTAGCACTTTAATCTCTGAAGAGCATTTTATATGTTATTTAATTTGATCTTCATACAAGGTAGATTCTATTTTTATCCTCCATTACAAATAAGGAAACTGCGGCTTAGAGAAATTAAATGACTTGTCAAGAATTGCATACTTAATAATAGTCTGAGGCATGATTTGAATTCACGTATTTTTGATTCCAAGTCCAGCACCACTGTTCCACTCAGTTGTCTTATATGTCTATCTATCTATCTATCTATCTATCTATCTATCTATCTATCTACACACATCCTTTTCCCTAAAATGCATATATATTCTCACGCAAAATACATGATTGTTCTGTAATTTGTTCTGGTGGGAAATCTCTCTCCCAGTCCAAATCATAACCTGTCTTTACTTAGTAAACCTTAGGGCCTTAATAGAGTCACACAGAAGATGTGTCTTCAAACTCAAAAATCTACACTCTTCTCTATATTGACTCCTCCTCCTCCCTATCTCTCACACACAGTACATAGTAGATAATTCCATGAAAATTGAATGATAAAAATTAAAACAAAATAAAACAAAAGGTCATAGCTGATTAAACATGTTGTACTATATAAATACATATATACACATACATATGTGTGCTTGTGTGTGTGTGTATTCTTACAAGTTTCCTATGGTGGCAGTATTGTCATCAATATAGCTTTAGTATAAAATGTGACATTGAATTATACCACCAATTACAGTTACTTATCCATTACAAAACAACCTTCTTTTATATTTGTCTTTATTACTTATGGTATCATGATCTTTCTCAAAAATAGGACTGAAATTATATGAGAAAGCTTTCACTGGGGAGGAGCCAAGATGGCGGAAAGGAAGCAGTAACCTCACTTAGCATGTTGGTCACTAAGTCTCAAAGGGTGAATCTGAGCGGATTCCGGAGTAATGGAGCCCACTGGAAGACAGAGTGTGGCAGAGTCCAGCCCAGGAGGTTGCCCAGTGTGTCCAGACAGGACGAGTGCAGAGTGTGTGGGGTCTGCACAGATCATACCTAAGAGCAGACAAGCAGACTACACCAGAGAGAGAAAAAGCCCCAGCCTGCAGACTTACCAAGGACAAATCTCAATCATCTCACCTTCATCTCAGAAAGGGACAGGAAGGGTCATTGGAGCCAGGTAGGAGAGTCGGGCCCCCAGTGGAGAGAGTGGCTTCTCAGGCTGCAATTGGCCCCCAGCCTGGACATTTAGAAACTGCCTGCTTGTATAATGCAGGGGCTGGAATGACAAAGTAAATTCTAGCTGCTCAGATCCTCGCATCCCTCCTTCATGAAGCAGAAAAGCCAAAGATAAGTCACCCACCCAGATTGAAATCCCAAATTAGTGGAAATAGCCTCAGGCTTGAGAGTCTCCAAGAAGGGGTGTAACTGAGACAGCCAGGAGTCTGAAGAGAAGAGACGGAGAGGTCCCAACAAGCCCCACCTCACCTCACCAACAAAAGCCTGCTTATAGCACAGGGGTATAGAGGCAGAAATCTGAAGTGGTCAGACTCACCCCCACCTACTCATCTAAATTCCTCACTGATTTCCCTGACTTAGCCATAAACTAGCCACCCAGAGGTATTCAAAGTCAATGATCAGGCCCTAAACTCATAGCCTGAGAAACTAAGAAACAGGAAATCACAATGGGAAGGAAGGAAGCTGAGAAGAAGGGGAAGGCAAGACAATCTATTTGAGCCTACTATGTAAGGCAAGAATATCCAAATACACAGGACAATATAGATTCTCTACCCAAACCTGAAACTATAGAAGAAAACATGAACTGGTCTCAAGCCCAAATAGCATTCCTGTAGAAGCTTAAGAAAAATTTTAAAGACCAAATCAGGTAAGCAGTGGCCAACTTGGAAAAAAAGTCTCAAAAGTAAAATTAGTGAATTAACTGGAGAAAATACCTCCGTAAAAAAGGACCTTCAAAATTAACTGAAGACCATAATTCGCTAAAAATTAGATCCATTCAATCTGAAACTCAGAACTCTATGATGCAGCAAGAGTCAATTAAAAAAAAAAAAAAACAAGACGATCGAAAAATTGGAAGAAAATGTGAAATATCTCACTGGAAAAATAACTGACCTAGAGAACAGATCCAGGAGAGACAACTTAAGAATTATTGGTCTACCAGAAAGCCATGATGAAAAAAGCAGCCTAGACAACATCCTCCAAGATTGTCAAAGAAAACTGTCCTGAGGTCCTGGAATCAGAAGATAAAATAGCTATCGACAGAATTCACCGGACTCCTCCTGAGAGAGATCCCAAACTGAAAACTCCAAGAAATATAGTAGCCAAATTCCAGACTTAAAAGATTAAAGAAAAAATTCTACAAGCAGCCAAAAAGAAACAATTCAAATATGGAGGAGCTACAGTTAGGATTACACAGGACCTAGCAGCTTCTACATTAAAAGAGAGGAGGGACTGGAATTTGATATTTCGTAGGGCAAGATAGCTAGGACTACAACCAAGGATTAATTTCCCAGCAAAACTGAGCATAATCTTTCAGGCAAGGAGATGGTCGTTTAATGAAATAAGGGACTTCCAGTCTTTCCTGATGAAAAAGCCAGAGCTCAATGGGAAATTTGACCTCCAATTATAAGACTCAAGAAAGACATAAAAAGGGAAACAAGGGAAACACAGACTGACACATGTATAAGTGCACACACCCACACACACACACACATGATCATTACTTGGGATGCAACAAGACCAAAATGTTCACATCCCTATATGTAGAGCTGATAACTGTCAATATTCGAAATCTTTATGATTATCATGACCGTCAAAAGGGTTATACTTAGATAGAGGGTGTGGGTATGAATGCACTAACCTAAAGACTTAAAAAAAATACTGTTAAGGGCATCAAAGAGACTGTAATGGGAAAAAGGAAAGGAAGAGATATGAAAAGATAAAATATGCCATCTGAAGAGGCATCAAAACACTTTATAGAAGAGGGGAAAAAAGAGCGAGAGGAACATCATTTAAGCACTGTTCTCACTGGTTCTGGTTCAAAGAGGGATCAATTTAATCAGTGAAGTTTAAGATTCTAATGTTAATAGACACATAAATTCATTAAATAGAGGAAAAGGAGGGAGGGAGAGGAGCACTGTTTGAAATTTACTCTCATTGTTTTGGAATCAAATGGGGAGTAATTTACTCTGATAAATATAAAAATCTATTGTGTCCTATAGATAGTGGGAGGGTAAGGGGGGTGAAAAGGAGGAGACTAAAGGGGGGAATAGAAGGGAGAAAAATAGTAGTAAGGGGAGAGGGTAGGTTAAGAAGGGGGGTCACTGGGTGGGAACACTGAGGGAGGGGGCTGTCAAAAGGGAAAACTTCAAGGAGGGGAAAGGAGAAGGAAGAAACAAAAACATAAACAGGGGAGGGAATAGGATGGAGGGGAAGAGACAGATAGTCATCATTACTGTGAATGTCAGTGGGATGAACTCTCCCATAAAACAGAGTCGGATAGCAGAATGGATTAAAAACCACAATCCTACAATATGCTGTCTACAAGAAACACATTTGAAACAAAGGGATACCCACAGGGTAAAGGTAAAAAGTTGGAGTAAAATTTATTATGCCTCAGCTAAAGTAAAAAAAAAAAAAGCAGGGGTAGCAATACTTATCTCAGATAAAGCAAAAGCAAAAATAGATCTAATTAAAAGAGATAAGGAAGGAAACTATATCCTACTAAAAGGCACCATTGAGAATGAAGCAATATCACTACTTAATGTATATGCACCAAGTGGTATAGCATCCAAATTCCTAGAGGAGAAGTTAAAGCAATTAGAGGAAGAAATAGACAGCAAAACTATACTAGTGGGGGATCTTAATCTCCCCCTCTCTGAACTCGATAAATCTAACCTCAAAATAAACAAGAAAGAAGTTAAGGAAGTGAATAGAATCTTAGAGAGACTAGATATGATGGATCTCTAGAGAAAACTGAATGGGGATAAAAAGGAATTTACTTTCTTCTCAGTAGTGCATGGTACATACTCAAACATACTCAAAAATAGACCATGTACTAAGGCATAAAAACCCCACAATCCAGTGCAAAAAGGCAGAAATATTAAATGCATCATTCTCAGATCATGATGCAATAAAAATTATATGCAATAAAGGGCCATGGAAAGATAGGCTAAAAACTAATTGGAAATTAAACAATTTAATCCTAAAGAATGGATGGATCAAACTAGAAATTATAGAAACAATCAATAATTTCATTGAAGAGAATGATAATAATGAGACAAGATACCAAAATTTGTGGGATGCACTAAAGGCAGTTCTCAGGGGAAGTTTTATATCCCTGAGTGCATACTTAATTAAAGCAGAGAGAAGGGAGGTCAATGAATTGGACATGCAATTGAAAAAGCTAGAAAAAGAACAAATTGAAAATCCCCAATTTAGTACAAAATTAGAAATATTGAAAACCAAACGAGAGATTAATAAAATTGAAATTAAGAAAACTATTGAATCAATAAATAAAACTAAGAGCTGGTTTTATTAAAAACACCATAAAATTGATAGACCCTTAGCTAAGTTGATAAAAAAAAAGAAAGAAGAAAACCAAATTGTGAGTATCAAAAATAAAAAGGGTGAATCTAACTCCAATGAAGAGGAAATAAAAAAAAAATGATGAGGAATTATTTTTTTTATTTTCCCAATTGTATGTACATAAATATGACAATCTTAGTGAAAAGGATGAATATTTACAAAATCACAAGTTGCCCAGATTAACTGAAGAGGAAGCAAATTACCTAAATAACCCCATCTCAGAAAAAGTAATCAAAGAAGCCATCAGTGACCTCCCTAGGAAAAAATCTCAAGGCCAGATGGGTTTACTAGTGAATTCCATCAAACATTTAAAGAACAATTGATTCCAATACTCTACAAACTATTTGGGAAAATTAGTGAAGAAGGAGTCCTACAAAACTCTTTCTATGACACAAATATGGTACTGATTCCTAAATCAGGAAGAGATAAAACAGAGAAAGAAAATTATAGACCAATTTCCCTCATGAATTTAGACTCAAAAATTCTATATAAAATATTAGCCAAAAGATTCCAACAACTAATCACGAAAATAATAGACCCTGATCAGGTAGGATTCATTCTAGGAATGCAAGGATGGTTTAATATTAGGTAAACCATCAGTATAATTGATCATATCAACAATAAAACTAGCAGAAACCACATGATCATCTCAATAGATTCAGAAAAGGCTTTTGACAAAGTACAACATCCATTCCTATTAAAAATACTAGAAAGTATAGGAATAAATGGAGCCTTCCTTAAAATAGTTGATAGCATCTATTACAAACCATCAGCAAGTATTATATGCAATGGGGATAAACTAGTGGCCTTTCCAATAATATCTGGAGTGCAACAAGGGTGTCCACTATCACCCCTCTTATTCAATCTGGTACTAGAAACACTAGCAGTAGCAATTAAAGAAGAAAAAGAAATCAAAAGAATCAAATTAGGCAAAGAGTGACAAAGCTATCACTCTTTGCAGATGATATGATGATATACTTAGAGAATCCTAGAGAATCAAGTAAAAAACTACTTGAGACCATAAATAAATTTGGCAAAGTTGCAGGATATAGAATAAACCCACATAAATCCTCAGCATTTCTGTACATCTCTAATGAAACTCAATAGCAAGAGATAAAAAGAGAAATCCCATTTAAAGACACTGTAGACATTATAAAATATTTGGGAATCTACTTGCCAAAATAAACCCAGAATTTATATGATCACAACTACAAAACACTTCTCACACAAATAAAATCAGATCTAAATAGTTGGAAAAATATCAATTGCTCATGGCTGGGTCGAGCTAATATGATAAAAATGACAATTTTACCCAAACTAAACTATATATTTAGTGCCATACCAATCAATTTACCAAAAATCTACTTTGTAGAGTTAGACAATATAATAACAAAATTTATTTGGAAAAACAAACGGTCTAGAATATCAAGGGAATTAATGAAAAGAAATGCTAGGGAAGGTGGACTCGCTATGCCAGATCTTAATCTGTATTATACAGCAGCAGTCATCAAAACTGCTTGGTACTGGCAGAGGTGTAGAGTAGTGGATCAATGGAATAGATTAGGTGCAGGAGACCCAGCAGTTAATGAATATAGTAATCTATTGTTTGATAAACCCAAAGAACCCAGTTTTGGGGATAAGAATGCACTATTTGACAAAAAAAAAAACTGCTGTGAAAACTGGAATACAGTATGGCAGAAAGTGGGCATAGATCACTATCTAACACCATATACCCAAATCAAGTCTAAATGGGTGCATGATCTAGGTGTAAAGGATGATACTATAAGCAATTTGGGAAAGCAAGGAATAGTTTACCTGACAGATTTGTGGAGAGGAGAAGACTTTAGGACCAAACAAGAATTAGCATTATAAAATGCAAAACGGATAATTTTGATTACATTAAATTGAAAAGCTTCTGTACAAAAGCCAATGTAACCAAGATCAAGAGGTAAGTGGAAAATTGGGAAAGAATTTTTACACCTTATGTCTCTGATAAACGACTCATTTCTAAAATTTATAGAGAATTGAGCCAAATCTATATGAATACAAGTTATTCCTCAATTGATTAATGGTCAAAAGATATGAACAGGCAGTTCTCAGGGAAAGAAATGAAAGATATCTGTGAGCATATGAAGAAATGCTCTAAATCACTAATAATTAGAGAAATACATATCAAAACAACTCTGAAATACCACATCTCTCCAGTCAGATTGGCTAAAATGACAAAACAAGAAAGTGACAAATGCTGGAGAGAATGTGGGCAAATTGGAACACTAATACATTGCCAGTGAAGTTGTGAACTTATCTAACCATTCTGGAGAGCAATCTGGAATTGTGACCAAAGGGCTATAAATAATTTCATACCCTTTGACCCAACAATACCACTTCTAGGGTTATACCCCAAAGAGATCATAGAAGTGGGAAAAAGACCCATATGCACAAAAATATTTATAGCAGCCCATTTTGTGGTTGCAAAGAATTGGAAACTAAAGGGGTGCCCATCAATTGGGGAATGTCTAAACAAGTTGTGGTATATGAATGTAATGGAATATTATTGTGCTAGAAGAAACGAGGAGGTGACGGATTTCATAATTACCTGGAGAGACTTATACAAACTGATGCTGAGTGAGAGGAGTCGAATCAGAAGAAGGCGAGGGAAGTAAAGGAAATTTGAAAATCAGCAAACTGTGGAATTGATTCTTGTTAACTGAAACTAAACTAATAAATTAATTAAAAAAAGAAAGCTTTCACTTAAGTGTGCCTTATTTTTAGAAATTTCTGCTCTTCCTTATTAGTGTCAGTAAATATATATTGACCAAAGGGACATTCACATGTGAGTCACTACTTCATTCTACCAGGATGCCAACTTTATGTTCACTTGGTTCAATCATAAAGAGGGTCAAAATTCAAAATCTACAAAGACGAAAGGAACCAACTTTTTTTTTTGAGTAAAATGCCTTTATCATGTTGTGTTTTCATTTCTAAACATGGACCAGCATAAGACCAATGAGACTGGAAACTAAATGAAAACATTTATTTACACAAATCTCTAAAAGTCAGAAAGCAAAAAGTTAAGGATAAGCTATACCTATTAAGATAACCTTTTATTTTTCCTTCTTTCTTGGAAAAAATGCCAAAATTAATCTTAACAATGGTGATTTGCATGGGACATATTAAATAATAGATCTTCCCAAGTAAATATATTATCAGATATTTCTGTTTAATTTAATACAGGTATCTAGCAAATTTAAGCTGAATAGAAAAGATTCAGTTTTTCTATAAGTAAACTTCATTATTAGTAACTTCATTAAAATTCTTGCTGAGGTAGCTATCTGACAAAACTGGAACTAACATTAGAAAACTAGGATTAGATTTTAACTCTGACACTTAGCAGATAAGTAACTGAGAAATCAATGAATCTCTATCCCACTTTCCTCATCTATTTTATTAGGGGGTGGAGCACAACAGAATCTGCATTATTACCTTATGTGATTGTTGTGAATTTTAAATAAATTAATATATGAAAAATATTATAAAATCAAATGCTAGATCAATCTGGGTATGCTTGTTATTTACAGAATTCACAGTATGGTCCTATAGTATGGAATTATGAGAAATAAATACTTTCTAATTCTTTATTGCAGCAGCTAGATAGCTCAATGAATAGAGTGCTGAGGGTGAGCCTGGAGTCCAGAAAATCTGACTTGAAATTTAACCTCAAATATTTACTAGTTATGTGACCCTGGGCAAGAAACAATCTCAGTTTGCCTTAATCCACTGGAAAAGGAAATGACAAATCACTTCAGTATCTTTAACCAAGAAAACCTCAAGGACAGTATGGTCTACAGGGCCAAGAAGAGTCAGACAGGATTGAATAACAATGACAATAACAATCCTTGATCCACAGAAATATAATTAATTGCTTATGTACTATTTTAAAAATACTACTTGAGCATTCACCACACACACAGAGTAATTGGAAGCTATATAATAGTACAGAGAAGAATTTCCAAAGATTAAACTACTCTGGTCCTGAACCAACAAGCACTCATGACCAACAAGAAAACTCTCTGCTCTCCAGAAAGCAGGGCCAATGGGAGGTGGGGGGAGCTTCCCCACTTTAGATTCTGATATGCTCTGGCCTTTCCCTGTCTTACATATTCTAAGTTTTCTAGGTCTTCTTGCTTCTAGAGCTGAGTTATCCTCACTTTTCTCCCACTCTACTGCTGAGGAAATTCTCTGCTTCTTTCCCCTACCGGCACTATCAGACCAAAGGAGGTACCCAGTTCCATGCCTATTCTTGAAGCCTCCTAACTTGCTTCTAAAAATGAAATAGAAATTTCAGCTTTCTCTAAGCTTGTGTCTATAAAAACTGCCCCTTCTACCACTCCCATCACAAGATAATGGGAGAAATGGTAAATCCTAAGAAAAATAATATGAGAGATTCTGTGGGGAGCAAAGATGGCAGTATAGCAGAAAGCAGTATAACAATACAAAACCCTCCAAAAAATACCCACTCCAAAGAAATCTAGAAAATGTATCAAACGCTAATTCTTATGGGGAAATCTAAGACATAAGTAGTAACATTTCAGAAATCAGAACAGAATTATAATGAAGTACCAAAAACTTAACCCGGGCTGGGAATCTAGGACCCTTGCCTTACTTCCCTGGTCATAAGTTGAAGTTTTTGATGAGCTTAGCTAAATTTAGGAGGGGGAAGCACAGATCCTGCCAATTTAACTACAGGCCCAAATGTTCCAGACTTGTTTCCACTGACCACCATCTGACCTGTACAAATATAAAATTGGAACTCCTGTTGGGGAACTCCGGACAGGTCACCATGTCTTAAAATCCCCATGATTCATAGAATATTGTCTGCTTTCATATCTATATTGATATTTTTAGAACATTTATCCTCTGTTTTCATAACTACACTGATACTGAATACATATTTTGTATGTTTTCATGTCTGCTAGACATGTACCTTCTGGTTTTTGATATTTCACCTGCAATGCCAGCAAATTGTTGTGGTTAAAATTGTGTGCCTCAGTTCTTAATTAATGGGAACATGACAGAAAAAGGGGGTGATGGGTGGTCTTTTTGGTATATAGCCAAGCTTTGCATTTTGTATTTTGCCTCTCCTACTAGACTTCCTCTAGTAGCTAGACTGCCCTTCTTGCAAGAAGAAATAATTAAATAAATCCTTCCTGTCTCTACTTGGAGATGTAGCTTCTTATATTATTTTGGGCAAGGGTCATTCTTGTCCCACACATTAACCGATTTTCTTTTTCTTTTTAAACAAATGCTTTATTAACTTCTGTTTTACATCATTCATTTCTGCCAGATTTTGAGTTACAATCATTCCCTGCCCCTGCCCCCCGTTCTTCCCCTACACACCCTCCCATAATAGCAGTCCCACAAGATATTGCTTCCTGCAATCTGCTCTCTCCCATACCTTCTCCCATACCCCCTTAGACTTTTCCATTAGAGGAAGGTGAATCTTTGTGTCCCAATGCCTGCAATCTTATCTCCCAATTACAAGCAAAGGAGTATTAATAATAGTATTTATATATATTTGAAATATTTAATGTAAAGACCTCAAATTTCAGATCCATTTCCTTCCTCCCTTGTCACCCATTCCCTCTGGGAAGATAAGTAATTCAGTATATGTTGTACATGTCTAGCTATGCAAAACATTATCATAGTAGATATATTGTACAAGGCTGCTTATAATTCCATCCCACTCATCCCACCCCCCACCTGGTCCATTCCCTACATGATCCTGTCCCTCTTCTATAGTGGGTACTTCCAACCTCCCCTCCCCCCAAGGATGCCCTCCCATCCATCATCCCTCCTCTCATCCCCCTTCCCCCTATTCTGCTGCAGGTTGAGATATCCCATTTAGTATGTATGTCATTCTCTCCCTGAACCAAATTCAATGAGAATGTGGTTTTGCCTTTTTGCCTTCCTATTCTCCCCCTCCTTTGCAACCACTTCCCCTTGCTTCTTCTACATGAGATAGATTACCCTACCCTGTCTCTTCCCATCTCCTCTTGCCACTTTCCTCTCTCACCTCTTAACTTCACCCCTTGAGTATTCTCCCTTCCAAACAAATTCAACCTATGCCCTCTATCCATGTATAACTGTAAACATATATTCACACATTCACATATGTATTCATATGACCACATACCTTTCTTCCATTATTTTCATAGTGAGAAAGATATCATCAGTAACAATTATTGTTTTTCCATATAGGAATGTAAATAGTTCAACGTTGATGAGTTCCTTTTGATTTATTTTCCCTGATAACCTTCTCAGGCATCTCTTGCTTCTAGTGTCTGGATGTCAAATTTTCTATTCAATTCTGGCTATTTCCTCAAGAATGCTTGAAAGTGGGGGCGGAGCGAAGATGGCGGAGTAGAAACAGCTCGTCCAAGCCTCTCTGCCCCCAGATTCCACACAAACTATGTAAAAAAGGACTCTGAACAACTTCTGGAGCCCCAGCACCCACAGAACGACACAGAGAAGCTAACCTCCCGCTGAGGACAGCCCAGCAGCCCTGCAGGAAGGACCAGTGCAGCGGTCTGGGAGCCGGCAATGCGCAGAGCGCAGAGCGCAGGAGCCCAGCCGAGCCAAGCCCAGGTCCGCGTGAGCCGAGGTTTTAGCCCCAGGGCGGCAGGGCCAGCAGCCAGCTGGAGGAACTCCAGAACACCAGGAGCCGTGGAAACTCCAGAATTATCAACATAGACATGCCTAGGACAAAGTAAGAGGTTAGTGTCCTATGGACTTTGGGACCTGTATTTGGGGAATGCGTCAGCTCCCTCCCCTGGGGGCTAGAAGCCGCTGAGGAGACATGCCATTTTGTAGTTTTCAGAGGCATTTCCCGGCTCCCAGCCTACAAATTGTGGGGAGATCCAGCGATCAGTCTTGGGGGGTAATCGCTCTTGCTTTAACCTCCCTGGATCTGGATTGTGATCTAGGGTGGAAGTTGTGGGTGGGTTTACAGCTTACCAGAAACGGAAGTTGCCCCCCACACGTTCGGGACGAAAATTTCTCTAGCTGGCCTTAAAGCCATAGTGTGTCAACAAGCCCAAAAGTCAAGCAATTAAGTGGCAACATGCCAAGGCAAAGGAAATAGAAAAATGCAACCCTAGACTCCTATTTTGGGGGCATAGAGCGGGAAAAGGACTGTGAGGACAAAAGTCCTGCTCCAAAAGCCCCAGGGGAAAACATGAGCGGGTTGCAGGCCATGAAGGACTTTAAAAATCAAATAAGAGAAGTGGAGGAAAAATTAGAAAGAGAAATGAGAAGGATGCAGGAAAAGTATGAAATGAGGGTCAACAGCCTGACTGAGGAAAACAACGCCTTAAAAAATAGACTAGCTCAAATGGCAAAGGAGGCCCAAAAGGGCAATGAGGAGAAGAATGCCTTAAAAAGTCGAATTTGCCAGATGGAAAAAGAATCTCAAAAGTTCACTGAGGAGATTCATTCCTTCAGAGTTAGACTGGAGCAAATGGAAGCTAGTGACTTTATGAGAAATCAAGATGCTGTTAAGCAGATCCAAACAAATGAAAGATTAGAAGGCAATGTGAAATATCTCATGGGAAAAACCACTGACCTGGAGAATAGATCCAGGAGAGACAATTTAAAAATTATTGGACTACCTGAAAGCCATGATCAAGGAAAGAACCTAGAAATCACCCTTCAAGAAATTCTCAAGGAAAACTGCCCTGATGTTTTAGATCCAGAGGGCAAAATAGAGGTTGAAAGAATCCACCGATCACCTCCTGAAAAAGATCCCAAAAAGAAAACTCCCAGAAATATTATAGCCAGTTTCCAGAATCCCCAGATCAAGGAGAAAATACTACAAGCAGCCAGGAAGAAACAATTTCAATATTGTGGAAACACAATCAGAATAGCCCAGGACCTGGCAGCTTCTACACTGAGGGATCGAAGGGCATGGAATATGATATTCCAGAGGGCAAAAGAACTGGGAATGAACCCAAGGGTCACCTACCCAGCAAAACTGAGTATTTTGTTTCAGGGGAAAATATGGTCATTCAGTGGAATAGAGGACTTTCAAGCATTCTTGAGGAAAAAACCAGAGTTGAATAGAAAATTTGACATCCAGACACAAGAAGTAAGAGATGCCTGAGAAGGTAATCAGGGAAAAGAAATCAAAAGGAACTTATCAAAGTTGAACTATTTACATTCCTATATGGAAAAGCAATAACTGTGACTGATGATATCTTTCTCACTATGAAAATAATGGAAGAAGGGGTGTGGTCATATGAATACATATGTGAATGTGTGTGTATATGGTTACAGTTATATATGGATAGAGGGCATAGGTTGAATTTGTTGGGAAGGGAGAATACTCAAGGGATGAAATTATGAGGTGAGAGAGGAAAGTGGCAAGAGGAGATGGGGAGAGACAGGGTAGGGTAAACTATCCCATGTAGAAGAAGCAAGGGGAAGTGGTTGCAAAGGAGGGGGAGAATAAGGAAGGCTAAAAAGGCAAAACCACATTCACATTGAATTTGGTTCAGGGAGAAAATGACATACATACTAAATGGGATATCTCAACCTGCAGCAGGATAGGGGGAAGGGGGATGAGAGGAGGGATGATGGAAGGGAGGGCATCCTTGGGGTGAGGGGAGGTTGGAAGTACCCACTATAGAAGAGGGACAGGATCATGTAGGGAATGGACCAGGTGGGGGGTGGGATGAGTGGGAGGGAATTATAAGCAGCCTTGTACAATATATCTACTATGATAATGTTTTGCATAGCTAGACATGTACAACATATACTGAATTACTTATCTCCCAAGATGGAATGGGTGACAAGGGAGGAAGGAAATGGATCTGAAATTCGAGGTCGTAACATTAAATGTTTCAAATATATATATAAATACTATTATTAATACTCTTTTTCCTATAATTGGGAGATAAGATGTGCAGGCATTGGGACACAAAGATTCATCTTCCTCTAATGGAAAAGTCGATGGGGGTATGGGAGAAGGTATGGGAGAGAGCAGATTGGAGGAAGCGATATCTTGTGGGACTGCTATTCAGGGAGGTTGGGTAGGGGAATAATGGGGGGGGAATGATTGTAACTCAAAGTCTGGCAGAAATGAATGATGTAAAACAGAAGTTAATAAAGGATTTGTTTAAAAAAAAAAAGAATGCTTGAAATTCCTCTATTCCACTGAATGACCATATTTTCCCCTGAAACAAAATACTCAGTTTTGCTGGGTAGGTGACCCTTGGGTTCATTCCCAGCTCTTTTGCCCTCTGGAATATCATATTCCATGCTCTTCCATCCCTCAGTGTAGAAGCTGCCAGGTCCTGAGCTATTCTGATTGTGTTTCCACAATATTGAAATTGTTTCTTCCTGGCTGCTTGTAGTATTTTCTCCTTGATCTGGGGATTCTGGAACCTGGCTATAATATTCCTGGGAGTTTTCTTTTTGAGATCTTTTTCAGGAGGTGATCAGTGGATTCTTTCAACCTCTATTTTGCCCTCTGGATCTAAAACATCAGGGCAATTTTCCTTGATAATTTCCTGAAGGGTGATTTCTAGGTTCTTTCTTTGATCATGGCTTTTGGGTACTCCAATAATTTTTAAATTGTTTCTCCTGCATCTATTTTCCAGGTCAGTGGTTTTTCCCATGAGATATTTCACACTGCCTTCTACTCTTTCATTTGTTTGGATCTGCTTAACAGCATCTTGATTTCTCATAAAGTCATTAGCTTCCATTTGCCCCAGTCTAATTCTGAAGGAATGAATCTCCTCAGTGAACTTTTGAGATTCTTTTTCAATCTGGCAAATTCGACTTTTTAAGGCATTCTTCTCCTTATTGCCCTTTTGGGCCTCCTTTGCCATTTAAGTTAGTCTATTTTTTAAGGTGTTGTTTTCCTCAGTCAGGCTGTTGACCCTCATTTCATACTTTTCCTGCATCCTTCTCATTTCTCTTTCCAATTTTCCTCCACTTCTCTTATTTGATTTTTAAAGTCCTTCTTAAGGTCCTCTATGGCCTGCCACCCATTCATGTTTTTCCCTGGGGCTTTTGGAGCAGGAATTCTGACCTCACAGTCCTTTTCCTGCTCTATGCCCCCAAAATAGGAGTCTAGGGTTGCATTTTTCTGTTTCCTTTGCCTTCGCATGTTGCCACTCAATTACTTGACTTTTGGGCTTGTTGCCACCGTATGGCCTGGTGCCAGACAGGAACTTTTGCCCCAAACGTGTGAGGGTGCCAGCTTCCATTTCTGGCAAGCTGTAAACCCACCCAAGACTTTCACTCCAGATCACAATCCAGATCCAGGGGGGTTGAAGCAAGAGTGATTACCCCGAAGACTGATCGCTGGATCTCCCTACTGTTCGCAGGCCAGGAGCTGGACCTGCCTCTGAAAACTATAAAATGACGTGTCTCCTAAGTGGCTTCTAGCCCCCAGGGGAGGAAGCCAATGCATTCCCCAAATACTGGTCCCAAAGTCTATAGGGCACTAACCTCTTACTTTGTCCTAGGCATGTCTATTTTGATAATTCTGGATTTGCCACAGCTGCTGGAGGTCTGGGGTCTCTCCAGCCAGCTGCTGGCCCTGCCGCCCTGGGGCTAAAACCAGGCTTACTCAGACCTGGGCTCGGCTCAGCTCCCCACGCTCTGCGCTGCCAGCTCCCAGAGCACTGCTCTGGTCCTTCCTGCAGGGCTGCTGGGCTGTCCTCAGCGGGAGGTCAGCTTCTCTGTGTCGTTCTGTGGGTGCTGGGGCTCCAGAAGTTGTTCAGAGTCCCCTTTTACATAGTTTTGGGGGAATCTTGGGGCAGAGTGGCTTGGGTGAGCTGTTTCTACTCTGCCATCTTGGCTCCGCCCCGACATTAACTTATTTTCTAATCTTAATTGGTACAGGAAGGCAGAAAAGTCTGTGGACCCAGGAAATGGGGTCTAGCCAGAAGTATGCAGCCTGAAGAGCACTCTATTGCCAAGAGAGGCTGTGCTCTAAGAAAGAGGATGTCCAATACCCATACTAGGGCACTCCAAGGGAATGATATCTGGCATCTTTGTTATCCAATACTCAGTTCTGATTCATGTATCCAGGGAGGACTGAGAAGGGGACATGAACCTAGAGATGGTGTTCTAGAATGGGGAACTATAGAAGACTATGGAGCATTTTCCAGCAAAGAAATGATTTCAGAAGCAAACAGCTATGTGATTTAAACAAAGGATAAGGGCTGGGTGTAAGCTTTAGGTTCTGGTTCAATCTGAAGCTTGTAGAAAAATAAACAGGTTAAAAATTCCAGATAAAAGGGAAATCTTACAGTTCTGTCTCTCTGACTCAGCAGAGCTTCATAGATGACTGACAGTTCTTGTGTCAAGCAACAGTCTACTATTGCTCAGACCTAAAGTCAGGATACAGAACAAACAATCAGACTATACTTCAGATCAGTACACTTTGGGAGTACTGAAAATTTGGAGATCCCCCGGAAGAAGGTCCAGGTCATTTCTCCAGATATGCACAGAACCCATACCTAACAACAAGTCTGAAGTTAGGAAGCAGGATTGAAGGATTCACAAAGCAAATGAACAAACACAAGAATCCCAAAAGAATTTATACAGGGACACCCAAAACACAAATCAGTGTCTCTAAAACATATAAAAGCAAAACTTCAATGAAAAACATGTCTTGGGAAAATATTCAACTGGGATTACTAGAAGACATGAAGGCAGCATTTTAAAAAAGAGTTTAGAAATACATTTTATTTTATTTTATTTTTTTATCAATGACATGGGATCACTAAAGAAAAAAATAGAAAAGAAATAACTATAGAAGAAAGAATTAGAAAGGAAATTTATAGTTTGGCATAAGCAGAATAAAACCTTGATAAAGAAACAAACACCTATAAAAACTTGGATGTACCAATAATTCCATGCATCAACCACAAACATTAAAATAAAGTAAAAAAAAATTGAAAAAAAGAAGAAATTTGTGAAGTATCCCATAGGAAAGGCAACTAACCTGGAAAAGTAATTGAACTGAAAAAAACTAAATCATTGGGATATCTAAATCTATGACGAGAAATAATAACTCAGACAACATATTTCCAAACATTCTTTTTTTTGGTAATTCTTTTTTTTTAAACAAATGCTTTATTAACTTCTGTTTTACATCATTCAATTCTGCCATATTTTGAGTTACAATTATTTTCCCCCCTGTTTTTCCCCTACCCACCCTCCCATAATAGTAGTCCCACAAGATATCACTTTCTCCAATCTGCTCCCTCCCATATCTTTTCCCATACCCCCTTCGACTTTTCCATTAGAGGAAGGTGAATCTTTGTGTCCCAATGCCTGCACATCTTATCTCCCAATTATAAGCAAAAGAGTATTAATAATAGTATTTATATATATTTGAAACATTTAATCTTAAGACCTCAAATTTCAGATCCATTTCCTTCCTTCCTTGCCACCCATTCCCTCTGGGAAGATAAGTAATTCAGCATATGTTGTACATGTTTAGCTATGCAAAATATTACCATCTAGATACATTATACAAGGCTGCTTATAATTCCCTGCCACTCATCCCACCCCCACCTGATCCATTCCCTACTTGATCCTGTCCCTCTTCTATAGTGGGTACTTCCAACCACCCCTCCCCCCAAGGATGCCCTCCCATCCATCATCCCTCCTCTCATCCCCTACCCCCTATTCTGCTGCAGGTTGAGATATCTCATTTAGTATGTATGTCATTCTCTCCCTGAACCAAATTCAATGAGAATATGGTTTTGCCTTTTTGCCTTCCTATGCTTCTCCTCCCTTGCAACCACTTCCCCTTGCTTCTTCTACATGAGATAGTTTACCCTACCCTGTCTCTTCCCATCTCCTCTTGCCACTTTCCTCTCTCACCTCATAATTTCACCACTTAAGTATCATCCCTTCCCAACAAATTCAACCTATGCCCTCCATCCATGTATAACTGTAAAAATATATACACACATTCACATATGCATTCATATGACCATACACCCTTCTTCCATTATTTTCATAGTGAGAAAGATTTCATCAGTCACAGTTATGGTTTTTCCATATAGGAATGTAAATAGTTCAACTTTGATAAGTTCCTTTTGATTTCTTTTCCCTGATCACCTTCTCAGGCATCTCTTGCTTCTTGTGTCTGGATGTCAAATTTTCTATTCAACTCTGTTTTTTTCCTCAAGAGTGCTTGAAAGTCCTCTATTCCACTGAATGACCATATTTTCTCCTGAAAGAAAATACTAAGTTTTGCTTGGTAGTTGACCCTTGGCTTCAATCCTAGCTCTTTTGCCCTCTGGAATATCACATTCCATGCCCTTTGATGCCTCAGTGTAGAAGCTGCCAGGTCCTGTGCTATTCTGATTGTGTTTCCACAATATTGAAATTGTTTCTTCCTGGCTGCTTGTAGTATTTTCTCCTCGATCTGGGAGTTCTGGAGCCTGGCTATAATATTCCTGGGAGTTTTCTTTTTGGGATCTTTTTCAGGAGGTGATCAGTGGATTCTTTCAACTTCTATTTTGCCCTCTGGATCTAAAACATCAGGGCAATTTTCCTTGAGCATATTTTGAACGGTGATTTCTAGGTTCTTTCTTTGATCATGGCTTTCCAGTAGTCCAATAATTTTTAAATTGTCTCTCCTGGATCTATTTTCCAGGTCAGTGGTTTTTCCCATGAGATATTCCACATTGCCTTCTAATCTTTCGTTTGTTTGGATCTGCTTAACAGCATCTTGATTTCTCATAAAGTCATTAGCTTCCATTTGCTCCAGTCTAACTCTGAAGGAATGAATCTCCTCAGTGAACTTTTGAGATTCTTTTTCCATCTGGCAAATTCGACTTTTTAAGGCATTCTTCTCCTCATTGCCCTTTTGGGCCTCCTTTGCCATTTGAGTTAGTCTATTTTTTAAGGTGTTGTTTTCCTCAGTCAGGCTGTTGACCCTCATTTCATACTTTTCCTGCATCCTTCTCATTTCTCTTTCCAATTTTTCCTCCACTTCTCTTATTTGATTTTTAAGGTCCTTCTTAACATCCTCTATGGCCTGCAACCCTCTCATGTATTCCCCTGGGGCTTTTGGAGCAGGACTTTTGACTTCACAGCCCTCCTCTCGCTCTATGCTTTGATCCTCTTTGCCACCAAAGTAGGAGTCTAAGGTTACATTTTTCTGTGTAATTTGTTTCCTTTGCATTGGCATGTTGCCACTTAATTACTTGACTTTTGGGCTTGTTGACACAGTATGGCTCTGGTGCCAGACTGGAACTTTCATTCCAAATGTGTAGGGGGGGGAGCAACTTCTGTTTCTGGCAAGCTGGAAACCCACCCACAACCTCCACCCCAGATCACAATCCAGATCTAGGGAGGTAAAAGCAAGAGTGATTACCAAGACTGATTGCTGGATCTTCCTATAGTTCGTAGGCCAGGAGCTGGACCTGCCTCTGAAAACTACAAAATGGCGTGTCTCCTCAGAGGCTTCTAGCCCCTAGGGGAGGAAGCCAACGAATTCCCCAAATACTGGTACCAAAGTCCATAGGGCACTAACCTCTTACTTTGTCCTAGGCATGTCTATGTTAATAATTCTGGAATCGCCACAGCTGCTGGTGTTCTGGGGTCCCTCCAGCCGGCTGCTGGCCCAGCTGCCCTGGGGCTAAAACCGCAACTCAGGCGCACTGCGCACTGCACTGCCAGCACTGTGCTGGTCCTTCCTGCAGGGCTGCTGGGCTGTTCTCAGCGGGAGGTTAGCTTCTCTGTGTTGTTCTGTGGGTGCTGGGGCTCCAGAAGTTTTTCACAGTCCCCTTTTACATAGTTTGGAGGTAGTCTGGGGGGGAGTGTGGCTTGGATGAGCTGTTTCTACTCTGCCATCTTGGCTCTGCCCCTCCAAACATTCTTTAAGGAAAACTGCCCCAATTTCTTATAACCAGAGGGCAAGTCTTTTTTCACCTCCTGAAAGAAACCCCAAAATGAAAGTTTCTTTGGAACTTTATAAATAACATCTAGGCCTTCAGGTCAAAGAAAAAAGTCACTTCAATCAGCTAGAAAAGAACCAAAAATTCACAGTCAGGATGACAAGTTATTTAGCAGACATCACTGTGAAAGAAAGGAGAATTTGCGATATGTTATTCCAGAAGACAAGGGATATAGGCTTATAGCCAAGAATAACTTACCTATCAAAAGTGAGTAAAATGTTAGAGGAGAAAAATGAATCTTTAATGAAATAGAAGACTTCTTAACATTTCTGAAAAATGACCATAGTTTACAGAAAATTTGAAGTTCAGACATAGGGCTTAAGATAAAATATAAGAAGGCAAATATGAGTGAATAATCATAAGGGAATAAATAAGGAATAACAGCATACATTCAATTATGAGCAGATAATACATGTGTCTCCTCTGAACCCTAGAATCATCAAGGGTTATAAAGGGAGCCTAATCAAAGTACACATGGTAGTGATTCTGTTATGTCTTAATAATTTAAAAAAAGAATGGAGGGGAAAAAGAATACTCCATAGGGTGGGGAAAGTTAGGGAAAATTATTTCACACAATCAGAATGGAGAATTACATAAAAGACAAGGTTTGGAGAAAACAATTGACACTTAAATTGTACTCTCATTTGAACTGATCAGAGAAGGAAAGAATGCACACGCACACACACACAGACACACACATCTGTACACAGAAAGACATTTAATGCAACAGGGAAATAGGAGAGAAAGGGGGAAACGGAGTTACATACAGTGTAGAATAAAAGTCAGAGTAGTACTAAGCAAAACAAATTCTATGGCTAGGCAAAAAATATTTATAGTTTTTTGATGTAGCAAAGAATTCAAATAGTAGAGAATCCACTTACAATGAGGAATGAATGAACAAGTTACAGTAGATAAAAATGATGGGATACTGTTGTGCCATAAGATATTATGGCGAATGGTTTAAAAAAATCTGGGAAGATTTATATAAACTGATGCCGAATGAAGTGATAAGAAGCAAAAGAACAATTCATACAATGAAAAAATATGGTGAAAAGAAACAACTTTGAAAAAATTAAGAGCTCTGATTAGCATAATGATATACTGTGATTTCAGAGGACGAAAGATAAAACATGCTACCTACATACAGAGAGATGAATGGCAAAAAAAGGCAGAAACAACACACACTGTTTTTTCATACCATTATGAAAACCATTAGAATTACATAACAGTCAGCAAAAGTTAAAAAACTACAGTGTCACTAGGGGGAAAACTATTGAGGAATCAAAAAATTAGAGGATATTTAAAAGATATTGATAATAACAACATTACACATAAAAACTTATGGGATTCAGCAAAAACTATATTGGAGTCATATTTACTTATATGTCTGATGCATTTTTAAAGAAAGAAATGAGAAAACTATTTGTTCCTACAATAACAGGAATAAAAACATAAGTCTGAATGAAAGTAAAAAAAGGAGGCATTTAAAATAAATGCATAAAGAAATGTAATAATAAATACTAAATTTATATAGCTAGCTTCAACATACCTTTAGAGGTACAGTTTCATATTTTTAACATGCTCGCTAGGAGGGAGGTCTCACTTGCACCTAAAATTCAACACATGTTGAAATATCAATTTCTTCAACCTTTTCCTCTACTTCTATACATATACACACTCATATGTATACACACATGTATATATGTATGTAGAATATATGTTTGTATGTGTGCATAGACACAGACATGGGTGTATAGAACATTTTCCACCCTAGTTGATCACACAGGTTCAAAACTTTGTAGTCATGTTTGATTATTCTCTTGTCATCACCTTTAACCCATTAGCAAACAATTGTGAAAATAAATAATTTCTGTCTCTTCAAAATTTTCATGTGTCCTGTTTTCACTTCCAGTTCATCTAATTCAGGGTGTCATTTCTTCTTGACTTGACTCTTGTAATCATCTCATAATTCTTCTTCCAGCTTCCAGTCTTTCCCTTCTCCAATTTAATTGGCTGTGAAAGTAATCTTTGTAATGAGTTATTCTATTAAAGTCGCTCCTTTATCAGTAATAAAATAAATCCATGGCTTCTTGTTCCCCCCCCAAAATTAAGTATATATTTTTCCATCTTGGCATTCTAAAATGTTAGGTTCTAGCCTTCTTCTTTAATCTTTCCGGGAACTGTTTGCCTTCATAGACACTAAGATCCTGACGAATTAGACTAATTGCAATCTTTATTTTTCTTTTGCTCTTTCTGATCAACATGACTCAACTCCCAATTTGTGCCTATCTGGAATTGACCACCTAACTCCACCCCAAGTATATTTTACTATTGTCTTCACTCCCTTCCTATGCAGTACATAGTAGGTGCTGGCATGTATATAATCCTTCCCTGATGACCCCTGACAGAAGAAATCTTTGCACCTACCGATAACTACATGGTTCAATGTACAAAAGATGTTCAACCTTGGAGCAGCTAGGTGGAGCAGTGAATAGAGCAATGGTCCTGGAGTCAGGAGGACCTGAGTTCACCTCAGACACTTAACACAAATCTGGCCTCAGACACTTAATGCAAAACTAGCTGTGCAACTTCGGGCAAGTCACTTAACCCCAATTGCTCTACCTTCCCCTCTCCAAAAAGCAAAAAACAAAAAAAAAATGTTTGAACAGGAAAGAGGAAGACTGAAGTTCAAATGAAGCTTAAAATATATATATATATATATATGTACTTTTTGCCACTGAGTGAATCAGGCAGTCTCTGCCTTAATGTCCACATTTGAAAAATAGGTATAATAACAATATTAGCCCCTAGGATTGTTATGAGGATAAAATAAGATAATATTAGTGAAGTGCTTTGGAAATCTTTAAGTGCTGTATAAATATTCACTATAGTTATTATCTTTCCATGCTAAATTTTTTCATAATACTTTGCCTCAAATCCTCTTTTGCACTTAATAAATTCTACCTAGTCTGCCAGTTATTTATGTGTATGTTTTATCCTTAAAATATCAGATAATAAGTTTTTTGATGTCAATGATTTGGTCTTATTTCATTTCTGTATTTCCAATACTATCATAAATTTCTTCTCAGGTATTTCATTGTGTTCTGGAGGTAGGCAGACATTCTAAAAATCTGAGCCAGTGGCTTGTAAGCTCTGTCCAATTCTTTTTTTTTTTATTAAACAAATGCTTTATTAACTTCTGGCTTACATCATTCATTTCCAAAAGATTTTGAGTTATAATTTTTTCCCTCATTTTCCCTACCTACCAGTCCAGAATAGCAGCCCCACTAGATATCTCCTCATCCAATCTGCTCTCTCCCACATCTTCTCCCATACCCCCTTCGAATTTGCCATTAGGGCAAAGTGAATCTCTGAGCCCCAATGCCTGGACATCTTAGGAAACATTTAATTTTAAAGCTTCGATTCTCAGATCCATTCCCTTCCTCCCTTGTCGCACACTCCCTCTGAGAAGATAAGCAATTCAGTATATGTTGTACATGTATAGCTATGCAAAACATTACCATAGTAGATATATTGTAAAAGACTGCTTATATTTCCCTCCCACCCATATCACCTCCCACCTGGCCAATTCGCTACTTTGATCCTGTCCCTCTTTGAAAGTGGGTACTTGCACCCTCCCCTCCCCCTAACATGCCCTCCCCTCCATCTTCGCCCCTCTCATCCCCTTTTCCCCTACTCTCTTGCAGGGTGAGATATCCCATTTAGTATGTATGTGATTCTCTCCTTGAGCCAGATTCAATGAGAATATAGTTTTGTCTTTTTGTCTTCCTGTTCTTCTCCTCTCCTGCAACTACTTCCCCTTGCCTCTTCTACATGACATGGTTTACCCTACCCTGTCTCTCCCCATCTCCTCTTGCCACTTTCCTCTCTCACCTCACAATTTCACCCCTTAAGTATCATCCCTTCCCATCAAATTCAACCTGTGCCCTCTATCCATGTATAACGGTAAACATATATACACACATTCACATATGCATTCATATGACCATATACCCTTCTTCAATTATTTTTATAATGAGAAAGGTTTCATCAGACACAGTTATTGTTTTTCCATGTAGGAATGTAAATAGTTCAACTTTGATTAACTCCTTTTGATTTCTTTCCCTTGAATACCTTCTCAAGCATCTCTTGCTTCTTGTGTCTGAATGTCAAATTTTCTATTCAACTCTGTTCTTTTCCTCAAGAATGCTTGAATGTCCTCTATTCCACTGAATGACCATATTTCCCCCTGAAACAAGATATTCAGTTTTGCTGGGTAGGTGACCCTTGGCTTCAATCCCAGTTCTTTTGCCCTCTGGAATATCATATTCCATGCCCTTCAATTCCTCAGTGTAGAAGCTGCCAGGTCCTGTGCTATTCTGATTGAGTTTCCAAAATATTGAAATTGTTTCTTCCTGGCTGCTTGTAGTATTTTCTCCTTGATCTGGGAGTTCTGGAACCTGGCTATAATGTTCCTAGGGGTTTTCTTTTGGGGATCTTTTTCAGGATGTGATCAGTGAATTCTTTCAACCTCTATTTCCCCCTCTGGGTCTAACTCATCAGCGCAATTTTCCTTGAGAATTTCTTTAAGGGTGATTTATTGGTTCTTTCTTTGATCATGGTTTCAGGTAATCCAATAATTTTTAAATTATCTCTCCTGGATCTATTTTCCAGGTCAGTGGTTTTTCCTCTGAGATATTTCACATTGCCTTCTATTCTTTCATTTGTTTGGATCTGTTTAACAGCATCTTGATTTCTCATAAAGTCACTAGCTTCCATTTGCTCCAGTCTAACTCTGAGGGAATGAATCTCCTCATTGAGCTTTTGAGATTCTTTTTCCATCTGGCAAATTCGAATTTTTAAAGCATTCTTCTCCTCATTGCCTTTCTGAGCCTCTTTTGCCATTTGAGTTAGTCTATTTTTAAGGTGTTATTTTCCTCAGTCAGGCTGTTGACTGTCATTTCATACTTTTCTTGCATCGTTCTCATTTCTCTTCCCAATTTTCCCCCACTTCTCTTATCTCCTTCTTAAGGTCCTCTATGGCCTGTAGCCAGCTTATATTTTCATTTGGGGCTTTTGGTGCAGGAGTTCTGACCTCACAGTCCTCCTCCATGCTTTGATCCTCTTTGCCCCTAAAATAGGAGTCCAATGTTGAATTTTTCTCTTTATTTTGTTTCTTTCACCTGGGCATGTTGCCACTTAATTACTTGATTTTTGAGCTTGTTGCCACAGTAGGACTCTGCCACCAGTCAGGAGAGCTTCTGTCCCAAATGTGGGGTCTTCACCACTTCCACCGGTTGGGTTGCTTCTGTAAAGCCTCCACCTGCTCTGGCAAATTGGATTCCCACCCCAAACTTCTGTCCCAGACCACAATCCAGATCCAGGCAGTTTAAAGCAAGAGTGATTAACCCCCAGACTGGTTGCTGGATCTCCCTACAGTTCACAGAGCAGGAGCTAGAACCACCACTGAAGCTGTAAAATGGCTTCTGTGCCATGTTTCTTCAGCAGCTTTTCACCCCCAGATAGGGAAGCTGACATGTTCCCCAAATACTGGTCCCAAAGTCCTTAGGGCACTAACCTCTCACTTTGTCCTATGCATATCTGTGCTGATAATTCTCGAATCACCACAGCTGCTGGTTTTCTGGGGTCCCTCCAGCTGGCTGCTGGCCCAGCCTCCCTAGGGTTAAAACTGGGGCTCACACGGGCCTGGTCTCAGCTCCCAGAGCACTGCGCTGTTGATTCCAGCACGCTGTGCTGCCCGCTCTCACTGCACTGCACTTGCCGCTCTCTGCAGGGATGCTGGGTTGTCCTCAATGGGAGGTTAGCTTCTCTGTGTTGTTCTGTGGGTGCAGGGGCTCCAGAAGTTGTTCAGAGTCCCCTTTTACATTATTACATTCCTTGGAAGTTGTGTGGGGCAGAGGACCTTGGAAGTGCAGTTTCTACTCTGCCATCTTGGCTCAGCCCCCACTTTCAGATTCTTATTTTTTTTTCTTTTTGGAAGGCAGTTGGGGTTAAGTAACTTGCCCAAGGTGATACAGGTAGGTTTTTGTTTGTGTGTTTAAGTGTCTGAGGCCAGATCCGAACTCAGGTCTTTCTGACTCCGGGGCCGGCGCTCTACTCCCTGCACCACCTAGCCTCCCCACTGTCCAATTCTTAAATGTTGTAAGTGCTACAAGTACATTTTTTGTAAGAGAATATATCTGCTTTATGAGGACCAATATTTTTGAATATGGAAATGCTCACTGCCAGTATGGTGGTCACCTGGTGACAAATCCTTTGACCTTAGAAAACAAAGGAACAAACAAAAAGGCACAATAACCCTGATTCCTTTGGGGTCCCTTTTCACTTTCAGAGTATGGTAGTAGCATGATAGAAAGGGTCGAAAGTGCCAAGTATCACATTATTTTTAGACTTTCTCTAGGTATTAACTCTAAATGTGAGATCCTTGTTTGTATGAACTCCCCCCATTAGACTGTGTGTTCCTTCAGATTAAGGACTTTCTTTACAATGATGTGTATTCCTAGAGCTTAGCACAGCATATGACATATTAGTCACCTAGGAAATATTTACTGACTGATTATTCAGTGATGAAGAAGTTGACATATTACTGGAAGAAATGCATCATATCAATCCTGATGTTTCTAATATAAATAGAAACAGAAGACAGAAGATAATAATAACTTAAGGAAAGTATGACTCACAGGTTTTCCAAAGAGAAGCAAATAAAGGAGTTGGTGGAGTTGGCCTGGTCATTTATATAAAAGAAACAAGAATTATTTCATAGGATTTTCTCATATTGCAGTGTTCATGAGTTTGTAAAAGAAAAAAAAAGTCCTCTTAAGTGACCTTATCCATAGGAGTTGTAGCTTCAATGATTCAGGCTCCAACCCATCTATTCCTGACCATTCTGTGAAAATTTTGCCTTTGTCTTTTCAATCAATGTACCATCTGTGCTATGTACATTGATTATTACTTTTCAGAAAAAGAGATCCAAATAGTTTAAAAAGCATCTTAGTCAGGAAACCTGACTCACTTGCCAAGAGAAGAGTTATAGCAGCCAAGGGTAACACTGGTTTAGAATAAAAATGCATTTGTAAAATCTTATAGAGAAGGTTGTAGAACAATAATGAACAATATCATCTCATAAAAGAATCAGAAGCATTGAAGGGAGAAACAGTTTAGGGAAATCTTGGCAAGACATCCAATTAAGCTAAGTCATGCTAAGGGCATTTAAGGATGAAACTTGAAGGAAGACAACAAACATATGAAAAAATGGGGGGACAATCTAAAAATATTTTAATAACAAAGTATTTAACCATCCAAGACATTTTAGCCACTGCATTTTTATCCTAACATTACAATCCCAGGTGGGCTTTTCATGAAAATGAAAATGTCTCTGAGAGAAAAAAAAGTAGAAAAAATGAAACTAAACAAAAGATACACAGAGGAAGGCCATCTGTAGGAGACATGTTTTAGGGATTGAAATATTGAAGCAATATATCCGAAGGAGAAGATATTAAAGATATAAACTATTCTGTATAATTTTACAAATGAATGAAGACAAAAGCATAAAGATGCTACTATGCTTATTGTTGTTAACTTTAAAAATAGACAAAAAAGCCTTTAATTCAAAGAACAAAATGTTACCTTAAGATTGTCCTTTGACAAGGGGTCATATACACATGCTGCTATATGAATGGTAATGTAATTTTGAATCTGAAGATCCCTTTATGTTGGCAAAAGTAACAGGTAATTAGCACTCATTACCTAATCAAGCCTCTGTTGGGGAAACAGGAGCTATGAACTCCTGTCTCCTGTTGCTGATGTAACAGGAAGGGCTTGGCTGAAAGAGGAAGTAGCTAATGCTGTGTCTATAAGAAAAGCCCCAAAGAGACACAGTAAGAATTTTCTTGCAACTAAAATCTGGTGGCAGAGCAGCTACAGAAGAATGGAGAACTGAGCAAGAATTTCCTGGAAGCTTGTGGTAGTGGAGATTCTTCTGGATGGGAACCTGGAGCCCAGGAATCCAGGAGCCAGCAGCCCAGGAGCCCAGGTGACTGAGGAAGCATGACTAGAATGCTGAGACTTTGTGACTTGGTTGAGCCTTGAATTCCCTGGAGCAGCAATGGTGAAGGATCTAACATGGACCAGACCCTGTGAACTTCAGGGTGGAACAGGACCTGCCCAGAGAGCTGGTCAAGGAACTGGGGACTGTCTGCCATTGAACCCAGGTGACAGTCTGGTGAATTCAGGTAGAATCTGGGATCATGGAAGGGGATCCTGGGAATCTCAGAATAGGCCCCAAGTCAAGATGAAAAGAACTGTCCTTGGGTACTAAGTAGTTATGGAATTATAGTTTACTAGTGACCTAAGGGGTGGAGGGTTTTGTGCATGATACTTAGTAATTGATTGCTGAATAAGTGACTGATTGAGTTAATCAAGACGGTGCCCCATGAGTGGAAGAATTTGACTATGTACTTTGAGACTACTGATAAGTGACTGACTCAGTAACTTAAGAGTGACTATTTTATTTTGAGACTATGTTGTAAATATTATATTACGATTTTCTGTGATAAGTTGTAATACTGTGAATGCTGTACCTTGATTTTCTGTGAAAGTTTGGCTTTGATTTGTCATGGAATAAATTGAGTGATCACTATACCATGTAATCAGAACCTTGAAAGCAGTAGCATTCTTCTGGAAAGCTTCTGTGCATGGCATTACAATATCATACAAGAATCTTTGAAATATCTAACATAGATATCCTTGCTCAACTATTCTCTGATCATTACTCTCAAGTATGGCATATTGTAGGGAGACATGTGAGGGGGGAGAGAGAGAGAGAGAGAGAGAGAGAGAGAGAGAGAGAGAGAGAGAGAGAGTGCATAGAGGAAATCTGCTAGGGAAGATGGGAGGGTATGGTGAAGAAATCAGTCAGCAAGGAGGGAGTAAAGTCTCAATGAATTACATAAAATGAAAGATAGAGTAGATGTATCAGAGTATATAGAGGAGGAGGAAGACTATATGGCGCAGGATATAGAAAAAATAGTAGAATTAAGGATTGTGAGATTTTCACCTTGATAGCCAGGGATTCAGAATTACTAGAAAATGGAGCGCATAAGGGGGTCCCTTATATGCTAACCATTGGGGACTCAGTCCAGAAAAACTATGAGAATTTAGAGAGATGCCCATTGAGAAGAGGGCCAGGCTGGAGAAGACCCTGAGGCTACACCCACCAAATGGGTTAGATATAATGAATTTATAGGAAGACAAAAACTGATCAACATTGATTAAACATGAGTGAATTGCAATATGCATGTTGGAAGTAGTACTATCATCGCTGAGAACTCCATTTCATTTCAGTATTTGTTTATTCCTAACACCAAATCTAGCTCTGCATACATAGCAGGAACATTTTTTAAATTGAATTTAAAATATAACATACCTCTAAATTCACCAAGCATAAATGAGAAAAGAGGGATGAAGAGAGATTGGCAGCATTATTTTGGCCTCAGGGGATGCATTTGTGTCAATCATTTAGCTCCATCTGACTGTATCTCCATTCCTTTTTCTTCTTTTAGGGGAAGAGCCCCACTCTAACTAGACTTGATTAGCACAAAGCTGATATAAATTAGATAGGGTAGAAAAAGTCCTATGATTTTGTCTCCCCAGCAGGGAAGTTTCTTATACTTTTGTAGAGTAGCACTTTTTCTGCAACTTAGAGAAACTTAGAGAATTGCCTGGGGCATCAAAATGTTAATCAACTTTCCCAGGGTCACATAGCCAAGATATTCCAGATGCAGGACTCAAACCCAGGTTTTTTTTGGCTTTAAGGGCAGCTCTCTATCCATTATTACATACTGCCTCTCTCTAGCTATAGCAACAGCATAGAAATAGACATAGGCATAGATATGCCAACTTCTGCCTGTATAGACATGTACTAGAAAATGTTTAAATAATAACTCTCCAAAATAGTAAGACACACAATTTAATTTACATTATTAGTATTATTAACATTTTCTCAAGTTTAGATAATCAACAAAACAATAAGGCAGGCCCTGACATTTTCTGATTATCAAGGTATAAATATATACTCTGAAAATTTAGCAATCAGCTTCTGTGAGATAGTCCTAGCTGGCTCCAGGATACTATATATGTGTGTGTATATACTCATATGCATATGTCTATGTGCATACATGCACACACATACATATATTTATGTAGATACATAAATACGTACACAGATGTACCCACATAACTATAAACACATACATATATACACATATAGACAATTTATGAGACATGTGTATATAATACCTTTATATTTAAAATCATTTCATTGTTTTGAAAATTGTACTTGTGTGCATAAACTGAAATCCACAAAATTGAGCAAGTTAGACTATTTCCAGATATTTTTGTGAACTTAAAATGTGCTTAATATAATCATAGGTTCTAATCTATTACATGTATTTTTACTTGGCTCTCCACGTGTTTAACATATAAAAGCAGAACAATTTCTTCTTTGAAATGTAAACAATAGATAAATGCTAAATGCAATATAATGCAGATTACTTCAATTTTCTCAGACATAAAAGTTTTGAATGTTTTCAATTTTAGAAGTCATTTACAACAACTGAAGATGAAGTGGCTCCAGATTCTTTCCCCCAGGTATGAACTTCTGTTTATTTTCTTTGCTTACCACTTACTGTTTCATTGTATTAAAAGCTTATGTGCAGTAGGGCTGAAAAAACTCATCAGGAAGTTGAATTTTAACAAATCTTTCTAACTCTCATAGGCCAGGCTTATATATCTTGTTATTAGAGGGTGTCAGGCACTCATTCCTTTCCGAATAGAACTCTAATAGTGACTACGCAGCTGCTACAGGCCAGGGAAATAAATGGAAAAAAATAATTCAGTCAACATAAATCCTGCAGACTTACCCACTGCAAGGGTTCCAATGAAAGAAGAAGCCCCCGTCTCTGTTGGAGATACATTTATTTCACAATTAACAAAGGAGCTTGAATTTAAACTTCTGCCCCTGAATGTAATGCAATACATTTGAAAAACATGAACTTGAATGAATGAAGGCCATTTGGACTCCCATCCATTTTCATCTGTTGCAGTCAAGTAATATATTATTCAGTACAAACTCACTGTGTAGCATTATCTTCTCAGCTCAATGCAATTTTCAAAACAAGAACTTTCCCCTGTGTTTCTGCATATAAAAAGCCTGTGGTAATTGTCATGGTCTGATTCATTATCCATAGTATCTACATACACAATAGTAATTAAATCTGGAAAGGTTCGATTTCCAAAATGCCAGTGGCTCTGCATTTTCAAGTTGCCATCTAGGTATCTGGCCTGTAATAATGTCTCCTGCTGTGTTAAACATCTATTCTGAGAGTATACACGTTGGGTTTGACCTTTTCATTTTCTATTCTTCAGATTAACAGAAGGCACAGTGACTGGGAGAGCAGTGTAATGAAATTTCTGTTGTGTTTATCTCTTAATATGGAGGTACTAACATTGATCATTCACATTTTGTTGTGCAAATAAACATAAATTTCTATAAACACTCAATAATATAAATAGTAATAGATGCTCACATCTTTTATTCTCTTTAAGATTTCAAAGCACTTTTCTCAAAAGAATACAGAAAGGTGTGAATTACAAGTATGATTGTCCCTATTTGACAGATTTAAGTCAACAATCATTTCTAAATGACCTACTATATGCTAGGCACTCTGCTAGATTCTGGGGAAGCAAAGACAAAAATGCAATTTTACTGGCTATCAAGGAGCTCATATTTTACTGGAAGAAAAAAAAAACATGTACAAAGTTCAATAAATATGAAATTAACACAAAGAATGTTTTTTGGTGGGAACACTATTTAATGAAATAGATTCAGGCAATCATGATGAAAAATCTAGAACTGAATAGAAAATTTAGCTTTCAAATAAAGAACTCAAAATAAAGAAGCATAAAAAAAGGAAAATAAAGTTAAACTATTTACATAGTACTTGTAAATCCCAAGAATTTTATTATTAGGATAGTTAAAAGGATTATACATAGAGGACATGGATGCGAGTTGACTATGAAGGGTTGATATCTGAAAAAATAAAAATCAAGGTGTAAAAAGAGGGATACACTTGAAGAAGGGGAGAAGAAAGGTAGAATAGAGTAAATCATCTCACAAAAATCATGAAATAGCTTCTATAAAAGAGCAAAATATTAGGGGAGATATTCAGTGCTTGAACCTTATTCTCACTAGAGTTGACTCAAAGATATATACACTCAGGTAGACATAGAAATCTATCTTACCCTACAGGAAAGTAGGAATGGAAGAGGCTAAGAGAAGAATCGGGGTAATAGAAGGGAGGGAAAATTGGTGGAGGCAGTGGTTAAAAATAGAACACTTTTGAAGAGGGAGGGACAGTATGAAAGGAGAGACAGAGAGAGTAAGATGAAAAAGGGAGGGGAAAAGCATGGAAGGAAGCAGAAAGCAATCATAACTGTGAAAATATTTAAGATCAAGTTTCTCTAATAAAGGCCTCATTTCTCAAATACTTAAGAGAACCCAGTCAAATTTATAAGGATATGTCATTCCCAAATTGATATATGGTCAAAGGATATGTACAAGCAATTTTCAGATAAAGAAATCAAAGCTCTCTATAGTCATATGAAGAGGAAACTTGTATCAGATGCCTTCCTGAGAAGACAAAATCTTCTTTCTTTTCTTTACTCACCTAGCATTCTTTCCACCACTTAAATCTACCTTCTCAGACTTTGTTCAAGGGAAGACCCTTTTCAATTTCACTTTGCTTTGAGAAATGAAGGAAATATAGCCACTAATAATCATTTAACCACCCTCTCTCTATAAATGTGGAACCCTCACTCAGTGCAGGAAGGAGATAATACTTCATGTCTGTGGACCCTACTTCTAAACCCTTTCTCTCCTTCTCAGCTTAGATAGAGCCTCTGCTTTCTGGCTCTATGTATCAGAGAACACTCACTGTGTCTTTGTTTTCTGAAAGCCTCCAACTCAAAAGTACTGAAGTGTTCAATGCTGGAACAGTTAGGATCTCTTTACCTAGCCAGGATTAATACTCATTAAAACAAGAAATAAACACCTCTAAATAATAGAAAAAAGTCCCCAAAATTCTATTATACATCTGCCCACCAAAATGGAAATAAAGGAGGAAATGGAGGAATTTTCACCATCTTCAGGAATACTCCTTCAAGTGAAAGTTCATGAGCAATCCTACATATCTGATGCTGTTGGCTCTTCTATCAGGGCTGTTCTCCATATGAACCACAGTTGGCCACCTCTCTTTGCTTGATCGCAACACTATCTATTTTCCTTCTTACTCTCACTTGATCTACTTCATTCTAATATTCTGTTTATTATCTCTCTTCCCAACTCTGTAAGTCAGTTACTGTACAGTTTCAAAATTCTCTGTCTTTTCCAGCAATAAAGGGAAAAACACCATTTGTTTGAGACTTCATCTCCCAGATACTTATGCAACAAAATACTAACAACCTTCTCTCTCTCAGAGAAATTGGTTTCGCAGTCCTCAGAACAAACAACCAGTAAGTGACTGGGGTCTCATCACATTTAACACATGTCTTGAAGTCCAATGCTCTTTCCACAGTATGATGCTACCTTAATCATTGCACAATAGTGACCACATTTCTAGATTGTGTGTGAAAGGAAATACGTCATGAAATATGACAGGTATCAAAGTGTTTTTAATTTCTTGATCAATCCACCTATATGCTCATATTTGCATGCAATCAACAGTAAATGCATGCATAATAGAAGGCAAGGAAAACAGGATAAATCTAAGGACATGAATACACTTTATAAAGCACCAATTTAAAGCATTCAGTATTTGTGCCATCTTCTTTTAAAAATGATTTCTGTTTTTTCAGAGTCCTGAGACAGTCCCAGTATGCCAGAGTATAAACAGAGTCATAGAATATTAGATTTGTGAGGAACATCAGAAGTCATCTAGTCCAAACCAAACTTGAATTAGAATCTAACTTAAAACCAAACTGACAAATGGTACAGGGAATAGATTGCTCTATGTGGTCTCATAAAGAGTTGGTTTTTTAGTTCTTCACAAAAGGCTTACTTTGGGTAAGTCAGTTAGTGTCTTAAGTTTATCTTTTTCAGAAATCAAGCAGTAGAGATATTAAAGAAATAATTACATAAAAATGAACGCCTAATTGAATAATACTTCTGAGTATGTGTATATGAATATCTCTACTGGTTTTTCTTTGAAATAATCTTTTTAACATGGTCTTTGCCTCTTCTTTGGGGAAGTTGTTTTATATTAGTTGACATGTCTGTTGTTTGCTAGTTTGATAAAGGAGAGGTGGTTTTAGATTTGCCCAATCACTTAGCCATCTTGCCAGATGTCATTTTATCTAGATTCCATCAAAATATTTGACAAAATATCTTGTAGACAAGAAAGAGATGGATGAGGTGATAACTAGTTGCTGTTCACTCATTTCAAACTTGTCCAACTTTTTGTGATCACTTTTGGGGGTATCTTGGCAAAGAAAGTAGAGTGGTTTGCCATTTCCTTCTCCTGCTTATTTTATAGACGAGGAACTGAGGCAAACAGGATTAAGTGACTTGCCCAAAGACACACAGTTAGTAAATATCTGAGGTCACATTTGATCTCAAGTCTTTCTGACTCCAGGGCTGGCATTCTATCTACTGAGCCATCTAGCTGCTCTTAGTAGTTAAATTCAAAATTAATAAATTTTATACACATATATAACCCAAATACAAGCATTTATGTGTGTATATATTGTGTTCATGTATGTATGTGTGTATTTGTGTATATGTACATATAAACACATCATTAGGTAAAATAAACTAAGGAGAAACTTGTAAAAGAATGGTATAACCATGAAATAAAAATCAGAACCCAAGAAATGAAAAAAGGACAACCACAAGAATATTTAGAATGGTTGATATTAATGAAAGAACTGAAGATAAATGGAGAAAAACTACAGTGTAAATTCTTCAAATCTAGAGAGTTTGAAAAAGACAAAATACCCAAATACTTAAAACAGATGGCATAAAATCACAATAATGATATAAATATGAAAAATAGGATGGTGGAGTCAGCATCAGAATATGAAGAAATAAAACAATAAATATTAGATCAAAATCAAAATAGAAACTTTTTTTAAAGCAATTTGGGTTAAGTAACTTGCTCAAGGTTACACGGCTAATCATTATTTATGTGTGGGTGCTCATTTTCTGAGGCCGGATTCGATCTCGGGTCATCCCAACTCTGAGGCCGGCGCTCTTACTCACTGTGCCACCTAGCAGCCCCAGAAACATTTTAAGAACCCCTGAAGTTCATATAAACTCAAACCTGACAATCACAATTTCATAGACACCCCTGAAAAACATAATGAAACAAAGAGCATGCTTACCATATTTCAATAAAGCAAAAGAAAATGACCTGGAAGAATTTGAAAAAGAGGACAAAAATACTGAACAAGAGTAACCATAAGACCCCACTAGAGAGGAACAAGATGTTTAACTCATCAGGAAGCTGACTTGCAAATTTAAGGACTGCAACATTTAAGGACTCTTTCAGGCAGCCAGCAGGTGGCAGGTCACATAACAAATAGCACTAATTTGAATCACAGAGTTCATTAAAATATCACAGTGATGGGGGAGGGAGAAGAAAGAATTCCTGCTATGAAATAATCAGAAGCAAAGGAAATCAGATTATTCCACAGAAAAGAAAAAAATATGAACATACTCCTACAATTAAAAGGTAGACCTTCAGTAGAAGCATAGACATAATTATTGCTATGTAAGCCCGATAAAGACAAAGTCTTTAGTAAAGTCAGATAATTTCATATAGAGTCAAAAATTTAGAAGCTAGACTAATGCCTACCTGCTGCAAGGAATAGACAGTGGCCTTAGAAATTCTTCTTTTCCTGCATGTAACCAAGAAAATGAGCAGAGAATAGCTACTAGTTAATTCATTAAAGGATAATTAGACAGAAGCCTCCTAGAGGAAGGAAGGAGACTCAGGGATAAATGAATTGGTGTTTCTTTCAAAAGGCAATTCTATGAGTCCTAAAGACTTTAGGATATGATAGATAAGGAAGGGGCAGTATTGAACCATTAAAAAAAAATCTGTACTTTGTACGGAACATTTTAAAAGCTTATTCCTATAAGTCAACAAAGATTTATTTATTAACCACTTACATTATGCCAGACACTGTGCTACACATTGGGAATACAAATTCAAGCAGAGAGATAGTTCCTGCCCCCCAGAACCTTACATTCAAATGGGGGAAAGACAAAACAAGCATAAGCAATATTAATGGAAGCTGAAAGCAGGCAAGAATGTGGGAGGAGAAGAAATGAAGGTATGGTGGAGAAATTCCAGACAGTCAGGAGTTTGGCCTGGAGAGTAATGAAAATAGTGAAGATGGACATCCTTCTTACACTACAGGCTCTGGGAGGAACCAGGCAATCAGATGGAGATACTAAAGGAGCAGATGGTATTTCCAAAGAGTGAGAAATATGTGGGTGGAATGAGCCAGCTAAGTAGTTCCGTGATTTGTAGTCATGAAGATCTGAGTTCAAATCAGATATGAGATATTTACTAGTTGTATGGTCCTGGGGCCATCACTTAATCTCTGTTTGCCTCAGTTTCCTCAACTGTAAAATGAGGATCATAGTAGCAACCTGCAAGGGGTAAGTTAAATGAGCATTTATACAGCACTTACTATGTGCCAGGCACTATTTAAGTGTGTTACAAATATCTTTTTTGATTCAAGA
Source organism: Gymnobelideus leadbeateri (assembly GCA_011680675.1). Classification (NCBI taxonomy): domain Eukaryota; kingdom Metazoa; phylum Chordata; class Mammalia; order Diprotodontia; family Petauridae; genus Gymnobelideus; species Gymnobelideus leadbeateri. The sequence continues at coordinate 242,907 of WOXC01002716.1, read as the reverse complement.
ATGACCCTGCAGTGTGGAAGTTTATTTAAAAAGAATCAGAGGATGTATGTTAGACTTTGAAACAGAGGTGACATGTGCCTCTCTGTATGAGGATGAAGATTGAGTCAGAAAAACTTAATTTAATAAGCTACTGGTATGTACTGCTGAATTCTTAAATGAGAAATCCAGGGATCTACCCCTCTTCCTCCTCATCAGAATTATCTCTTCTTCTGTCTTCAGGATTTCATTCTTATCCTTTCTTCATTCACTTAACGTACAGAATTTTGGCCCATAGGTCCTTTATCTGAACATTCTGAAATCTACTTTCCCTCCATCAAGGGCATATATCAGACCAGGTCCAGCTTTTCTATTCTTCTCTGTCATAAATTCTAAGATGCATTGGTCATTTTCTATCAAGGTTTCCATCGTTTCTACTTCAGTAAATAGTTTGTCCTTTTTGGTGAGAATCAGACTCAATGAAGGATGAAATTAGCATCAAGACAAGTCAAGTAATTATACCCAGAACATGAAAGAGACAGAATTCCAGCATATGTCTAAAAGTCCCTCCCCCTAAAAGAAAAAAACATCACTACTGCATTTATACGGTATCATGCCTCTATGCTAGGCTTGTGGTTTGTCTTCTAAACTTATCATCCATGTCCTCTTCCTTCCAGGTGGTAGAATTATATTATAATAACACTATTGCTTCTAGAATGCTTTCATTGCTCTTCAATGAGTTACGTTCAGTAGTGTTCCCTCGTTCTTTCTTCCCAAGTATGTTTTCTTAATATAAAATACTATTCTACTGTTTTAAATCCTCCTTTCCTGTGATGATTATTTTTAAAATAAAATTCATTCTTACAGAAATGTATTCCAATCATATACCTTATCCTGTCAGATTTCAGTGATACTTTTGGGGTCATATTTTTCTCCTTATTTATGACATCTAGTTCACCTTGCTTGTTGCTCATACTTTGTGCATTTGCATATAGACATCTAAGGCAAAAAAAAGTTAGGCTTATTAGTGACCTAAAATACAGTGGAGACATGAATAGTGGCTATAATTAGACTGTCATTAATTGTCTTTGATGATTGATGAACACAAAGTTATATGGGATCATAGATTTAGAATGGAATATGTTCTTAGAGGCTATCTAATAAAACTCCCTTACTTTACATGTGAGGAAATGAAAGTCAATTGACTTATCCAGTGTTACACAGCTAATAAGTGTCCAAGGCCTGCTGTGAACTCAGGTCTTCTGATTCCAACATGTTATCTTCTATGAAACCTACAGAAATAATATTAATCAGGAAATGCATGATCTGAAAATATGACATAATACATGTAGACAAAGCAAAATATAATCATTTGATAATCCCTGTGCTTCTCTGCTTCCCCTGAAATGTTATGAAAGCTAGGGGGTGGCCACCAGTCCAATGATTACATTCTTTGTGGAGGATTTATGAAATACCACAAACAACAAGAATCATTCAGGATGAGAAAGTATGGATGTACACAAGTAGAAGGAATACCCATATTGAGGACATCTTGGAAAAATGGCAGTATCAAAGTCATTTTCAGAAAACTTAGAGCTTTTGGTCATATAGAAAAGGACTCTTTAGTAAAAAAGTAATAATTAAATTTCTCAATTAAGCAGAGACTTAGGAGTATTTTCATATAGTTGAAAGACTGCTGCATTCTTTGACAGAGGACTTGGATTGAAGGCTACCTTTGCCATCCAATATCTCCATAAATGTAGGGGAGTCCTTAGCCTTTCTGGGTCTCCAATTCTTCATCTCCAAGATGAGGCTGAACAGTTAGAATGTGTCAGAGAGAATACTTGATGTCAGGTTTTCCTGACATTGAGGCTGACTGTCTACACATGTTTTTCATGCTTCATTGCTGACCCTGGGCAAGTTGCTGATATTTTAAGTGCCCCCACCCTGAAATTCTAAGACTGTAAATTGCAGAGCCATTACAAATCTATAATGGTAGAGAGACTTTCCTAACTAAAAGTTCCATATACCAATGAAATAACAGGTGTGGCAAAAAAAAAGAAATAAAAAGAGAAAGGCCATATTAAATTGCTTTATAGCTTTTTTATAAAAAGAAATTTTTATTAATTTATTCTTTTTTTTACAAGTGTTTTTGACACAATTTTGCATCTTATGAGAATTCAGTAAATTGTATTCAGACCAGCACTCAAATTCCTATTAACAAGAATGAAGAGAGGCAGTTGCATATGATGGACAATGCAGTACCCTGGGAGAAAGGGGGTCTTTTGTCCTAGTGACCTCCCCATTATTTAGTTGAGGAATTCACTTAACTTGCCTGAACCATGTGAAAATGATGAAATTGGATTAAATGATATATAGGATAATTGAAAACTCAAAGAATCAGTCCAGGCATTTGGGTTTTCCTTTCAAAGGGAAGATTGTAGCACCCACTTAATGTTCTCTAACAGAATATCAGCAAAATGCAATTGTATTCTATGATTATTCTGTATATCACATTCAGAAGGCTTTTTACATTTCCAACATGACTTGTGATGTTCTGTAATATGCCAAATTAAAAAGAGAAAGAGTGTTTTTCTTTTATCAGCGGCTTCTAATAAAGGTAGTGCTTTGTTGCTTTCATGATTCCATCAAGATAGACAATGAAGAAGGATTTAATTAAATGTGCAATATTGAAAGTAGTGAGAAAGAACACAACTCTGAATAAAGTGGGAGTGTACATTAAAAGAAACAAGAATGGAAAAATACTTTATGGGACTGAATAATAAGCTCAAGAAAGGACTTGGCAAGGACAGGTTGCTGAAGCAAAGGTAAAATAACAACTTTAAAACAATTAGATGTTTTAAGAAAAACACAGTCTTATCCAGAGATGAACTATTGCATACATGGAATGAAAGGCAATGCATTTGTTAAATACATATTATGTGTTAAATTCTGGGAATATAAATAAGAAATTAATATAGCCCATGATCTCAAGGAGCTCGCTTAAAAAAATGTTCATTTTCTTTTATTTTTGAGATCCAAATTCTTTCCATCTCTCTGGTCAATCCCCAATATATTAAGAAGGCAAATAATATTATAGCTATCATACATATAAAATCACACAAAGCATATTTCCAAATTATACATGTTAACAAAAAAGCAATAAAAGTAAACTGGAAAAATATACTTCAATCTGCACTCAGACTATCCCCTTTGTCATTTCTTACAGTAAAATAGTATTTCATCACAGTCATATTCCACAACTTATTCAGTAATTCTCCAACTGATGGGCATCCCCTCAATTTCCAATTTCTTTATCATTAAAGAGCTGCTATAACTATTTTTGTACAAATAATTTCTTTTAATTTTTCTTTGACCTCTGGGATACAGACTTAGTAGTGGTTTTGCTGGGCCAAAGGGTATGAACAGTTTTACAGTATTTTGGGTACAGTTCCGATTATTTGGAAAACTCACATTTTAATAGGAGGAGATAATTCACAGGAGATTTTAGCTTTAGGGCTTATGAAAATACCAAGTGGTCTTTAAGATGCATCTACAAGGCAGATGGAAATGCATTCTTCTTCCTGTCATTTCCAGTGACAAAATAATCTTTATTTCTGATCTTGAACTATTTGACTGTGCCAATGTCTTTGATGGTGAAAACTTTTTCTGGTCCTTCACAAACAGGTGTGACAAAGGTATGGGTTGAGTATCTGCAGAAACAAAAGCAAGGTTGAATCTCCCCAAGAGTTACTTCGCTGGTTAATAGTTTCAGGGCTGGGGTGAGACAGTCCTGGTGGTATGGCTGAGCATTGTTACTTGTCTTGGGTGTCCTTGGCTTTCATACCTATCAGTTTCAATTGGGCAGCAACTAGAATTGCTGGATATTAGTTGTTTTCCTCTCTTGTGACATTTTAAAGTTAAATCGACAATGTTTTTGGAGTTTAACTTTCCTGGTGATGGCAAAATAAAGTTGGTAGCACTATGTTTTTAATGGAAAGAAAATTTAGAGTCATAAAACCTGGGTTTAAGCCTTACCTCTGATTGCTATGTGAACATGGACAAGCTAACTTGTAATCAAGCTTCAGCATGATTACAAGACCTCTGGGCCTAAACTTTATCATGATAAAGCATGTGTATGTGTGTGTATGAAAACTGAATTTAATTCATAAATTTTTTTATTATTTACATATGCTTTAAAGATTTTTCCCTTTTTCTTGTCTTGACCAAATCTGACCATGCCACTCACCTGTTGGTGAAGTTTCAATGTCACCTACTATGTAATATAGAAAAAGACTCTCTCCTCTTTGGCATTTAAAATCCTTCACAGTCTAGCCCAGGGGTCAGGAACCTGTGGCCTGAAGGCCAAATGTGGACCTCTAGGTCCTCAAGTGAATCCCTTTAACTGAATCCAAACATCATGGAACAAATCCCCTTAATAAAAAGATTTGTTCTGTAAAATTTGGACTCAGTTAAAAGGCTGTGATCCAAGGACCCAGAAGGTCACATGTGGTCTTAAGGCCACAAGGTCCCCACCCCTGGACTAATCTATTTTCCTGTTCTGATTCATATTATTCCCTCTCAAACATTCTACATTTAAGTCAAACTGACCTACAACAGTCTATTACCTGACACTGTACCTTTATACAGGCCTGGAATGCTTTTCCTTTTTATCTGCATTGTTTGATATCCTAAATTTCCTTCAAGTCACTTCTCACGGTAGGAAGCTGTTCCTTACCTTCCTAGTTACCCCTCCTTCTTCTGGTGCCAGATATTTTGGAATTTATTCTTATTAAGCTTATACTTACTAATCTATATAAATGACATTTTCTGCCTTGAGGAATATTTGGAAAGGACAAGAGCTTTCTTTTGTTTTGTTCTATACTTAGAGCTTTGGGGCAGCTAGTTGATGCACTCAATAGAGTTCTGGGCCTGGAGTAAAAAAGATGTGAGTTCATATCTGGCCCCAGACACTTACTAGCTGTGTGACCATGGGCAAATCACTTAACACTGTTTGCCTCAGTTTTTCTCATATGAAAAAAGGAGCTGGAGAAAAAATGGCAAACCATTCCAGTATCTTTGCCAAGAAAACCCCAAATGAGATCATGAATAGTCAGACATGACTGAAACAACTGAACAACAATCCTTAGAGTGTAACACAGGCTGATACACAATAGGCATCCAAATGTCTGATGACTTGAACTGAATTGAATTAAATGCAGTCTCCTGTTCCATACTATATGAAAGCATCAAAACTTTTTCTTTTGTTAAATGCAAAGATATTTCCCCACATGATTGTCACTAGCTTTCAATAGAATAAACTGTCTCAAATCTTTCAATTACTTAGAATTGCCTGGCTAGCTATCTACCTTTAGAGAAAGGCTCTTTATGTGGATTGGAAATACTTTGAACCTTTTAAAATTCATCAATCATTTAGTAATGAAATAAATCCAATAAAATTACACAAATTATACATTATAAGTTTACAGTTTTTGTTTTGAGATGACTTTTTTTAATCCAGTAGAATTTCTTTGCTTCTTTCACCATTGTAACTAGATATAATAATCCTAGTCTTCTTAGGAGATTTTGTTTTATTTTCATTCCAGGAAAGTGAATTCATCGTAGGCAATCTTCAGTTTGTCAATGAAGAATCACAACTGCTCAGCAAGATATAATTATAGAACTCTGCCTGTGGCATTGAAGCATTAAGTGTGTTGCTTATGGTCACAGAGACAGTATTTATGAGTTTGGACATGACTTCAGGTCTTCTTAACTTAGAACATGATGTGGTAGCTACCATCTTCAAAGATTTTGGATGATACACCATTATCAGTGAAAAAATAAATTAAAATATATTCCCTCAATATATAAATATTTATTTATAAATTATAGAGATGTGTTACTATACTAATATATTATATAAATGTTAAAAAACTTACAAAATAGGAATTAAAACAAAACCTGAAATAAGCAATATTATTAAAGCATTTTTGCTTTTAAATGATCCAGTGTCTTTGCTTTAATCAATATATAAAGAATATTATAAATATATTGTAAAATATAATATATTAAAGCATATTAATAATATATAACATATAATATAAAATACAATATATTAACAATGTAAAATACAATGTATTACAATGTAAAATACAAAATATTAACAATAGTAATTGAATATGCTTTAATATTTTTGAAAATCTTGGTTTAACACTTTATGATAACTTTTTGATACATCAATTTAAATGTCTAATTTTTTATTAAATTTATTTAAATACTTTATTTTAATGGTTGCCATAGATCTGGAGATCCAAATGGAAGGAAGGCATCATTGAATAAGCTATCTAAATCATGATACTCATTTTTCATCTACCACAAAAATGTTTTTATTGAAATACAGCAACTACATATTGACCCTACCTGATATGGAGTGGGAGGCAGTGCTGATTTTTAGAAATTAGGTCTTGTGTCCTGGGCTGAGTTGGGGGTGAGGTTGGGCTTCTAAAAGTGAGAAGGGGAAAGCAGTATATCAGATGGCAAGGATCCTGGGTAGGCTCTTATTTCCTGTTGATAGGAGGCTTTCTTCCTTTGATTCTAAACCATCTAGATAGTCTAAACTTTTTTGGCTTGGGGATAGTTTTGGAAGAAGATTAGATTGCAGAAATTAAAAAAACAACAACTAAATATGCTATGTTAAATGTATATTTAAATTCAATATATATATACAGATACACACATGATTATGTATATACATGTATCTATATATATTTGTTTTATTACTTCTAATTCCTGAGACTTAAGCATATGCTGACTAACAGAGGAAAGGGTGAAAACAACTCATAATATTGTAGTTATAAGATGTTACTTGTGAAGGAGCGGCTAGGTGGCGCAGTGAGTAGAGTGTCAGCCCTGGAGTCAGAAGGACCTGAGTTCGGATCCGGCCTCAGACACTTAACGCACACACAAACAAAAACTTAGCCGTGTGACCTTGGGCAAGTTACTTAACCCAAATTGCCCTCCAAAAAAAAAAAAAAAGCAAAAAAAAAGATGTCACTTGTGAAGTCCAATAAAACAGTTGTGATTTATTAATTTGTGCATGTATTGCAAGAATACATGTGAGTTCTAGCCCTCTTGTCTATGGGAACTCTTGAAGTGCATGCTAAAAAATGGGTCTGCTTTTGTATTTAAAAGGAAACATGCATACCATCATTGGAAGATGTCTCCAACAGGACCCATAACAAGAATAAGACTATGACTTTAATTTTCTTAAATTATATTTTTAATTAAATGCAGAAATAATTTTAAATATTTTTTTTTGAGTTATAAATTTTTCTCCTCTCCTCACCCCATTTCACTCCTTGATAAGGCAAACAATTTTATATAGATTATCCATGGAAAGTCATGTAAAACATATAATCATATTAGCCATATTGCAAAAGAAAATACATATTTAAAAAAGAAAAGAAAAACAAAGTAAAAAAATTATACTTCTATTTGCATTCAAATTCTATTAGTTCTTTCTTTGGAGTTGGATTGCATTTTTTTTAATCATTAGTGTTTCAGAATTGCTTAGAGCAATTTATTGCTAAGAATAGCTAAGTTATTCACAGCTGATCATAGTACAATGTTGCTGTTACTATGTACAATGTTCTCCTAGTTCTGCTCACTTCATTTTGCATCAGTTCATATAAGTTTTTCCATGTTTTCCGAAAACATACTGCTTGTCATTTTGTAAAGTACCATAGTATTACATCACAATCATATAGTACAACTTGTCCAGCTATTTCCCAATTGATGGGCAACCCCTCCATTTCCAATTCTTTGACATCCCAAATAGAGCTGCTACAAATATTTTTGTACATGTAGGTCCTTTTTTGGTGAACCTCTTTGGGATATAGACCTAGCGGTATTGCTGAATCAAATGGTATTTGTAATTACCAATTACTCTTTAGAATTGTTGGATCAGTGCACAACTCCACCAAGAGTGCATCAGTGTCCAATTTTTCCACATCCCCTCCAATATTTTCAGTTTTTCTTTTCAGTCATGTTGACCAATATGATAGATATGAGATGGTAACTCAGAGTTCTTTTAATGTGTATTTCTCTAATCAATAATGATTTGGGGCATTTTTATATGACTATAGATTTCTGCTGCTGCTGATGGTGGTGAACTGTCTGTAATGCCAGCTTCTGGCTCCAGTTCAGCCAGTACTTTGTGGTCTTCACTGGGTTCCAGGTCTGGCCATCATCTTGGTGAGACAGCTCTTTCCTGCTGACCTCCTATGTTGTCTTGGGTGGGGGGAATTTTTTTTCATCCTGACCTTTTGTTGTTTCTGCTTCTCTAGAGTTTGATCTGAGGCATTATTTTAAAGTTGTTTTGAGGGAAATTTGGGAGAGTTTGGGTGAATGTCTGCTCTTACTCCATTATCTTGGCTCAACCTATGCTTTTTTTAAAATTTTAAAGCAATCTGAGATAGCATAAGCTTTTCTGGCTGCCATGTCCCACTGTTGGTGCAAATCAAACCTTTAATTCCACTAAAAGCCTTTTCACAAACATTCTTTCTCTTCTCTCTGATCTTCAGCCTAAGGTGAGAAGAGGAGGCAAGATTGCAGGACTTCCATCTTTTGCTGTACTGCATGTACAAAGAGAATATGACAAGGGGCAAAGCAGCTTCCACCTTCTATGGCCAGTCTGGTCTCCTAACATCAATGTGGAAATCACTAGTGCAAAGAGTAGCAACCTTCCCTTTGACCTGAGGACTACCATCTTCTGCTGTACCTGTCCCTTTTGGGAAGAGGAAAGTTGGTGATGAATTAAAATGTCTTCTCCTACAACAAATGTTTGATTTCTTTCTCCTCTTTTGCCTTTTCCTGCCTTATATCTAGTATTCAAAGGGAAGAGTAGTAGTAAAATAAGGTCACCCAACTTGTCATATGATTGCCTGCCTGCCTTTTCATGTTGCTCTTGTCTCTGTCCTTTTTCGGGAGGAGGAGTACTGCCTTACACTCAGTGATGAATATTCTCATATCAGGTCAGATCTGACATATCTCAGTGATTCCCAACCTTTTTAGATCATCATCCAAATTCCATTCCCCCTTCCTGCCACCCAGTTCCTTATCCTCATCCTTCTCAATGCTCCTGTTCTTGAGCTCCAATTAAACCCTTTCCTCTTCCCCTTACCTATTTCCTCTCACTCTAAGTCTTTTCCTCTACTACATCTTCCATTTTCTAGCTATTATTGAAACCTAGCTGCTTTCTGATAACAGAGTCACCCTGGCAATGCTTTCCAGTACTGGTAGAACTTTTACTCATTACCCTCAACTCACTGGTTGAAGGGGGTGTTGAAATATGCCTTGTTCTCCATTGATATTTCCAGATTCTCTCCCTAACTCCATCACTTGGTAACATATCCCCTTTTTAGGTTCATGTAATTATTTTAATCACTCAATCAAAATCCTTGTTGCTGTTGTCTACCTCCGGGTCACACTTTCTTCCTTAACAAGCTCACACTTTCTCTCTCCTCTCCAACTCTTACCTTATACTAGGGGAATACAATATACATATCAGCTCTCACTCATATGCCCTTGTCATTCAGTTCTTCAACATATTCACTTTCCCTTAATTATTCCTCCATCCCACCTCAGCAATACACAAAGATTAGCAGACCCTTGATCTTGTTATCACTCACTTCCATGTTCAAGAATTCCAAAATTCCCTTATCTGACTAGAATATATTGGTTTTTCACCATCTCCATATACCTTCCCTTGATAAACCTTACTATTTTTCTAGATTAGGACCTCTAATACACTCAATGCTCTCTAAGACCAACTTCTCTGCATTAGCCTTTCTCCTTTTCCCCCTACCTTGACTCTTTAGTGAGCCAATTCATTTCTATACTATCCTCCTCTCTTCAGTCTCTAGCTGTAGGCTTTGGGATTTGATCTCAATGAGATGATCTCTCAATATTCTTTCACTTGAATTGGTTTAACCTTACAATTAATCTTTTATTATGTTCTATTTTTCCTAGTTTAAAAATGATAAAATTTGATTTATTTTTATTTTCCCCTCACCAGTTATTCTCAAGTTATCCAAAAAAGATCAGATATATCTCTTCTTTGATTTTTCTCCTGACCTAACCAAAGCCCAAAGAACAACATCAACAGCAGTAGCAGTAATAACAAGAACAATACCTTTTATTACCTTATTATTCATCATGAGACTGAGTTAATGAACTTTTCTCGCTATCTTTATGCAACTTTTTCCATCTTTAGCCATCTTTTATGTGCTTTTCTTTAGACTAATGTTTGGTACTTTGATAAAATAAAATTAGATAATTTTAAGTATAGGGGCAATATAATGGCCAGTAGGGTTCATTGATTTTCTTTTCTTTTAGCTCTAAAGAGTTTATTTTAGATGAAAAGTTTTGAGTTTAGTTATAATCACTATGAGTCCCTAGTTAGGAAAAATTCATAACACCTAGCAAGAGGTTTGGTTCTCTGCCAAACCTTATACACAGAAACACACAAGGACCTGTGATACATACGTTCACTATAATGAGTCCTATGATGGAGCGATCACTTTTTCTTACAAGCATCCATCTTTTTTTAATTATGAAACCAAATGCTTATTGTTGGTCAAAAATAGATCTGGCAGTTCCCAAAGCCACTTCCTCTACTGTTTGAAAAATTTGACATCAAGGTAAGCTAAGAATGTGTCATCCTCTCTACTTTTGGCAAGGAGAAAACTCCATTGGGAGTATGGATAAATGAAAAATTTCAGCCCTATTATATTATTTCTGGGTTTGTGATGTTTCCTAAATTCTTTGGTCAAATTCCTATACAAGTACTTCTGTAATATTTTCAGTATAATAATTTCTTTTTTTTCTCTTCCCCTTCATTTTATCCTCATTTGCAATACTGTCCACGATGCTTCTTATCTTATATTCCTGTGTACAACATGTTACCATTTTCTGTATTTTTTTCTGGTTCATTATATATTTTAGACCAAGTGAAAAGCAGTGTAAGGGCAAAGGTGATTTTTTCTTTCTTTCCCCTTAAATGCCAAGGTTCAAACTTAAATAGAAAGGAAACCAGATTGTAAATAACATCTTTCAGAACTTGCAAATACTTTTCCCCTTCCTCTTCTATCTGTTGCCCTCTTATAAATCCATATGCAATATTTCTTAAACTAGTACTTTAAGTAGTAATAGCTGAAGGAAGAGATGAATGTTAGAAAACTTAGAGTCTAATTAACTTTGGGTGAGTCATAGTTCTTTAGTAAATGGGGTGAGAATCTTAAAGTTAATGAAGGTAGTCAAGCATGGTTGCAAATCAAAACCTAGATTTTCACAGAGGGGGAGTAAATTATGCAAGCAAATAAAAATGGGAAATTGTTTGAGAAATAAAAAGTGCTATATATATTCTAGGAATTATTGGGACAGTAATTGCTTGTAGAAAATCATAAATGTGGAAGGCAAAGGAGATGGTCACTGAAAAGAAAGATGGTTTTTAAAGGAACTAAGGATTAACAAACTTATAAAATCATTCAACATTTATCTGAACTATAATGTGAAATTTACCCTTTGATGGCATTATCACTTTGAGCCCATGTAGCATTCTGTCACTTCTTTGGATTCCCACTTTGAATCATTTCTAATTCAGACAATCTTAAAGTGATAATGATAACTGAAAAGAGCTTAGTCTTCCTTAGCCACTCCCACCCAGACTGTATTTCCCAGTCAGGTTCCTCGAGTCATTGAGATGCTGTTTAAGTGGGAAGGTTGAGAGGGTAACTACTTATATAATATTCTTTGAGTACATGTCTAATTTTGAGAAAACACCCTGGTCACAGGCAAAGATGTTTGTTATTCAACTAAATGAAAAAGTCTCCTATTCCATGGAACTAATTATTGATGCTTCACTCTTGGAGCTGCCTATTCAAATGAGATTGCTTTTGCTTTGGGCAGGATGTAGAACCAATAAAGTCTGAATACAGTAAGTAACTACATGGCTAGTGATAAAGTACTGTCAATCTCTGTTCTTTCCTTAAGGTGATAATCACTAACCCTTCCCTCTCTCGCCAACCCCCTAGCAAATTTCTGGAAATGAAGAAAGGATGCAAATAATTTTATGGCTGATTTCACTCAAATGCCTCCCTTGGAATCTGCTGATGGCTTGAAAAGAACTTAATCAAAAGAAGGGGTGGAGGGGGGTTAAGGGAGGAAAGGAAGATTGAGTAAGATGGGCATTAAGCAATGTAGTGAACAGAAACCCTGGATTTATCTGCTGCATAAAAAAATTTTACTGAACACTTTTTTACTTCACTTAAACCACTATGACACAAAAATGACCTTAAAGTCCAGATGACTATAAATGCAAATACATAGAAATTGTTTTTCCATATGAAACAGAGTACATGTTTTCATTAATCAACAATTTACATTTACTTTATTTTCATTATGTACAGTGAATCATTAGAGATGGAAAAGACAGGTTATCCATATCTTTGCTCGTTGTGTTTTCTCCTTATTCATCCTGTATCCTTACTTTGTCTTTTTCCTTTTTAATTTAATTTTTTTTCAAGTAACAGGTGTTTAAAAAGCAATTGTTTCCTTCTACTACCTCCTGATGAAACATTTTCTTTAAAAACAATCTCTCAATACATATATACATGGTCTCACAAAGCAAATTCCCCCATTAATCATGTCTGAAAATAGATGTCCCCCTCTATATTTTAAATTCATAACCTGTATGGAGGTAAGTGACATATTTCATTTTCATTCTTTTGGTCTCTTGCTTTATCATTGTCTTGATCAGTATTCTAAAGGCTTCCAAAAATGGTTTTTCTCCATAATATTGTGATTCATTATAATGTTTTCCTTATTTTACTCATTCCACTTCATCAGTTTATGAATGTCTTCTTAGTTACCTCTGAAACTGTTCATTTCATTATATTCTACAATTGTTTAGTCATTCTTCAGTAAGATACATCCTCACTTTCCCACAATAACAGCTACTATAAATATTTTTATGTATATAGATCTTTTTTCCCCTTTTAAATTTCAAAATGGTATAATTCTAATAGGGGTGTATCTGGGTCAAAGATATATATATGTATGTTTATGTGTATATATATATATACATATATGTATATATATATACACGTACATATACACATATACATGCACTCTTATGTATATGTGTATATATGTATGTATTGCCAATGCATTAATGTACCTATTTTCACATAGCCCTTCCAACATTTGTCATTTTCCTCTTTTTTCACATTTGCCAGTTGTATTAACAAGCAAATGGATACTTACCACCTTGTTTCAGTTATTTATTTAGCACCTTGTTTCAGTTCAAGTGTCTTTAAGCCTTACCCTGATTATATCATATCTTTGTTAAGAAACAGAACCTGTGAGTCCCACAGTGGGAGGTTCTTGCCAAAGACAAGAATGGGAAGGATGTAAGAGGTGGGCAGAACAGGCAGGAGCTAATGACAGACAAAAAGCTCCAGCATAGCTGGGACTCAGCAGAGTTGAGAAGGGGAAAATTTGTGGTGGCCGGCACTTTGTCTCTTCTGTCTGTGTTGATTTCTGTCTGTGATACTTTGCACAGAAGCCCTGGGACCTTACTGGAAACCTTCAAAGAGGATTTACTTGTTGTCTGCTTATAGAAGTCCTGGAGGAGGGTTTCAGAGGTTCTGGGACCATACTGATGATTTGTGTTGAGTTCTCAGACCTTATTTGTGGGTCTGTGTTGATTTCACAGGCAGATAGTGAATTGATGATAATGCTGGCAATGTTTGTGAATGTTGTTTTGGCTCTGTTAAACTGTGTCTTCCCAGAAACAGAAACTGCAAAGGAATTGACATGGACGGGACACTGTGAGCTTCAATATGGAATGTGAGCTGGACCAGGAGCTGAGAGCTGCCTTTCTGTGAAACCAGGTGATAGTTCATTAGATTCAGGTAAGAGCTGGACCCATGGAAGAGGAACCATGGAATTTGGGAGCCAGTCTTGAGCCAATATGAAAAGACCTTTCCTTGTGTCCTTAGTACTGACTGGGTAGATCATGATTTAATGTGGCCTAGGGCTGGGAGTTTGTACTTTGTACCTTGTACCCCATAAGGATGATTGAGTTAAGGATAATTGGAAATTAATCTCCAATCAAGAAGAAAAAATATTTTTTGACTGAGAGATTAAGACAATGTGGCCTGGGGAGGGAAAACTTTGACCTTTCTACTTTGTGTCACTTAAGGAGGCTTGCTCCTTAAGGAAGATAGAGTTAAGGACTTACTGAATGATATCTTTATTGAAAACTATGTGGCCACTTTAGTGATAAGTTGTTAGTTATATCATTGTGAATGCTGTACTTTGGTTTCTGTTAATGTTTTGCTTTATTTTACTGCTGAATAAATAGAGAGTTCACTACACTATGTGATCAGAACCTTAAAACCATTCACAGCAGTAGTCCTTTGGAGAGCTGCTCATGCTTGGCTTTATACCCATCTAATAGTAGGATGGAACCTCAAACTTGCTTTAATTCATATTGGTCTCTTCTTTATTTAGATAATTTATTCATATAAGTGTTGATATCTTAAAATTCTTCTTTGAATACTATTTGATTCATATCCATTGACAATTTAGCTATTGGAGAATCACTCAACTCATAAATATGAATCAATTCCTTATATATCTTGGGAATGAAATCTTTATCAAAGAAAATTTTTGTAAAGCCTTTCTCCAGTGAACTGTTTCCCTTATAAGTTTTACTACACTATTTTTGTTTGTAAGAAAATTAAATATATATATATATATATATATATTCATGTATGTAAACATTTTATTATGTGGGATCTTCTGTAACACTTGTTTAATCATGAATTCTTCCCCATGATTAGATATGAAAGGTAATTCTTTCCCTGTTTCTGTAATTTATCCTGTGATTTTTATATATAATTCCCTTATCCATTTAGTACATGTGAAGTATTGGTCTTATACAAAATACTGCCAGACTGTCTTCTACCTGCCCCAGCTGTTTTTGTAAAATAGTGAATTCTTCCCTAAATAACTGGGGTTTCTGTTTTTATGAAACACATTGCTACTGTTCTTTTATCTTTGGTATACTTAATCTATTCTTCTCTCTTTCCCCCTTTCTCTCACCAATGTGAAATATGTTTGATGATTATTGCTTAGTAATACAGTTTGAGATCTAGTACTGATATGCATAGCATATACATACTTAAAACCCAACAGAGATTCTGTATTCCATACCAAAATGATATATACCAAATACTTTCTGTTCCTTATCTTTATTATTTCTACTAATAGTGTCTCCATTAAAATGACATATTGGTGTTTTTTAGGAAATAAAATAACATGTGAATTTCCAAAAGACTGGATTATTTTGAAGCATGAAGGGAGTACTTACAATATATTTTTTAAATTAAAATATCCCTCAGTTCCTTGGGGATTTCACAATATTTTCAGCACACCACAAATTTCCAAGAAATTTTCAAAACAATCTTTGTTTCTATAAAAAGTGATTTTTAAAGCAATAGTGTTATTCAAATTGCCCACCATTGCTATATTTTAAAAAGAGAGAGTGTGCTGTCAGGCAGTAACCTTAAAGAAACAAAGATCTTTTGAGGATTCTATCTCTTTGTCCCTATATTATTCCAAATTGAGGGGAAAAAAGGATACAAGGCAAAGCTTTTCTGCACACTGAATTCTCCTCTCTTCCTCTGGAAGATGGAGCAGCATGAAGGAGGGCTGCTCTTCACCTTCTCTGACAGTCAAGAAATGATTAGAAAGATAGTCATACCTAATAGGCAGAGAAGCAATCAAATCTCTCTATCTCTCTTTCTCTGCCTCTGCCTTTGTCTCTGTCTCTGACTCTCTTTCTCTTTATCTCTTTCTCTGTTTCTATCTTTCAGCCTCTCCCTGTGTCTGTCACACACACACACACACACACACACACACACACACACACACACAGTCAACTGGACCAAACCAGCTTCTAACCTGTGGATGGCTAGAGCTGAACAGAGCAAGGTAAAGACCAGAGAGTCAGGAATCAAACAGATATTTTATTTAAAAGTCAGGGAAATGGCTTGCAAGCAAGGAGAGGATCTAGGTACATGTGCCCCTACAGACCTGTAGCCCTGACAATGAGGGTGAACAGCAACAGTGAGACAAGTTTGATTCATAGCAGCACTTCATGACTGGGCTTGTCTGAGCTTAGTGAATACATGGTGCTGTTCAAACCAATACAATGATTATGTGATTTTGCCTGAAAGTGAGATCAGTCAGAGGTTGATCACAAAGGATTGTTGTTATGCAAAGCTTAGCTCTGGAAAACAGAGTATTCCTTAATATCTTTTTTTTTTTTTTTGCTTTTTGGAGGGCAATTGGGGTTAAGTAACTTGCCCAAGGTTACATGGCTACGTTTTTGTTTGTGTGTGTTAAGTGTATGAGGTTGGATCCGAACTCAGGTCCTTCTGACTCCAAGGCTGGTGCTTTACTCACCTAGCTGCCCTATTCCCTAATACCTTGACAGCACACACACACACACACACACACACACACACACACACACACACGCACATTTTTTTGTCTACTAATTCAATATATAGCAGATTTCAATGTCAAGTCCAACTCCCTATTACTAATGCTAAATAAGAAGAAATCTAAAGGTAAAGAGAGCAATGACCTCTGGTGAGAGAAACGGAGCCCTAGAATGTTGAATCTTAGGACCATTACCTCATTTCTGGAGGCAAAAGCAGGCAGTATAATTA
Source organism: Gymnobelideus leadbeateri (assembly GCA_011680675.1). Lineage (NCBI taxonomy): Eukaryota > Metazoa > Chordata > Mammalia > Diprotodontia > Petauridae > Gymnobelideus > Gymnobelideus leadbeateri. Next base: position 226,129 of record WOXC01002716.1, on the reverse strand, counting down.
ATAGTTGAAGGAAGTAAAGGCGGTTCATGTTGTTGCAATTTTGTTAGTATTTCTCTTAATGTTTATGTATTCTCAGTGGGTTGAAGAACATGGGTAATGATTCACCAAAAGGTAATTTTTGTCATTTTTTTGTTACTAAATCAGTATACAATTTAGGAAAAAATCCAACTTATGGCTGGTTCTGATATACTAGAGAATTAAAGCAAATATTCAGATGATATTTTGCCCTTTGAATATTTCAGATGAAATTGAGTTTGAAACTAAACTATTAGAATGTTTGGTAATTTTCCATTTTCCTTTGTCTATGTAGAAGGAGCCTGAACTTATTAACACACATGCATAAAATGATCAGACTGGAGCATGTCCAATCCGATCACTTTGGTATTCGAACTGATGCAATTTATCACATAAGTAATTTGTAATATAACAGTAGGTAATATTTATATGGAACTTTAAGGTTTTCAAAACACTTTACAAATAACATCTTATTTTATCCTCACAGCCACCCTGGGAGTTAAGTGCTGTTATTTTCCACATTTTATAGATGAAGACTTTGAGGCAGACAGAGATTAAGGGATTTGTCCAGGGCCACACACATTTTAACTCAAATCTTCCTGACTCTAGATCCTACACTATATCTACTGCACCACATTTCTGTCTCCACAAAATAATATAATTTCAAACTTGGAAGGGACTTCAGAAGAAATTTAAAATTAAATGCCATACCCATGTAAGAATCTCCTTTGTGATTTAAAAAAATTATAAAATTAAAAAGACAAGCAGTCATCCAGTCTTTGCCTGAAAATATTCAATGAAGAGCTCAAGTCAATCCAAGGGTAATCTATTCTATTTTTCAAACAGAATTATTATTGAAGTTATTTCTTTATATCAAGCCTTATTCTATTTCTCTAAGTTCTATTACTTGTCCACTTTTGCCACTTGGGGTAAGGCCATTCTGGATATATATATATATATATATTTGCCTTTTGGAGGGCAATTGGTGTTAAGTAACTTGCCCAAGGTCACATTCTGGATATTTCTAATCTACTTTAGGATTGCATTTTTGGTTGCTATACCATTCTGTTGATGAATTTTTGCCTACACAGTACAACTAAACCCCATAATCTTTGATAAATCCATTATTATTTACTTATGACCATCCTCATTCTGTACTTATAAAATTGATTGTTTTTAAATACAAGCATATAACTTTATAATTATCCCCGCTAATTTTCATCATTTTAGATCTCTTTGTTGTACCTCTTCGAAACTTTTCTGTATACTGACTTCTTTATCCCATGTGTTCTTTATCCCTTTACAAACTAAGCTCTAGTTCATCAACGGATTTTGACAAGCATGCCTTCTATAGTTTAACTGAAATTATTAATAAAATTGATGAACAGTATAAGCCCAAGTATAAAGACTTTAAACATTACTAAAGAGCTCCCTCTAAGTTGATATGGACTTGTTAGTATTACTATATAAAGGGATCATTTTAATCCATTTGCCACCATCTAACTCATATATTTCAGTCCTGTTTTTAATTAATTAATATATGCTCATACAAAGGACTTTCTCAAATTCTTTAGTGAAACATAGGCATATTATATCCCTTCCATCATCCTAAACTAACAATAGAGTAACTAATGAAGAAGGAAATGAGGTCCATCCAGGAAGACCTGCTCTTGATGAGCCAGTTTGACTTTTGGTGATTATGGCAGGCCTTTTTCTAAATCACTCCTTTAGAGTGTTCTATAATTGTGTTAGCAACAGCAAGCAAGCTGATTTGCTTATAGTTTGCATAGCAGCTGATATTAACAGTACTTTAAGATTTATATGGCACATATTTTATCCCCTTCTCTTTTTTTGAAAATTGAGACAATATTCAACGGCTAAAATAAATACCAGTCATCAAACTAGTAGTACTCCAATGTTATCTTATGATGTAGAGGTAACTGTGGTTGCTTGAAGCCTATGCTAATAAATACGGTAACTCTGGGGTTCCCCACCAAGTTGGAAAGGTTTCAGGTACAGTCCTAGTGATGGAAAAGAATGTATGGAAGATGCTTTGAAAGCCTTAAAGTGGTATAAAATATGGTTATTATTTTATTGTTATTTTTCATTTATTAGAACACTAGTTTTGATAATTCCAAAGATGCTTATCACAGAAGGTAAGGTAACAGAATATTATTTGCTCTATTGTCTCATTCAATTGAATTCCACATATAGTTGTTAAGTAGCTATTTTATTCTAGGCACCATGCTCAGATCTGGGGATACCCGGACAAGCTATCCTTGCTCTCAAGGAAATTGAAGGCCATGTACCAAAGGCTTGAGTAACTGAGCTCTGCATCACTGAAGCTCTACACACAATAATGGAATCATGGCAAATGAGATATTAATGTATCAACATGATCACCATGTTTCAATTATGTTTTTCTCTTTCACTGCAGATAACTATCACCATAGCCCATCAAAGGCTCTAATACTGAAGTGACTCTTGCAGTGCTCCAGAATTCACAAAAGAAGATGTTTCTGCAGGTGTGTGTGAAGACATAATTGTTAGGTGCCAAAACACCTCACCTTACAGAGAGTTAGCCCTTAATAAATGTTCTTCTGGATTGATTTTTAAAAAGACAACATTGTAAAAAATTATTTTTCATCCCAGAATTTAAATGTAAATCATTGTTGCTTTTGTTTAGTTTCAGTCACATCTAGCTTATTTTTAGGTTTTTTTGTTTGTTTTTGGCAATGATACTGGTGTGGTTTGCCATGTCCTTCTGCAACTCATTTTACATATGAGGAAATTGAGGCAAACAGGGTTAACTACTTGTCCAGTGTCACACAGATAGTAAGCATCTGAGTCCAAATTTGAACTCAGGTATCCCTAACTCCAGGCTTGGCACTATAGCCTCTGTGGCACCAACTGCCCTTTGTAAAGCATTTTATAAAAATTTAAAATGATTAATAATTGTTATTTGTTGCTTATCACTAATTACACAATGTTACAAAATTACAATATGCTGTAATTTATATGTCAAATCTTATAATAGTATATAATGATATATAACAACATTACCACTACTATGACCATCACTGCTACTATAGATAGGTGCGACAATAGCTAGAGTGTTAGGTTTCAGGGAAACCCAACAGAATTCAGGGAAGACTTAAATTCATATCTGGCCTCAAGACACCTACTAGTTGTATCATCCTGGGTAAATCACTTAAACACTGTCTGCCTCAGTTTCTCCATCTGTATAAGTGGAGATAATAATAACAACTACCTCTCAAGGTTGTTGTGAGGTTCTAATAATGCTTATCATAGTGGCCATATAGTAGGAGTTATATATCTATATGTGTGTGTGTGTGTGTGTGTGTGTGTGTGTGTGTTATTTGTATTGCTGCTATTACTACTAGAATGTTTACTGTCTGGCCACATGGTTCTTAATGATAGTGATCAGGTCTGTGCATCTTAACTGGATTCAAGTAAGAGCCCTAACCTGCTGAATTGGAATTTTGTTGTCAGGAAGGCACTGATGACTGGAGAGATGAGTAGGCACTTTTCCCTACTGAGTCTGCAGTTAGAATGAAATACTACACATGAAAATTAAGCCACTTGAGTCTCTATTTATTTGACAAGCTCAGCTTGATTTCTCTTACTCTCTTCATGGCTTAATGACCTTCCTCTGCCCCTAAGCACTCCCAGTGCTGAATAATGGTCAGAGAGGTTGAAATCACATGGAGAACATGCCCCATGTACAGTGAGCACTGTGATACAGGAATTTAATTTTCTTTCAGTGCAAAGTAATGCAGTTTCAAAATGATTTCCCCATTATAGAAAGTATGCGAAAGTTCAGTAGAAGAAAAGAAGACAAAGTTTTCCTATTTAAATAGATTTGGCTGCCTGTGTTTTACGTGAGGAGATTTATAAAGTTCATTAAAAAATTGGCTAAGTAACTGGAGTTTCCAAACTAAAATTAAGACAAAAAAAAGCATAAAAATATATGGGGATCTGACTCATCCTAGTCCATTAGCTTCAGCAGTAGAGCACGCATACATAATGTTGATGCAGTAAAAGAGTTCTAAAATTTGATTAGAGCAGCAACTGATAGATTAAAAAAAGAATAATATTTATCATTTACATCAAAGAATGCCCTTTGTGCAGATAAGGAAGAAAAGAAACAAAGAAATGTAACTCATATTTAAGTCCTTGATATTAGGGTAAGTAGGTTCAGATAGCAGATAAAAGAGAAAGACTAAATCTACAATCAAAATAAGAGAATTACAAGAATATATGACCTGAAAAAAAAATCTCTCTTTTCTCAAAGCAATTTTTTAAACAAATGCTTTATTAACTTCTGTTTTACATCATTTATTTCCATCACATTTTGAGTTGCAATTTTTCCCCTATTTTTCCCCTACCCACCATCCCAGAATAGCAGTCCCTCAAGATATTGCTTCCTCCGATATGCTCTCTCCCATATCTTCTGCCATACCCCCTTCGACTTTTCCATTACAGCAAAGTGAATCTCTGTGCCCCAATGCCTGCACATCTTATCTCCTAATTACATGAAAAAGAGAATTGAAAATAGTATTTATATATATATATATATTTGAAACACTTAATTTTAAGACCTCAAATTTCAAATCCATTCCCTTCCTCTCTTGTCACACATTTACTCTGGGAAGATAAGTAATTCAGTATATGTTGTTCATGTATAGCTATGCAAAACATTACCATAGTAGATATATTATACAAGGCTGCTTATAATTCCCTCCAACCCATCCCACCCCCACCTGGTCCTTTTCCCACTTGATCCTGTCCCTTTTCTATAGTGGGTACTTCCAACTTCCCCTAGCCCAAGAATGCCCTCCCATAGATCATCCCTCCTCTCATCCCCCTTCCCCCTATTCTGCTGCATGTTGATATATCCCATTTAGTATGTATGTCATTCTCTCCCAGAATGAAATTCAATGAGAATGTGGTTTTGCCTTTTTGCCTTCCTATTCTTCCCCTGCCCTGCAGCTGATTCCCTTGCTTCTTCTACATGAGATAGTTTACCCTACCCTGTCTCTCCCCATCTCCTCTTGCCATTTTCCTCTCTCACCTCACAATTTCACCCCTTAAGTATCATGCCTTCCCCAAAAATTCAACCTATGCCCTCTATCCATGTATAACTGTAAACATATACATACATTTACATATGTATTCATATGACCATACACACTTCTTCCATTATTTTCATACTGAGAAAGGTTTCATCAGTCACAGTTATTGTTTTTCCATGTAAGAATATAAATAGTTCAACTTTGATAAGTTCCTTTTGATTTCCTTTCCCTGTTTACCTTCTCAAGCATCTCTTGCTTCTTGTGTCTGGATGTCAAGTTTTATATTCAACTCTGGTTTTATCCTCAAGAATGCTTGAAAGTCCTCTATTCCACTGAATTACCATATTTTCCCCTGAAACAAAATATTCAGTTTTGCTGTGTAGGTGATCCTTGCGTTCATTCCCAGTTCTTTTGCCCTCTGGAATGTCATATTCCATGCCCTTCTCTCCCTCAGTGCAGAAGCTGCCAGTCCTATGCTATTCTGATTGTGTTTCCACAACACTGAAATTGTTTCTTCCTGGCTGCTTGTAGTATTTTGTCCTTGATCTGGGGATTCTGGAACCTGGCTATAATATTCCTGGGAGTTTTCTTTTTGGGATCTTTTTCAGGAGGTGATCTATGGATTCTTTCAACCTCTATTTTGCCCTCTGGATCTAAAACATCAGGGCAATTTTCCTTGAGAATTTCTTGAAGGGTGATTTCTAGGTTCTTTCTTTGATCATGGCTTTCAGGTAGTCCAATAATTTTTATATTGTCTCTCCTGGATCTATTTTCCAGGTCAGTGGTTTTTCCCATGAGATATTTCACATTGCCTTCTACTCTTTCATTTGTTTGGATCTGCTTAACAGCATCTTGATTTCTCATAAAGTCATTAGCTTCCATTTGCTCCAGTCTAACTCTGAAGGAATGAATCTCCTCAGTGAACTTTTGAGATTCTTTTTCCATCTGGCAAATTCGACTTTTTAAGGCATTCTTCTCCTCATTGCCCTTTTGGGCCTCCTTTGCCATTTGAGTTAGTCTATTTTTAAGGTGTTGTTTTCCTCAGTCAGGCTGTTGACCCTCATTTCATACTTTTCCTGCATCCTTCTCATTTCTCTTCCTAATTTTTCCTCCACTTCTCTTATTTGATATTTAAAGTCCCTCTTAAGGTCCTCTATGACCTGTAACCCACTCTTATTTTCCTTTGGGGCTTTTGGAACAGGATTTCTGACCTCACAGTCCTCCTTATGTTCTATGCTTCGATCCTCTTTGCTCCCCAAATAGGAGTCTAATGTTGCATTTTTCTGTTTATTTTGTTTCCTTTGCCTTGGCATGTTGCCATTTAATTACTTGACTTTTGGGTTTGTTGCCACAGTAGGATTCTGACACCAGACAAGGGAGCTTCCATCCTGAATGTGTGGGGGGACAACTTCCATTTCTGGCAAGCTGGATACACACCCCATGACTTCCACCCCAGACCACAATCCAGATCCAGGGAGGTTTAAGCAAGAGCGATTACCCCCCAAGACTTGATCCCTGGATCTCCCTACAGTTTCCAGGCCAGGAGCTGGAGCTGCCACTGAAAACTGCAAAAAGGCATGTCTCCTCAGTGGCTTCTAGCCCCCAGGGGAGGATGCCGACTCATTCCCAAATACTGGTCCCAAAGTCCATAGGTCACTTACCTATCACTTTGTCCTAGGCATGTCTGTGTTGATAATTCTGGAATTGCCACAGCTGCTGGTGTTCTGGGTTCCCTCCAGCCAGCTGTTGGCCCGGCTGACCTGGGGCTAAAACCGATGCTCAGGTGAACCTGGGCTCAGCTCTCCATGTGCTGGGAGCTGCAACACTGACTCCCAGAGCGCTTTGCTGGTCCTTCCTGCAGGGCTGCAGGGCTGTCTTCAGTGGAAGGTTAGCTTTTCTGTGTTGTTCTGTGGGTATTGGGGCTCCAGAAGTTGTTCAGAGTCCCTTTTTACATAGTTTCCACGTGGTCTGGAAGTAAGTGCCTTGGACTTGCTGTTTCTACTCCACCATCTTGGCTCCCCCTCCCCTCAATGCAATTTTCAATCAGGACAATTCCTATGATAATCTTATCAAAGTATTAATGAGGAAATGTTAATGAGGCAAGGCAAATTCTTCACTCTTATTTACATTCTTGTCACTTTGCCTTAATTTGTAATTCAGCAACCCCTAACTTTTTTTGTCAGGGCAAGGGAAAAAGAAAATATTTTACTATGTTCTTATTCATTTGTTCCTCTTACTTGATAGAGTAGTAATACTAAGAGAAATCATAATATCAGAGGAAAAGAAAATGGTGTTGCTATAAATCAGTGGATCAACTAATAAGATTAGTATATCTTTACAGGTAATTTCTTTTGTTGGCAGGAAAAAGTTTTACCTGCCATTATCATTTTGTTCAAGTTATATGAAGGACAATGAGTCATTATAAGTTTTTTATTGGTTCAGACTCTCTGGAGCCTTGATGGCTGAGTAAGCAATGAATCTCAGTAACTCTCCCATATTCATCTCCAAAAAACCTTAAAGTGATGCTCACAAACAAATACTAGAGCAGCAGAATTGACAAAAAAATGGGGTGAAACAATCTTTTAGCCCAAGTAACGTGGAAGATTGGCAAGAAAGGTCTGTCTCATTCAGTTAAAAGGGGAGCATGGTCTAGGATAGGAAGCAACCCAGCAATCCAGCAGCAACCCCCACCTCAGCAAACCTGTGGGAGATCCTGAGCCTCCAGTGCAGTGGAGAAGGCAAATCCCAACACCAGGACCTTCTCACATGCCTCAGCATAGCCAGGGGAACTGGTAGGCTTTAGCTCTGAGAACTACCATTTGCTTCAGCATGGCCCTGGGCAAACAGGCATCCTTCAGTAGCCTTATCACCACATACTTCACTGTAGCCCTGGGGAAAACTCAGAAAAAAACTCCACCTGGCCTCAGCATATGCCAGGAAACACTGCTATGAACCCAGCTCAGTACTAGATAAGCTTGCAGACTCTTATAGCCTGCTGCAGTGCCAGCCATACCAATCCCTCAACACAGCACCAGACACAAAGGCCCCCTAGGGGCCTTAGGGTATTATCAGTATAGCACCAGGTAAACAGGCAGTGACTGAAGCCTCTTGACATAGGAAGACTCAGACAGTCTTCCACACTGGAAGCAAAGCTCAAATTTAAAAGAAAGAAAAAAGGCTAAAAAGATGAGCAAACAACAACAATATTAATATAACCATAGAAAGTTATGGTAACAGGGAAGATCAGAACACAAACTCAGAAGAGGACAACAATGTCCAAACACCTATGGACAAAACCCCAAAGAAAAATGGGAAGTAGTCTCAAGCCCAGAAATAGCTCATGAAAGAATTCAAAAAGGATCTTAAAAATCATACAATAGAGGCAGAAAGAAAATTGGGAAAAGAAATGAGAGTGATACAAGAGAATTATTAAATGAGTCAACAGCTTGTAAAAAAGAAAAACAACAGCTTAAAAAAGAATTGGCGAGGGGCGGTAGGTGGCGCAGTGAATAGAGTGCCAGCCCTGGAATCAGAAGGCCTGAGTTCGGAGCGGCCTCTGACACTTAATCATACGAACAAAAAAAAACCTAGCCATGTAACCTTGGGCAAGTTACTTAACCCCATTGCCCTAAAGGGGCGGCTAGGTGGCGCAGTGAGTAAGGCGCCGGCTCGGAGTTTGGATGACCCGAGATCAGATCCGACCTCAGAAAATGAGCACCCACGCATAAATAATGACTAGCGTGTAACCTTGAGCAAGTTACTTAACCCCAATTGCTTTAAAAAAAAAGAATTGGCGAAATAAAAAAGAAGATACAAAATTACACTGAAAAAACCCCCAACTCTTTAAAAAGCATAATTAGCTAACTGGAAAAGAAAGTACAAAAGCTACTTGAAGAAAAAAAAATTCCTTAAAAAAGTTAGAATTGGGCAAGTGGAAGTTAATGACTATGATTAATCAAGGATTAAACAAATTCAAAAGAATGAAAAAAAATTGAACAAAATGTAAAATATCTTATTGGAAACACAACTCAGCTGGAAAATATATCCAGAAGGGACAATGTAAGAATCATTAGACTACCTGAAATCCATAATCAAAAGGACCTGGGTAGTATCGTCAAGAAATTTAAAAATAAACTGCCTAACATATTGGAATTAGAGGAGAAAATTGGAATTGAAAGAGTCCACCAATCACCGCAGGAAAGAGATTCCAAAATACAAACTCTAAGGACCACTATAGCCAAATTCCAAAACTCTCACATCAGGACAAAAATACTGCAAATTAACAAAAAGAAAGGGTTCAAATATTGGTGGCAGGGCATAATCAGGATTACAAACCATTTAGCACCTTTAACATTAAAAAATTGGAGGTCATGGAACATAATATTCCAGAAGGCAAAGGAGCTAGGACTACAACCAAGAATCACCTACCTCGAAAAATAAGCATAATACTTCAAGAAAAAAAAAAGAATTCAATGAAACAGAAGGATTTTAAGCTTTCATAAGGAGAAGACCAGAATTGGCCAAAAATTTTCCAATATCAATATCCAAGAGAAGCCTAAAAAGGGGAAAATGCAAAAGAAAACATAAAGGATTCAATAAAACTGAACTATTTACATTCCTATATGGGAAGATGATACCTGTAATTCTAAAAAATTGTACCACTAACAATACATTAGATAGAATATACATCGAAGGAGGGTACAGATAGAAGGTGAATTTTAGGGAATGACATAAAAAATAATTAAGGGATGAGAAATAGTAATAAATTTGGTGCAGAAGGAAGGGAGAGGTAGAATGGGGTAAATTATCTCATGAAGATATGAGAAATACCTATGACAGTGGAAAAGGGAGGGACAGATGGGAAGTTGGGCCATGAACGTTGCTTGAACCTTACTTTCATCAGTATTGGCTCAAAGAGGAAATAATATACACAATCAGTTGAATATAGAAATCTATTTTACCCCCACAGGAGAGCAGAAGGGGAGGAGAATAAGTAAAGGAGGAGAAGTGGCAGAAGGAAGATAGAAACTAAACATGGTTGAGGATGAAAGGGTGAAAGGAGAGAGAGAGGACAAAAAGGAAGAAGAGTAGCATGGAGGGAAATATACATTTAGTAATCATAACTGTGACTGTGAATGGAATGAACTTTCCTATGAAATGGAAATAGATAACAGAGTGGGTCAAAAACCAGAATCCTACAAGATGTTGTTTACTAGAAACATACTTGAAGTAGAGAGATACATATATAATAAAGGGGCTGAAACAGAATCTATCATTCTTTAGCTGCAGTTAAAAAAAAAAAAGCAGGGCTAGCAATCCTGTTCTCAGACAAAGCAAAAGCAAAAATAAAGAGAAAAGGAAGGAAAGCACATTTTGCTAAAAAAGGCACTACAGTCAATAAAGTAATATTAGTGCTAAACATATTTGCACCAAGTGGTATAGCATCCAGATTCTTAAAGGAGAAGTTAAGTGAATTACAGGTTCATTACTAAATGAGAGATAGCATTATAAAATATAAAATTGATAATTTTGATTATATTAAATTGAAACGCTTTTGCACAAACAAAACCAATGCAACTCAGATTAGAAGGAAAGCAGAAAGCTGGGGAACAATTGTTATAGCAAGTGTCTCTGATAAAGAGCTCATTTCTCAAATATGTAGCGAACTCGAAATAAGAATACAAGCCATTCACCAATGGATAAATGGTCAAAGAATATAAACAGGCAACTTTCAGATGTGGAGTCCTTAGCCAATTGGGGTGCAGCGCGACAGCCTGGGAGTGGCAGGAGGGTCCCTGGCCTATTAGAAACAGGCTACAGGAGGAACCCGGAAGGCCAAAAGGACTGTCAGCAAAACAATCTTAAGTGTCGACGTGGCAGTAGAGAGACTTCCTGGTTAGGAGACTTCCTGGTCTGTTACACCGGAAACTCTTAGCCAGATGAGCTGACGTGTCCATGTGGGCAGTGGGTTACCACCCCTCACTCTCGGGGCAGTACGTGATTGGCTCGCAGTGGCGGGGAAGGCGGTGCTAATGACCCAGAACTGGAGGCTAGATAAAAGGAGGCTGCCTGACGGGGCAGAGAGTTCTGGGAGGAGTCCAGGGAGAGACCTGGCTGAGTTCGCGCGTATGTCCTGAGACAAATAAAGATAAAATTCCAAAATCAGAAGGGTGTTCTGCGTTGGGTAAAGATCTTCCAGAAGGTCTGGAAGCCAGAGACGTCTGATGCCGGGAAAAGGTAATATGTTCTTGTAGGTTTGAGGACCCAGGAACCCTAACACAGATGAAGAAATCAAAGTTATCTATATGCATATAAATAAGCACTCTGAATCACTTTTGATTACAAAAATGAAAATTTAAACATCTCTGAGGTATAACAGATATATGTGTATACACACATATATCAGCCTGACTAATATGACAAAAAGGAAAATGATAAATGTTGGAGGGGATGTGGGAAAATTGGAATACTAATACACTGTTGATAGAGTTAAGAACTGATCCAAACATTCTGGAAAGCACTTTGAAACTATGCTCAAAGAGCAACCAAAGCATGCACACCCTTTGATCCAGCAATACTACTACTAGGTCTGAATCCCAAAGAGATCAAAAAAAGGGAAAAGGACCAACATGTGCAAAAATATTTAGAATAGTCCTTTCCATGGTGGCAAAATATTGGAAATCAAGGTGGCCCATCTATTTGGGAATGGCCAAACAAGCTGTGTTATAGGAATGTACTGTGATTATTGTGCAATAAGATGTTGAATGAGCAGATTTCAGAAAACCTGGAAAGACTTGTATGAACTGACCAAAAATTAAATAAGCCGAGCCAGGAAAACACTGTACATAGTATCAGCAACATCGTGTGATGATCATCTATTGAAAGACTCAGCTCTTCTCAGCAACACAATGATTCAAGAGAAGTACAAAGCACTCAAAAAGGAAAACTATCCACATCCATATAAAGAGCTTATGGACTCCAAATGCAGATTGAAGTATACTTTTCTTCACTTACTTTATTCTTTTTTGTGTGTTTTTCCTTTTAATATATTTCATCCTTTACAACTGTGACTAATATGGACATATGTTTTACAAGATAGCATATGTATAACATGTCAAGTTGTCTACCATTTTCAGGAGAGAGGAAGTGAGGAAGAAAAATTTGGAACACAAAATCTTGTAAAAACGAATGCTAAAAATTGTAATGACATGCAATTGTGAAAAATAAAATGCTATTAAAAAAAGAATACTCAAAAGATATAAATTGCTTATTATCTATGATCCAGTACCTATATGGGGGTTATATGAGTTTTCTATTTCAGATATTCCCTCTTGTTCTAAGTTGTTCCACATGGCCTAAAAAATTCAGGGTTGTTTCCTCATATATATTAAGAAATCAATTTAGGACAGCTCCAATTTTCTTACTCTCACTAAGAGAGAGAACTATTATATAGGTAAGAAAGGAATTGTAATTAATACGATCCCCCCCCCCCAGAATTGAAAATGCTTTGTCAAAGCATACTATCTGATACTGGGAGACTCAAAGGATCACTAGCAACAATTTACAAAAGAGGTAATTTGAAAAGAGACTTTTATAAAACCTAAGAAAATAAGAACATGATATGGCTGTTCATTAATTTCTGGGCTACTTTATTACCACTCACTTTCACCTTCAAGAATAAAAGGTCTCAGTGAAATGGAGGCATGATCTTTTGTGAGCTGCTGGGATATAATATAACCAAGATCTTACATTAATAGAAAAGAGCTATATGGAAGTCATGAAACTGATCTATTGCCCCAAAAAGTCATAAAATAAGCAATCATTGTTTGATTACAAGGACTGAATTCTATTGACCAATGATTAAAATATTTTCAATTGAAATTTAAGATGGGAATATCATAAGTACTGAAGCTTGGGTTCTGAAATATCTTCTTTGTTTCTAATTAAATTATCATTCACACACTCATGTAATCAAAACTTACTAAGTTCCATTTAGTATAGAGAAGAGTAAAGCAAGAATTATGTCATATATTTTGTGTGCTAGAATGGCATGGTGAATAGAGAGGAGATCTTAGAATCAAGATGGCTTGGGTTAAAATTCTGCTTTTGATACATATAGTTGTATAAGCATGACAAATAACCCCACAATGCTCCAGAATAACTCTACAAGACTATAAGTTGTAGAACGATTGCTGATTTCATTTTGTAGGGGCAGTTTCCTAATTAATCAATTAAATCACAGGCTGGACAGCAACAAAATTAAATAATGGTGTAACTCTTCTTCTCTACCTCCATCTACAATCCAGAACTCTGAAATCTCCCTCTTTATCATAAATTCTTACTCTCATATTTCTAGTTATAAGTCACTCTTCCCAAACCTAACTTTTGTTATCACCATGATATCTATTCACTATCTCCATCTGTTACCCCAGGCTATCATTTTGTTTCCTCTTTTCACTGACTTAACCCTACAAATAACCACTTCACCTACCTAATTTTCTTCTTCCCTTGACTTAGCTAATCCCTTGTTCTGTATTGCTTATGCCTTGAAGACTGTAACCCTTGGTAACCTTCATCATCCTCCCTCTCCACCTCTCCTTGAACACTGTTGAGGGCAGACAGAAATCGCACACCTTTGCTCACTTATCAATTATAAGTGCTATCTAATATCAGTTTGTTCCTCCCTGCTATATTTCAGTCCTTTTATTCTTCCCTATCTTCATTACTCTCTGCAAAGTAGTTGTTCTAAACCTCTTCTCTTCTCAAATATCCTGTGCTATCATGCCCACACTTTAGTGTTTAGAACAATACTTCACCTTTAGTTTCACTGGGAAAATGGAGACCATTCATCATGAAGTCCCTCCCCATTCCAATTCTATAACTAGCACTTATTTATCATGCTTTAATCTTTCCAAAGGACTTGACAAATATCATCTCATTTTATTTTCATAATAACCCTGGGAGATAGTTGACATAATTATATAATTTTATACTTTAGGAAACTGAGGCAGGCAGCAGTTAGATGACTTGCTCATGTCAGAAGTAATATTTGAACTCATGTCTTCATGACACTAGGTTCTATGCTTTATTCACTGTACTACCTAGTTATCTTCTAGAGATCAAAATCCCCCATCATCATTCCTCCCCTATTCCTTCTTCAATATCTTATGAAAGAGATAATCTTCTTTAATTAACTTCAATGAATCAATTAACAAGTATAAATTAAGCACCTATTATGTGCAAAGAACTGTGCTCATGTTGGGGAAATAAGACAACAACAAAGTGAAACAATCCTTGCCCTTAAGGAATTAGCAATTTAACTGGAAGAAATAAAATGTAAACATGTAGGAATGTGTAGGTACATACGCATGAGAAGATAGACAAAAGATAATTTGGGGAGAGAGTGCATTAGCATATGTGTAGGTCAGGAAAGACTTTATGTCAAAGGTAGCACTTGAGCTGAACCTTGAAGGAACCTAGAGATTAGAAAAGGTAAAGATGAGGAAGGAATGCATTCTAGACATGGGAAACAGGCAAGGAAAAGGCATCTATGGGAGATAGAATGCCATCCATCTCTCACATAACTTCCTCCTGCTCTGTTCCTTAGAATCCTAGACCCTATTCTCTCCTATTTACTCTGGAACTTCCAACTTTAATTATCCCCATTTTTCTGGTCATGTTCCATTTGTCTTCAGCTACTAACTCCTCTGTTGATTATAAAATAACTCAGGATTTCCCAATGCTAAAATCAAACAGACCAAAATGCCTTCACTTGGCCCAGTCAAGCCCACAAGTTATCATCTACTCTCTTTCATAGTCAAATTCCTAGAAAAAAAGGGAAAAATAAAAACTACTTATACTCATTACCTCTGTTTCCTCCATTTCCAATCAGTCTTCAACTCTTTGCAGTGCATTTTTTTAACTAACCACTAAAAGGGCCTAAACCATTAAACTGGAACTTCTCTTTCCAAATTTACATTAGATTTTCTTAACTGTTACATATAAAGTTCTTAGGCTTCATCTTTTTTTTTTTTTTTTTGGTTTTTGGAGGGCAATTAGAGTTAAGTCACTTGCCCAAGGTCACATGACTAGTAAGTGTTAAGTGTCTGGTGCCAGATTTGAACTCAGGTCCTCCTGACTCCAGGGCCAGTGCTCTACTCACTATGCCACCTACACGTCCCTGGCTTCATCTTTCTTGAACTTTGTCTTTTGACACTGTGGATCATGCCTTCCTCATGGAAAGTTTCACCTTCCTCAGTTTCCATAATTCTCTTCCTACTTGTTTCATTTAACTAAGTATCCATTGCTGAATCATCATTTCTGTGATCTAGCATCATCAACATCCCTCAAGCCTCTGATCTTGAAATTCTTTTCTCTCTTTCCATTCTCACTCAATGATCTCATCAGTTCTTTCAGGTTAAAATAATAGATGTTTTCAGAAGAGCCTAAAATGTCTATTTCTAACCCTTCATTCTCTTTCCTGAGCTCTACTCCCAAATCACAAATTGCTACACAGTTCCCCCTACATATCTGAAAATCAACCTGTAAAACAAACATACAAAAAATTATATAATCCAGAAAATTCTAGCTTAATTTGAAGAAATTCCAAATAATTAATTCTGTCTCAAAATTGAGTGAAATATCCAGTGAGGTTACTAGCTGCCTCCTTTCTGTCACCCCCTACCCTCTTTAGCCCTTTATCTTCTGCCCAGTATCTGGGGTTAAGAACAATATGAATGGGGGGTGGAGCAAAGATGGTGGAGTAAAAGCAGTAACTTGCTTGAGCTCATCCCCCAGTCACCTCAAACACTAATAAAAAATGACTAAACTAATTTTAGAGCTTTAGAACCCCCAAAATGACAGCATGAAGCACATCTCAAGGTGAAGATAACCTGGCAAGCTGACAGGAAGGATCTATCCCACAGGCTGGGAGCAGAACACAGTCACGTGTGGGAACAGGCCAGAGCAGACCTCAGAGGACTGAATCACTGTCAGTTGTGGTGGTTTCCAGACTTCCCTACCCACAAACCCCAAAGACAAAGTAAAAAGTTTATGGGGAAATCCCATGGTACCTGGATGAGAGAAAAATGAGGTCTTACCCCAATCCCTGGGGTGGTTGTGGTTGCAGTAACAGCAGCAGCAGCTGCTTCTGTGGGCTACAGGCCTATAGATAGTGAGAGGACGAAGTGGATAATCAGAGGACAATTGCAGGAATCTCTTTGCTGTCACTGAGGCAGGATTCTCTTACTCTGCCCTGCTTGGATCCTATGGTGAGGAGGAGCACAGGCATGCCAGAGCTCATGGTGGCTGTGGAGAGGGAGACCTCCTCACATTTCTGAGACAGATGCCTAGAAGTAGGTCTGACAACAGCTACACAAAACCCCAGAAATTTGGGACAGAGTATTGTGGTTTAAAACCAGAGATGCCCCAAACTGTTGAGGTGGGGACTTTGCCCACCCAAAAACCATTGGAGTTTCATGATGTGTTGTGGTGGAACCTTCTCAAAGAATTCAGACTCAGACCACCTCTAATCCAAGTATGGGCATTTATTGAGGTTGACGCCTCTCATGAAGCAGTTTAATACAGGAGGTACCAGCAACTTTAGAGAAAGCAAGGTGGATTTTTATAGGGTAAAGATGCAAATATATAACAGAAATTTTCACAGAATAGAGGAATATTATTAATATTAAAAAGGCAGCAGGAGTTTGTTAAGGGATTAGGTAATGGAGGAGGGGTCCCTTCCATGGTTTAGTGGTTAAACATTTTGGTCTTGCTGCCCTCCAGTTGGCTAGCTACTGTGGTACTGTCTGGTCAAGATAGATAGTTAGATTTTGTGGTCCTGTCTTGGGCTAGATGGATGATGCTATTGTGATTGAATAGAAGAACACACCTGATTCTCCGAGAACGGGTCTTAAGGTAATGAATAGGTAGAGGTAGCAGCTGGATTCCCATCACATGGACACACCTGCTGTTTCTGTGGGAACTAAGAGTTCAGGGACACACTTGTTATTCACTTGAGCAATGAGGATGGAGAATTAGGACATTGCCCAAGGAGCTGGGTAGGTACAGTGGGCCTGCTGTTTAGTGGAGCTGGGCCTATAATGAAGTTAGAATGTTGGGGCTAGGGGCAACTTTATCAGGATTCCATCAAGAGCACCCTCCACTCTGGAAGCAGAGTTCTACCTTGGCAATGAGCACAAAAGTCAAATAATAAAGTCATACTATAGATTCTTACTGTGTTGAAAATCAAAGATCAAAACATAGAACCAGAAGAAGGGAAGAAAGTCAAAATTCCTGCAACAAAAGCCTCTAAGAAAAATGTAAATTGTTTGGAGGCCATGGAATACTTCAAAAAGGATTTTGAAAACCAAGCAAGAAAAGTAGAAGAAAAATTAGGAAAAGAAATGAGAGTGATGCAAGAAAATAATGAAAAATGAGTCAACAGCTTGCTAAAAGAGACCCAAAATTACTGAGGAAAATAACTCCTTAAAAATAGACAAACTCAAATGAAAAAAATAGGTTAAAAAAAGCCAATGAGAAAGAACTGTCTTCAAAAGCAGAATTGATGAGCTGTAAAAGGAAGTCCAAAAACTCACTGAAGAAAAAGATTCCTTCAAAAATAGAATGTAGCAAATGGAAACTGATGACTTTGTGAGAAATCAAGATATTACAAAACAGATCCAAAAGAATGAAAAAAATATAAGATAAAGTAAAATATCTCATTTGAATAATAACTGACCTGGAAAATAGATCCAAGAGAGATAATTTAAAACAGTATTGGACTAACTCATAACCATGATCAAAAAAGAGCCTAGACATCATCTTTCAAGAAATTATCAAAGAAAACTGCCTGGACATTCTAGAATCAGAGGGTAAAATAGAAATTGAAAGAGTCCATTGATCACCTCTTGAAAAAGATCCGCAAAAGAAAACTCCTAGGAGTATTATAGTCAAATTCCAGAGTTCCCAGGTCAAGGAGAAAATATTATAAGTAGTCAGGAAGAAACAATGTTAATATTGTGGAAACACAATCAGGATAAAACAAACTCTATGAGCGTCTACATTAAGGGATCGAAGGATTTGGAATATAATATTCTGGAGGTCAAAGGATCTTGGATTAAAACCAAGAATCACCTACCCAGCAAAACTGAGTACAATACATCAGGGGAAAATATGGATATTCAATGAAATAGAGGATTTTTAAGCTTTTGGGGGGGGGGCGGTTAACAAGCTTTCTTTAATCAAACAAACATATATTACCTAGTTCAGGGGGAAAAGGTCAGCACCCCGAACTTCAGAATATACAGATAGATCAAACAGGCTTCCAAACTATCCAACCATTATCAATACCAAATCACAATTACCAGAGAGGGAAGCATCAACATCTGGGTTTTCAAAGCCTTGGGGCTCTCAATGGCTGCCCAGAGTTTCATCCAGTCAAATCACACAACACTTCTCAAAGTGAGCCCCCTTAAGCATTTTTAATGAAAAACCAGAGGTGAACAGAAAATTTGACTTTTGAATGCAAAAATCAAGAGAAGCATAAAAAGGTAAACAGGAAATAGAAATCATAAGGAATGTATTAAAGTTGAACTGTTTACATTCCCACATGGAAAGAAAATATTTGTAACTCATGAAACTTTTCTCAGTATTAGATAGTTGAAGTAAATATATAGGTGTATTTATATCTGCATATATATATATATATATATATATATATATATATATACACACACATACATACACACACACACCCATATATCTGTATGTATATACATGTATATTTATGTATATACATATAAACGAGTGTCTATGTATATATATATACATATATGTGTGTGTATATATATATATACATATACATATATATGTATACATAGATGTAGGGTACAGGGTGAGTTGAATATGAAGGGTTGATATCTAAATAGTAAAATTAAGGGGAGAGAGGAATACATTGGGAGAAGGAGAAAAGGAGAGAGAGAATATGGTAATTTATCTCATATGAATGAAGCAAGAGAAAGCTGTTACAATAGAGTGGAACAGCAACAAGGTGAAAGAGAATAAGTCAATCTTACTCTCGTATTTGATTTAAGCAGAGACTAACATACACACACAATTAGGTATCTTACCTTACAGGAAAGTAGGGGGCACAGAGACCAGATCAGGGAATGATAGAAGGGATAGAATATTGGGGCAGGGGGTAGTCATAATCAAACACTTTTGTAAAGGGACAGGGTCAAAGGAGAAAATAGAATAAATGAGGGGTGGGATAGGATGGAGGGAAATATAGTTTGTCTTTTACAATATGACTACTATGGAAATGTTTTGCATAACTATATATACATATAACCTATATCAAATTGCTTGTCTTTTGAATGGGAGTGAATGAGGAGGGAAGAAAGGAGAGAATCTGGGACTCAATGTTTTAAAAACAAATGTTAAAAAATTGTTTTTACATGTAACCAGGAAATAAGACATACAGGCAATGGGGTATAAAAATCCATCTTGCCCTATTAGAAAGTAAGTTGGAAGGTGGTAAGGGAGGGCATGGGGGGATATAAGAGCGGGCATACTGAGAGAAGGAGTAATCCATATGCTTAACATTTTGGAGTGGGGGATGAGGGATAGATGGGAAGAAAATTTAGAACTCAAAATCTTGTGGAAATGAATGTTGAAAAATAAAAACAAACAAACAAATAAATAAATTCATTCTGGAAAGGAAAAAGAACAATATGGATGTACAATTGCTTGGGATGCTGCAGAGCAGATTTCTGTTTGAGGTAAGGGTTGGATTAGATGTTCTCTAAAGTTATTTTAAAAACTAATTTAAAAATACACCTTCATTCTTTGCAAAGGTAGAAACTATGAGTAAGAACATTTTATATATTGTCAGGCTTGCTTGATATATGGCTTAGTTTTGTTGAACTGATATGTTCTTATCTGCTAAATGAGGTATTGGATTTGGTAATTCTTATGGTAGTTTTTAACTCTATATCCATTTAAAACATTAATTGTACAATAAGAAAAATTGAATTTTTCTGTTCTGGGAAGACCTATTATTTTTCCCATTCTTGAATCTTGTCTGTATACAATTACCTAACTTTCAGGATTCTAGTTTACTGATTTCTGCATAATGTTTGTCTTTTAAAGTCTCCTACAACACTGCACTTTTCTACCTTTTTAGCACTCTTACATTTTACTCCTCTCTTTTCAGGAGAAGATTCAAATTTACTGGCCAACAGGACTCTCCATCACCTGACACTCTACTTTACACTGGTTATTTTACCATGTATGTGCACCTTGCTCTCACTGCCTGTCTGTGTCATTCTTTCTCTCTATCTCTTTCTCTCTTCATCTCTCTCTGTGTCCCTGCATCTATCTGTCTCTCTGTGTCTGTCTGTCTCTCATTATCACTTCTTTTTTTCCATGATTTCCTTTAAGACATAACTCAAATCCCACAACCAATTTAAACTGCATATATTTTGTATGTATAACTTTTTGCTTATGGTCTACTTTATTAGAATGTGAATTTCTTGTAGGTAGGACTGTGTTTTTACTTTTCTTTGTACCCTCAGAGTTTATCACAATGTCTGATACAGTGTAATTACTTAATAAATTCAATATAATTGACTGATTCCCAAATAAGAGTGTATATAGATATTTAAAGAAAATGTTGCTTGTAGCAGTGCAGGGAAACATGCTATGGGAAAGAGAGGCCAATTATGTCATACTAAATGATGAAACAGTTTATAATTTCATGATTTACCAAGCTTTTAGAAGTTATGGTAATAGTGACTTTCAGTACCAGCCAGAGGGTACTCCCCTTTAGTTAAGATACTTATCAGGTCTTTTGTATATACATTTTTCCATACTTCCTTAAGCAATGGAAATTAAGAGTCAAAGATAAGAATTTCTTTTTTTTGTATTTTTCCACCCAAAGGAAATGTGTATATGGGTATGTATATGTGTATGAGTATGTGTAAGTGTATATGCATATATGTATGTATGTGTATATACACACAGATATATATATATGTGTGTGTGTGTGTGTGTGTGTGTGTGTGGATAGATAGATAGATAGATAGATAGATAGATAGATAGATAGATATAGATATACACACATACATATACACAGACATGTGTATGTATGTGTATTTACTTCACCTTCAAATATCATGCTCTGGGAAGAAAATCTGCCTGATCCTCCCTCTCGCCCATTCCTGGTGAGATAAACTCTTCCCTATCTAGACCCCTAGGATTTGGACTTTCTTCTACCTCATCCTTGTATTGGAGAAACTTTACACTTTTATCATTTTCACAAGGTAATTACCTTTTGTTTTGCCTCTTTTTTGGCTATCTCCAATCAATTTTAGAAAACATAATTTTATACCAGATCTGTCTTTGAAAGTTTGAAAATCTAGCTTCTCCAAGCAGTTGTGTTCCTCATAACCTCATAATTCAGGCTCCTCTAAAATAGAACTGCCACTACCTCACTTCATATTTGCTTGTCTCAAAGTTGATTGTCCTCTACTTATGAACTTATTTTCCAAGGTGACTGTTATAGGAATGTAAAATTTTAAAATCTTCCCTGCCCCTAGGTTAAGTGCACCTGTAGCCTGTGGTGGGAGGCTTGTTTTTTCAGGAATGCCCACACCTTGGAGCTTTGTGGTTGGGCAGTGGGTCAAGAGGGTTGTTACATTTTCTGACCAAGGAGAAGGCTATATAATCTCTGATGTGAGACTTTGTTTTGGGGCTCACTTTGAGAAGTGTTGTGTGACTTGACCAGACAAGACTGTGGGCAGCCGTTGACAGCCCCCTGGCCTGGTAAACCCAGATGTTGATGCTTCCCTTTCTGGTAACTGTGATTAGGTATGGCTGTATGTAATGACTGGACAGTCTGGAAACCTGTCTCCTGAAATGCTTCTCTGTCTTGTAACTCTTGCTTGTGACCTTTGTATACTCTGAAGTTTGGGGTGCTGACCTTTTCCCCCTGAACTAGGTAAATGATATGTTTGATGGGTTAAAGCAAAATTGTTAACCCATTCTGAGTTGCCTTCCTTTAGAAAAGCACATCTAAGAACCTGTGTTGGCAGCCATCCTGGGGATGCTGGGGTGCTTGCTGCAACAGTGAATCAGCCTCTTTCCCCCCTATTATATAGCTTTATGAGAGTAGGAAAAACAAAACAAAATGTTCATCAAATGATACCATACATCCTGAAGATATTCTGTAAGTTCATCCTTTTTCTGTTGATCTTGTCATCAGAATAAAATGCTAAACCTGGGGTGTTACCAAAAAAGACCAATGAAGCAGTGGATAGTTCCAGGGCCAACAGAAATTCTGGATTGAAAACCCTTAGCTTTCAATATTCTTTGAGGTCTGATGATGCATCAGGAACATCACCAAGGATCACTCTTTGACAAGTTATTGAAGCTCAGCTATTGAGGAGTGAGAGTGCATTGATGATGCTATACATTTATGTAATTAAAATTTAAATCATAATAATGACATTTAATGTCTTTGATCTGCTCTCAGATACTTTACCTCAGAATTGAAGCACTTCTCTATCTCTGGGTCACATGCTAATGGCCTTGCATCAATTTCCTCCTTTGAAATACATCAAAGAGACGTAACATCAACAAGCATTTGTTGTGTCTGCTCTGTGCCAAACACTGAGCTTAGAGTTGAGGATAGGAAGATAGGCAAAAAGGAAAAAAAGCAGTCCTAGGTATTAAAAAGTGTAATGACGAATACAATATGCAAATTGACTATACAATAACGAAGGGATAAATTGGAAATAATCTTAAAAGAAAGGCACTAAGATTAAAAAGAACTGGGAAATGCTTTGTGCAGAATGTGGGGCATTAGCTGAGACTCAAAGGAATTCAGCAAAGCAGGGAGATAAAGAGGAGGGAGAGATTTCCAGGCATTAGGGATAACCAGTGAAAATGCTTAGACTTGGGAGTAGTATCTTGTGTAAGAAGCAGAAAGGTTTCCAGTTCCTGTATTGAAGACTATGATGTATGTGTATGGGAGGGAAGGGAGTATGATGTGAAGGGATTAGATTGCAAAAGATTTTAAAAGCCAAATTATTTTACATTTGATGCTTTAGGTATGGGGAGATTCTGGAGTTTATTGAACAGGGGAAAGTTATGGTCAGACCTGTGTTTTAGGAAAATCAGTTAGACAACTGAATGGATGGACTGAAGTAGAGAGAAACTTGAGGCAGGGACATCAACCAAAAGTTATTGCAGTAATCCAAGCCTGGGATGATGAAGACTTGCAGGAGGCTGGTAACAGCATGAGAGGAGAGAAGAAAGTATATCTTAAAGACACCACTGTGGTAGAAAGAACAGGACTTTGAAACTTTCTGGATATGAAGGAGGTGGTGAGAGAGATTGAGGAGTTAAAGGCTAACATCAAGTTTGTAAGATTGAGTGACTAGAAGGATATTGGTGCTTTTAATAGTAATAGGAATGTTTCAAAGAGGGGAGGGTTTTCCTTTTATGGTGGCATAGATAGGTAGTGAGTTCAATTTTGAACACACTGAAGATATCCCGATTGTTATCGAGACACTGAGTTTAAGACTTCAAAAATGTGAGACTAGTGACCAGGAGAGAGTTAAAACTGAACAAGTAATATGCATAGAAATAATAATTGATTCCATTGAAAGTAATGAGATTACTATGGCAAATAATACAGAAGGATAAGAGAAGAAGTTCAAGAATAGAGGTTTGGAAGACATCTATGGCTAGTAGGCATGACTCAGATGAAGAATGGTGTAGGGGCACTTAGAAACAGTGATAGGACAGGTATTTTTTTTTTTATTTTCACATACACATAGCATCATCCACATGCTTCAACTTGTCTTAATAAGTAGGCTCATTTTACCTTGCTGATCTTCCCCAAATTATGAACTTGTAATTCTTGATGGTGTTCCTAAAGATTCCTCATACCTCAATGGATCTTCAAAATCAAGTGTTGTAGTTCTTGAAATTCTGTTGCCTCTGGTCATGAGACCCTTTCTTTGTAGGCATAGGTTTGTCATTGCATTTTGATGATATCCTGCTAATGATATCAACAGAGTAAGAATAATCTAGCAGAAAATCTTCAAAATACTGGCATCTTTCTGATACATCAGATATCTGAGTGTAAAAAGAATCTTGTGTTGGAACATTGGTTTTAATTTCTGACGGTACATTCAGAATGTATGTCATTGCTGCTGGCATCCATGCCAATGCTGCTGGCATCCATGCCAATGCTGCTGGCATCCATGCCACACAAGTAAGGTTTTGCAAGCCATAAGTAAAAACAAAGCAACAGCATAAAGTCTTCTTGGGGCTGTTCCTTTTCTTCCATTTCTAAGAATTAAGAAAAAGAAAGAGACAAGTATTCCTATGGAAAATCATTGTCACTTGGGAAACAAAGGAATACTTGCATTCAAATCATCAACATAGATTTGAAAATATCATAAAGTTATTGACTCTTTATTACTTTAGTCTAGTAGAAAAAAACATGTGTTTATTTTCTACCACTGTGACATCATTAAATATCTATTAGCACTGAGGTACCAATTACTTACTAGTTAAGAAAAATGTCACCTACAGAACTGAGCTACCCCCAAAGTGAATTGAATTGTTATTTCAGAAGTCAATATGTTCTACAGATCTTTCCACAGGTGTACTTTTACAGTGTTTTCCCTGATCACCAGACCCATCCTTTATTAAAACCCACATATAAAACTTCTTCACACTTCTTTTAACATCTTAAGATATACTTGCCCTTGCTGGTGGAGTTGTGAACTGATCCAACCATTCTGGACAGCAATCTGGAATTATGCCCAAAGGGCTATAATTAATTTCATATCCTTTGACCCACAAATACCACTTCTAGGGTTATATCCCAAAGAGATCATAGAAGTGGGAGGAAGACCTATATGTACAAAAATATTTATAGCAGCTCTTTTTGTGGTTGCAAAGAATTGGAAATTAAGGGGGTGCCCATCAATTGGGGAATGGCTAAACAAGTTGTGGTACATGCATGTAATGGAATACTCTAGTCCTATAAAAACAAGGAGCAGATGGACTTCATATTTACCTGGAGAGGCTTATACGAACTGATGCTGAGTGAGAAGAGTAGAACCAGGAGAAATTTTATACAATCACAGACACAACATATGTGTGATGACCAACTATGACAGACTATACTCTTCTCAGCAATGCAGTTATATAAGTCAATCCCAAAGACTCATTATGGAGAGAGATGCCTACATCCAGAGAAAACTAGAAAGAACTGAGTTTGAATCCTGATTGAAGCCGACTACTTAATCTTTTTTCTTTTCATTGTTTGGTTTTATTTCCTCTTTACCATTTTTCATTCCATCTAGTACAATATGCCTTTGTAACCTGACTAATGTCTAATGTGAAAGTATTTGCAGATCCTATACTGGACTATATGCCATTGTGGGGGGTGGGGGGAGGGAGGGAAGGAAAATTTGAAACTCAAGGAACAATGGAATTGAACCTTGTAAACTAAAAATAAACAAATTAATAAAAAAAGAGAATAGAGGGGGAAAAAGATATAATTGCCCTTAATATCCTACCCACATGTCCTGTACTATAATTTTATCAAGTAGTCTAAGGAGAATTGAATTAACTCAATTGAGACTGTGCCCCTCAACACACTGCAAAAGTATCAGAAGCCACCGATCATGAGGTGAATGTTGCCCTGTTACCCTTCCCTTGATATTCCTATCTCCTGCTCTGTGCTTCCTTGGCTATCTCCAATTAATTCATTCAGTCTTTCCTTAAATGGTCCAAATGAAAGGACTTCTGGGTTTTAGGATTTATTTACTGACTACTTCCATTGATCCTTGCAAACAGACCCCAAAATTTGTAAAAACACATTTTTTGCAATCTGTCAATATTGCCAGCAGTTTAGAGTTTATCAAACACTAGATAACTGTTTTATTGCTTCCAGCTCTTGCTTCTCTCTTATGCTCCACTGATCTTTTTCATTCTTAACCAATGTCAAAAATTATCAGAATCACAACTTTATCATAGATATGAGATCTGCTAGTACTGTGTCTTCCTAATTTTTAATGTCACATTTTCAAGGGGCTGCAAGATGCATTAGTTATAGAACACCCACAATCAAAAGTCTAGATGTGACTTGAGGGTTACAGCAAGCAAGAATTTATGTCAAAACACACTATCTAAATCCAACAAGTTTACACTATAGAATGGTTATACAGGGCCTGAAGCAAGGTGCATTTTCTGATATACAGAGTTCTAGATCTTCAGTACCTCTTGTAGCTATAATTGTCAGCCTTCTTTTCTTCTTTCAAGTATTAGTTCAGCTGTTACCTCTTCTAGGAAATCTTAACTTGAAAGCTCAGTGATGCTCCTTTCCCAAATCTTTTATCTTTCCTTCCTGCCCTAGATACATGTTATCTTGTAAATGTTAACATAGACATTTACATATCTTATTCTACCAGAGTTTAAACTTCCAGAGAGAAGAAAATTTTATTTTCTCACCTATGAAAAACATTTATTGATTTCTCATCCCAGTGATTGGCATATAGTAAGCACTTAATAAACATTTGATGAATTGAATAAAGTTGAATGCAAATTATATTACATATAAAGGTTCATTTTATCCTTACAACTACTTTGATAAATGAAGAATAAATCATTTATGAAGTACTTACAATATTACAGGTATTGTGCTAAATGCAGAAGAGAAAATATAAGTCAACTAATGTAATGGCAAGCAAAGAAGTACTTAGCACCTTGTTTCAGTTATTTAAGTATTTAGCACATTGTTTGAGCCCCAACTTGTGATTTGAAGATGGGAGGACCTTGCTGAAGAAACAGGGAGGGTGGGACAGGAAGGAGAACCACCATATAAAAGGAGGAGCACAAGCTGGGACAGAGCAGAACTTAGAAGGTGAATATTTGTGGTGGCCGGCACTCTGTTCAGTCTATGCTCATTTGTGTTTGTGTTACTTTGTCAGACCTGTCTGCTGATAGAAGATATTGCTATTGTTACAGAAGCTCTGGGACCTTGCTATTGATTCAGAAGCCCTGACAGAGGATTTTCTTGTTTGTTTACAAAAGTCCCAGAGGAGGGTTTTACTGATGTTTTCAGAGGTCCTGGGACTATACTGATGATTTGTGTTGATTTATCAGACCTTGTTTGTGGGTCTGTGTTGATTTCACAAGCAAAAAAGTGAATTGATGATGGTGCCAGCAATATGTATTAATGTTGTTTTGGCTCTGTTAAGCATTGTCTTCACATAAACGGAAACTGCAAAGGACTGGAGGTGGACTGATCACTGTGAGCTTCAATATGGAATGGGAACTGGGCAAGGAACTGGACGAGGAGCTGGACCAGGAGCTGGATGAGGAGCTGAGATTTGCCTGCATGTTAATCTGGGTGACAGTTGGATGAATTCAGGCAAGAGTTGGGACCATAGAATTTGGGAACCAGCCTTGAACCAAGATGAAAGGACCTCTCCTTGGGTACTTAGTGCTGACAGACAAGGTCATGATTTATTGTGACCTAGGGGTGGGAGAACTTTGTACTTTGTACCATTTACCCCTTAAGGATGATGGTAAGCTAGTCCACAATTAAGAAGAAAGACTTTTTGACTGAGAGATTAAGACCCTGTGACCTAGGGGTGGGAAACCTTTGTATTTTTTTATGTTGAATGATATCTTTTGTTTAAAACTATGTGGTCACTTTAGCAATAAATTATGGTGTTATATTAATGTGAATGCTGTACTTTGGTTTCTGTCAATGTTTTGATTTAGTTTACTGCTGAATAAATAGATAATTCACTATATTATGTGATCAGATCCTTAAAGCTATTCACAGGAGCATTCCTCTGGAGAGTTGCTCATGCTTGGCTTTACAACTAAATGGTCTCTTATCTATGGAGGAAGATAAGAAATATCCCCATTTGACTGATAAGGGAAATAAGGTTCAGATTGGTTAATGCCTAATATCAGTCCTACCTGACAGGTAGAAAAGACCTGAAATGTTTTTACTTAATATCTGTTTCACACAGGTTTATTCATTCAACATATTTGATTTTCTCTTTTCTCTAGACTCCTCATTCAATAGTTCCCCCATACTGTTGCAGATGAGTCTCTGACTGAAAAACTGAGGCATAGATTCCAATGTTCTTAATCTCTTCCTTTCTCACTGTTGTCATTTGTCTGATTATATATTACTCTTTCCACTCTCCCCAATCCCCCCTTTCCCCCATGCATTCTACATCCCAGGCAAGCTGGTATACTTGTTGTTTCCTGGATGTATCATTCTATCTTCTATCTCTGAGATTGTACATAAGTTGTCCCTCAAATCCCAAATGCAATCCAATTTCACCTTAAAGTTCCTAGTTTCCTTCAAACCATGGCTTAATTGTATCTCCTACAAGAGACCTTTACTGATTTCCCCAGCTGTTAATGCCCATGCAATCACTGTGTATTCATTTTACACACCGAGGATTAAATGACCTTATTTTGTATGATTTCTAATTAAGTCTACTTATCTTACTATTGAGTGAGTCTGGAATTCCAATAGAAGTGCTTTTGCAGTGGCAGGGTTCCTCTGGGGGAATTTTTAAGTGCCTTTTGGTATGATGATCCAGGAATATTTGTCTTGACTTCCAAGGGGGGAAGCCTAAGTTAAACATACCCAGAAAGAAATTTTGGTCTGCCTCATAGAGAAATAGGGCCCCAACATGTGTTATCCAGTTCCCAGTTATAATGGCTCTATATACTAAGGGAATCATGGAAGAGATTTCACCCAGCACCATTTGGTTTATTATCTGAGTTTGACTTCCAGTCAATTCCATTCCTGAATCCCATTGTAGAGAACTCCACATGGAATGAGAAGTTCCATAGTTACAAGATTTTCTTCTCAGGTCAGAAGCTGATTTTTTTGTCTACTTTATTTTATTGTCTTTTTTTTTTCATAAGGAAGATCATTGTAAGCATTGAAAAAAGTCCCTGTTGAGAACTATGCAAGCTTTAATCTCTGATAAACCTTATGAAATGTTCTTCTTTCAATTTGCATAAATCTGCATTGGGACAATTGTGATTTTTCATTTTTACATGTTGTAATGTGCAAAATTGTGCCACAATGATTGCTTTGACATTCTTTCTGGTATGGCACTGGGCAGGTGGAAGAACAATGTGCAGGATCCCAGAGAATTCTTCCAGATGGGGGACTTGGACAGTGTGCTCAAAAATCATCTCTGTCAATTAGCTGAGGATGGCACATTGTTAAATGAAGGGAGGAGACAGTAATGGGAGGCTGGTGAGGGTGCACACCAGACTTATCTGATGAAATCCCTGTGTTTAAGAGATAGAAGTGTCTGCTTCCATAATGGCATGATTCTGTGCACTGATAGTTCTAATCTGTCAGTCTCATGGTGAAAAGAAGTATTTTATTTCATGCTGAATTGGAATTATAATGTATTCCAGTCATAAAACATTAATAAAACCAACATATATTACTACATTAATGAAATCCTTTAAACACAATATTTTCATTTATTTTATTTTTAATTTATGAAATAAAACAAGCATTTC
Source organism: Gymnobelideus leadbeateri (assembly GCA_011680675.1). Lineage (NCBI taxonomy): Eukaryota > Metazoa > Chordata > Mammalia > Diprotodontia > Petauridae > Gymnobelideus > Gymnobelideus leadbeateri. The sequence goes on along the minus strand of WOXC01002716.1, from coordinate 196,418 downwards.
CATGACATAGTTAAATAAAAAAAGGTGATTACACATTTAACTGCAAATCTACTGTGTACAACTTACTATTTCTTTTAAACATATAATAAAGTTATTATGTAACTTCCTTTTTTTCCTTCCCTTTCCTCATCCTAAAGATGGCTATTATTAAATAAAAGCATTATATACACACACACTTGTGTGTATACATACTATATATATATATTTTGTACATATGTATATATGTATATATATATGAGTATGCATGTATATACATATATATGTGTGTAAAATCATTCTATACCTACTATCAATGCAATATTGAAGTAATGGCACAGGTAGCACAGTAGAGAAAGTATTAGACTTGAACAGCAATAACAACAATCACCAAAGGATTTATTAAGCTTTGTAGAGGGCAATATATTATGTTCTAGAGATACAAAATACAAGTAGAAAAAAAAAGACTCCCTGCCTTCAAGGAGCTAGCCTTTTACTAGGGGGGAAGCTTAAGGTGGAGTGAGTGGAGGAGAGGAAAAGGTAGCCACCTAAGCACATGATGGAGAAAATCTAGATTCAGGAGTATAGCCTGGAGAATAATAAAGACATTATGGTTGGAACTTTTTTTTTTTAATGCGGATTATGGAAGCACCTAATCATTCATGGTATATAAAGTTCCAGGTTGAGGAGGTTGCAGGGTCACAGTAAAAAGTTCTGGGCTAAAAAGCTGCTGTGTTATGATAAAGAAAGCCTGAAGTTCAGAGTGGATCCTGGCAAGAGATGAATACTGCTGAATTGGGCACGTTCCTTTCTTTGTATGGAGATTCTGAGAGGGTCTGGCCAACTGTGGAAGGCCCACAGAGGTAAAGTCAACTTTTATGATGATATTAATCACAATGCCTAGCATTTATGCAACAGTTAAAATTTTGCAGAGTGCTTTCCAAATATTACCTTGTTTGAGTCTTACAGTAACACTGGGAGCAAGGTGCTATTATCATCCCCATTTTACTCATAAGGAAACTAAATCAGAGGTTGTGATTTGCCCAGGATCCCATGGCTAATAAGTGTCTGAGGCCAAATTCGAATTCAGATCTATCCTGACTCTAGGTCCAAGGCTCTGCTCACTATAGCACCTCACCTCTAGCAGGTCAGGGGATGGGGTGAATCTCCAGCATGAGAATTTTTCTATGAAATTAGGAACATCTATATTAGAATTCCAACTCAGATACTTAAATATATGACCCTGGGCAAGTGTCTTAAATTCCATCAGTATCAGTTCTTTCATTTGTTAAATGGGAGAAATAAGAGTACCTATCCTACGGAGTTATTAGGATCAAATGAGATAATGTAGAAATCACTTTGACCACATTAAAGTTATATGATAATTATTATTATTATTATTATTACTATTGTTGTTAATAGCTAAGATGTATATCCTATTTTACAATTTATAAAGCACATTTCATATTTTATCTCATAGGATCCTCATGGCAGTTGAGTGATGTAGGCCCTATTATTATACTCATTTTACAGATGAGGAAACTGAGGCACAGGATGGCTACCCACAGTCACATAGCTACCAAGTGTCTGAAGTAAGATTCCATCTCACATCTTCATGACTTCAAGTCCCTTATTCTATCCACTACAATAGTGCTGTCAATAGTGGAAAAGGGAGCCACTAAAATATATATAAGCCTCTCTACTGGCTGCATATTGACTTAACTTAAAATGTAAATTTTAATGTTTTATTCGTACTTTTATTTATTTTGTTAAGTATTTCTCAATTACATTTTAATCTGGTCCTTCTTGGGAGATTTGTGGGTGTCTAGGGACTATAGCGTTTTGTTTTCACAGCTAACAACAACATCAAATATACAATATTTAGATTTCTCCATTGGCTAATTCAAAATAATTTTTCTATATTTAGTGTAAAAATATTTTAAAAGACCTAATTTTTAATGCATTTTATTGATTATATTTGTAAAAAAAAGCAAATATAAAAAATAAAGCACATTTTGAAAAGAAAGCACATAAATTATTTCATAAACACTAAGCTTCTAAATAGGACAAGGTTTTCTTCATATGACTTAGAATGGTGTTATTTATTGCATTAATTTGAATAGAAGATAGACAAAATAGGCTGAACTATGAATATGAGTACACTTTAAAAGAAAAAAATTGAGATGTATTTGAATAATTATGTAATATTTCTATATTCAAACAATTTTCTTGGGTTACTTTCATATATATATATATTTTTGTATATATATATATATATATTTTTTCAGTACCAACATTATTATCTTTGAATTTTATCTTTGCATGTGAACATTATGAATTGATCACTTTTATTATTATTTTTATTTGATTTTTATTCTCTTCTTTTTGTAGTACAAGAAGAACAATCAATAAGTCACATTCAAGTTTATAAAAGTGAGATTTAGAGAAGAGGGTGACTGTGACCTATGTTCTGACTTACAGAGAAAAATTATCCCAATAATCATATTAAACATTAAACTGACTATATGTGAAAATCATGCATCCCTTATCGTGCAATAAAAGAATATGTGATAGCTGCAAAATCTTATTAGCTTGAAATAAATGTATACAATGGATTTCATAGTCTTATTTTGTATTACTAAGGTTACTTTATGATTAAAAGCAGAAAATTTTCATGGAAACAGTCTTGTTTTATACCTGGTAGATAAAATATCTTTTCTAACTGTTCATTATGGTTTTTTTTTCTCTCTGACCTAACTCATATATACCAAGTAATTTCAAGTATATAGTTTACTGAAAACATCAATTCACAGGAGAACATGAAGTATATTTTCATATCAAATATATATCTATCCATATGTTTTTTTCTCAAACGCTGCCCACTCATCTTGCCTACAGTGGCAGAGCATTTACGTATGACTCATAACTCTTTTTGTCAGTAGAAATAGGCAGGATTGTTTTACATTTAACCTTCCTATTGTCATAACTTGTTTACAATAAATGTGTAAGTGTGTGTATTTGTGTGTATACAAGGCAATGCTGATGATAAATGTCTTTGAAAAAGATACACACAAACACATAGATATACATACTTCAAGTGATTCAGGATTATATATACATATATTTATATGTATACAAACAGAAAATGTGTGTATATTTCAAGGGATTAAGAATCTCAGTGATGGGGATACTCCTCGAGTATTTCCAAACATAACCAAGCCATTGAAGCCTTCTTGTTCTCTTTGACTCTTGTACATGTTCTTACATAAATTTTCTGCCTATCCAAGGAGCTAGAGGGCTTTCTCTCTGTTATTTAACATTATGTGGATACCAGCAGAGTGCTTAGGTCATCCATCTATTATCCTTAACCCTGAGTACATAAAAGACCTTCCTTCTCCTATCATATATATCTAGGATGAAAAATGCCACTTCTTGCAGGCAAGTCATCTTTGGATATGTCCAACAGCCAATTTAAAGCCACCTTAGACTTTCCATTGCCCTTTAGATCACCCTCAATTTCATTTTTCCAAGATAGTAGTATTTCATGATTTGTAGTCATATATAACAACCAGAAGAATAATGTTGCTAAAAAGATGAGCTTATGTTTCTTGGAATAGCCTGTGATCATTGGAAGTGTTTCAGAAATGCAATTCAGCCTACTGCCCTCCATCTCTTCCAACAGTGGTCCACAGAAGGAAAGGAAAAAGAGTTATGCATCATATCTCTAAAACTAAAGTCTAAACTTATTTTTAATGGAGAGAAAATAAGTTTAATTCAGTAAATATGAGTAGGATGTTTCATATTCCCAAGATTTGATGTACTTTTAGAAATGCTAGCAATGATAATAAAAGAAAGAGAAATTAAAGGCATAAAATTGTAAAAGAGAAAAAAACATTATTTCTTGTAGATGACATGATTTTTTGCTTAGATAACCTGAGGGAATCAACACAGACATTAATTGAAACAATTAATAGGGTCAGTAAAATAACTTGATTCGAAACATATGGATAAAAACATGAGGATTTCTACATAGAAATAACAAAATCTAGGAAGAAATAGTAGACAGGACAATCCTATTAAAAAAAAAAAACAACAACAACTACAAAATACATAAAATATCTGAGACCTAATAGACTGAGGGACTCCAAAGACAAAAACAATTGAAAATACTATTTTATTTTATTTTTGTTTTTGGTTTTTTTGGAGGGAAATTGGGGTTCAGTAACTTGCCCAAGGTCACATGGCTAGGTTTTTTTGTTTGTGTGTGCGTTAAGTGTCTGAGGTCGGATCTGAACTCAGGTCCTTCTGACTCCAGGGCCGACACTCTACTTACTGCGCCACTTAGCCACCCCTTTAAAGAAATAAAGCATGAATAAAATATTTCTTAGGATATGTATTGCTGCTGGCTAAGTCATACTAATATGCCACAAATTACCATTTCACTACCCAAAATTATCAAATTAGAAAAATTATATATGTTTATTTGTAGACCTTCAAACACTAAATAAGTGTTACTTAATGCTGCTACTACTCCTGCTCCTATTACCACTAATATGGCTTTCACCATATTACCTGTGTTACTCTACAGTTTACTACTAAACCAAACAACCAAAGTGGTACTTCATAGAATCAAATAGTTTATTAACAAAATTTATTTGAAAAAAAAAAGTCTAGAATATCAGAGGAGATGACTTAGATAAAGGGATGAAGGAAGAATGTCCCTTCTAGACTAAAAAACAAACAAACAAAAACTTTGTTAAGTAATATTCATCAGAAAACTATTTCATTCAGGTTTTTAAATGTAGAAAATGGAATCACCAAAGTTTTGATAAAAAAGAATAAGGGGAAAAATGATACTGACTCTTATTATTAGGCCCCTTATGACAACTTATTTCATCACTTCTCTTGAGATCACTAACTTTTTCTTCCCTTCCACAATAATTTTATTATTATTTTACCTAGTTATATAAAATAATCTTTCGTACTTTGATATGGCACTATGAATAAATTAATTTAGGTAGTGCTTTCTTTATTTTTTGTATTGGTCCATTGTATACATCAGCAATTAATATTTCATCCATTATGTTGTCTTTGTCTCAGTACAGTGTATTGTAGTTTTGTTCATACAGTTTCTGACTGTATGAAGGTGGATAATCTCCCCTAATATTTTATACATTCTGTAGTTATTTTAAAATTAATTTTCATATCTTTTCTATCTTATTGGTAATATAAAGAATTTCCGATGATGTATATAGAATTATTTTGTACTAAAATTTTTCTGATATTATTTTTTCAATTAATTTTTGAGTTGACTCATTGGGTTTCTCTAAGCATTATATCATGTCTCTTGCAAATCAGCTATAGTTTTGTTTACTCTTTATTTATACTTAATCCCTCAATTAATTTTTTTGTCCTATCACTATATCTAATATTTCCTCCATAATATCAAATAGTAGTGATGGCAATGGACAAAATGACTTTAACCCTGACACCCATATATGTGTGTGTGCATGTGTGTATCACATATATATCAAAATATATATGATATATATCATAATCCATATGATATATATCATAATATATAGTTTTAAAATATAAACTTTTTTAATTTTTATTTTTTTACAAATGTTTTATTAACTTCTGCTTTCCATCATTCATTTCCACCAGATTTTGAGTTACAATTTTTTACCCATTTTTTCCCTACCCACTACCCTAGAATAGCAGTCCCACTAGATATCCCCTCATCCAATCTGCTCTCTACCATATCTTCACCCATATCCCCTTCGACTTTGCCATTAGGGCAAGGTGGATCTCTGAGCCCCAATGCCTAGACATCTTATGAAACATTTAATTTTAAAGCTTCGATTTTCAGATCCATTCCCTTCCTCCCTTGTCACCCACTATCTCTGAGAAGATAAGCAGTTCAGTATGTGTTGTGTATGTATAGCTATGCAAAACATTACCATAGTAGATATATTGTAAAAGACTGCTTATATTTCCCTCCCACCGATCTCACCTCCCACGTGGTCCATTGCCTACTTTGATCTTGTCCCTCTTCAAAAGTGGGTACTTCCTTAAATATAAACTCTTGACTATGTTTATTAAATGTTGATTGATTCTAATATTTTTTACTATATTTAAGAGAAATGGATTTGCATTTGTCAAAATATTTTTCCTGGTATATATGAATAAAATCCCATGTTTTTACTTTTATAGTTATTAATATGATGAATTATATTTATAATTTTACAAATATTAAACGAATACTTCATTCCTATAAATATACAACCTTGTAGTATATAATCTTACATGATATATATGGCTCTTTGCTCATATTGATATTAAAACTTTATCATAAATGTTAATTAATGATATTAGTCTACAGTTTTCTTGCTCTGTTTTGAATCTCCCTGGATTGGTTATCAAGAAAATTTTCATAGATGTAATTTGGTCAGACCCCTTCTTCTGCTATTTTTTTAATAGATTGTACAGTATTAAAATTATTTTTTATTTAAATGCTTCATAGAACATACTTATAAATATATCTAGTCCTGAGTTCTTGTGTTTGGGATTTCATTGGCAACTTGATCAATTACCCCCTTAGATTAGATTGTTTAAATTCACTATTACTTGTTCTACTATTATTGATATTTTAGAATTTCATCTGTTAAAATTAATTGCAGTTTTTTTAAAACAAATGCTTTATTAACTTCTGTTTTACATCATTCATTTCCACCAGATTTTGAGTTACAATCATTTTCCCTCCGTTATTCCCCTACCCAACATCCCAGAATAGCAGTCCCACAAGATATCACTTCCTCCAATCTGCTCTCTCCCATACATTCTCCCATATCCCCTTCGACTTTTCCAATAGAGGAAGGTGAATCTTTGTGTCCCAATGCCTGCACACCTTATCTCACAATTACAAGCAAAAGAGTATTAATAATATTATTTATGTATATTTGAAACATTTAATGTTAACACCTCGATTTCCAGAACCATTTCCTTCCTCCCTTGTCACACATTCCCTCTGGCGAGATAAGTAATTCAGTATACGTTGTACATGTCTAGATATGCAAAACATTATCATAGTAGATATATTGTACGAGGCTGCTTATAATTCCCTCCCACTCATCCCACCCCCACCTGGTCCATTCCCTACATGATCTTGTCCCTCTTCTGTAGTGGGTACTTCCAACCTCCCCTACCCCCAAGGCTGCCCTCCCTTCCATCATCCCTCCTCTCATCCCCCTTCCCCCTATTCTGCTGCAGGTTGAGATATCCCATTTAGTATGTATGTCATTCTCTCCCTGAACCAATTTAATGAGAATGTGGTTTTGCCTTTTTTGCCTTCCTATTCTCCCCCTCCCTTGCAACCACTTCTCCTTGCTTCTTCTACATGGGATACTTTACCCTACCCTGTCTCTCCCCATCTCCTCTTGCCACTTTCCTCTCTCACCTCATAATTTCATCCCTTGAATATTCTCCCTTCCCAACAAATTCAACCTATGCCCTCTATCCATATATAAGTGTAACCATCTACACACACATTCACATATGTATTCATATGACCACACACCCTTCTTCCATTATTTTCATACTGAGAAAGATATCATCACTCACAGTTATTGCTTTTCCACATAGGAATGTAAATAGTTAGTTCAACTTTGATAAGTTCCTTTTGATTTCTTTTCCCTGATTACCTTCTCAGGCATCTCTTCCTTCTTGTGTCTGGATGTCAAATTTTCTATTGAACTCTGTTTTTTTCCTCAAGAATGCTTGAAAGTCCTCTATTCCACTGAATGACCATATTTTCCCCTTAAACAAAATACTCAGTTTTTTGGGTAGGTGACCCTTGGGTTCATTCCCAGTTCTTTTGCCCTGTGGAATATGATATTCCATGCCATTCTATCCCTCCGTGGAGAAGCTACCAGGTCCTGTGCTATTCTGATTGTGTTTCCACAATATTGAAATTGTTTCTTCCTGGCTCCTTGTAGTATTTTCTCCTTGATTTGGGGATTCTGGAACCTGGCTATAATATTCCTGGGAGTTTTCTTTTTGGGATATTTTTCAGGAGGTGATCAGTGGATTCTTTCAACCTCTATTTTGCCCTCTGGAACTAAAACATCAGGGCAATTTTCCTTGAGCATATTTTGAACGGTGATTTCTAGGTTCTTTCTTTGATCATGGCTTTCCAGTAGTCCAATAATTTTTAAATTGTCTCTCCTGGATCTGTTTTCCAGGTCAGTGGTTTTTCCCATGAGATACTTCACATTGCCTTCTACTCTTTCATTTGTTTGGATCTGCTTAACAGCATCTTGATTCCTCATAAAGTCATTAGCTTCCATTTGCTCCAGTCTAACTCTGAAGGAATGAATCTCCTCAGTGAACTTTTGAGATTCTTTTTCCATCTGGCATATTAGACTTTTTAAGGCATTCTTCTCCTCATTGCCCTTTTGGGCCTCCTTTTCCATTTGAGTTAGTCTATTTTTTAAGGTGTTGTTTTACTCAGTCAGACTGTTGACCCTCATTTCATACTTTTCCTGCATCCTTCTCATTTCCCTTTCCAATTTTTCCTCCACTTCTCTTATTTGATTTTTAAAGTCCTTCTTAAGGTCCTCTATGGCCTGCAACCTGCTCATGTTTTCCCCTGGGGCTTCTGGAGCATGACTTCTAACCTCACAGTCCTTTTCCTGCTCTATGCCCACAAAATACTAGTCTAGGGTTGCATTTTTCTGTTTCCTTTGCCTTGGCATGTTGCCACTTAATTACTTGACTTTTGGGCTTTTTGCCACACTATGGCTTTAAGACCAGATAGAGGAATTTTCATCCTGAACGTGTGGGGGGCAACTTCCATTTCTGGCAAGCTGTAAACTCACCCACAACTTCCACCCTAGATCACAATCCAGATCCAGGGAGGTTAAAGCAAGAGCAAGTACCCCCCAAGACTAATCGCTGGATCTCCCTAGAGTTTGCAAGCCAGGAGCTGGAGCTGCCTCTGAAAACTACAAAATGGCGTGTCTCCTCAGCGGCTTCTAGCCCCCAGGGGAGGGAGCTGACGCATTCCCCAAATACAGGTCCCAAAGTCCATAGGACACTAACCTCTTACTTTGTCCTAGGCATGTCTATGTTGATAATTCTGGAGTCGCCACAGCTGCTAGTGTTCTGGCGTCTCTCCAGCTGGCTGCTGGCCCTTCCGCCCTGGGGCTAAAACCTTGGCTCATGGGGACCTGGGCTCCACTCTACTCTGCTCCCCACACTCTGTGCACTGTGTGCTGCCGTCTCCCAGAGTGTTGTGCTGGTCCTTCCTGCAGGGCTGCTGGGCTGTCTTCAGCGGGAGGTTAGCTTTTCTGTGTCGTTCTGTGGGTGCTGGGGCTCCAGAAGTTGTTCAGAGTCCCCTTTTACATAGTTTTGGGGGAATCTGGGGCTACTCTGCCATCTTGGCTCTGCCAATTGCAGTTTTTATTAGCATAGAGTTGGGCAAAACATTTTCTAACAATATTGTTTTCTTTTTCTTTATGGTTAATTCTACTTTTTTCATTTTTGCTATGGGTAATTTGATTTTTCTCTTCTTTGAAATATGATGAAATTAGGTACTATGTAATGATTTTATTAGTTTTTGTTTTTCCTTTTTGGAGGTGGGAAGGCAGTGTGTCAATTGGCTGAGGTTGTATTTGAACTCAGGTCCTCCTTTCTCTAGGACCAGTGCTCTATTCACTGTGCTACCTAGCTGTTCCTATTGCATCTTTAAATAGTTTTTAATTTGATTTTTTTGCTTTCAATTTATCAATCTCTTTTTATTATTACCAGGATTCCTTTTTTGGTGATGAATTTTTAATAGTCTGTTGGTTTCCTGGTTCTTGCTCTTGCTATTTTCCTTTGCCTGCCTAATCTGTTGAACTGTTCTTTGTCTATTTCATTGATTTAGAGACATAAATATTCTTCTAATGATTATTTTCCCTGCATTTCATAAATTTTCATATATTGTCTCATTTTTGTCATTATCTTTAATGACATTATCTTTAATGTCATTATCTATCATTTCTATGATTTGTTCTTTAACCCACTGAGTCTTTAAGATTTTATTTTTAGTTTCTAGTTAATTTTTATACTTCTTTAAATGATTTTTCATTGAATATATTTTATTGTTTGAGCTAAGTAAAAGACATATTTAATATTACTGATTTCTGAGATTTGGTACTCGCACATGTTTTCAATTTTTATAAAGGCACCTTGCACAGATGAGAATTGTTTATAGACTTTTCTTTTCCCAATAAAATTGCTAGAGATCTATCACTTCAAATTTTTCTAAAATTCCATTCAGATCCTGTTTAGAATTCTCTAACTCTGAAGGTAATACATTGAGCATCCTCCCACATATACTGTTAAACCTTTATTTTCTCTCTTCCTTTAACTTATTTACTTTTTAATTTAAATGTTTAGATTTTATGCTATCCACTCAATATATCTTAATCATTGAAATTAATATTCCTTTGGCATGGTTGAGTTTCACATGCTAAATTAGAGATGAATCCCTACTTATGACTTATCATTTGGAAAATAAAGTGCTGTGAAGAAGCTATACACAGTTGAAAGAAGGTTAGAAACAGAAATAGATGGAAAGAGCACAAGAGTAAGGAGTATTCAATAGATGACACAGGAGGCTTTGAGAAAAGCAGCTTACTGAAGGCAGAATACAAAACCTGAAAGAAGTTAAGATGACATGAACGCTTTGTCAGTGTGATTAGAGTCATTCTTATTGAATGATTGCTAATACTTTGCTGAGAGCTTATTGGCTCATTCTAAGAGAATTAATCCTGCTGCTGAGTGTTGAACTATCTGGACTTATAACCTTCTAGCCTTATCTACAGGTTAACTGAGTTGAAATCTTTCAGGGTTGCTAGTGTTGCCCTCTATTGTCCTCTGTGGTTAGAGAGAGAGAGAAATAAATTGCAAAAACTGTGCTCTTATACTCTTAACTTTTCTTAGAATTGGCTGGAAAAAATCAGAGTTCCCTGTTATTTGAAGAACTGATTGGGGAAAAGCTGTATAGCACTATCACTGAAGTTTTAGAGAGAGAAAAAAAGGCCAATAATAGATCTAAAGATCTTGGAAGTTCTCTGGCTTAAGGGAACTACTTGTCATTTATTCTGCAGCCTTAGAGCAGCAGAAGAATAGTTTCGTCCAGCAGGAGAGTAATGAATAGCAGCAAGACCACAGATAAAAAGGAGCAGTTTTATCCAAAAATGACATGTTGCAAATTGTTCTCTAAAGAGACCCATGATATGAAGATATGCCATATAGAATTGTGAGTTTCCCTCTGCATGTGGGTTATTAATGTGCATCTGTTCTGTCTGTGATACTCTTCCCAAAGCAACAAATTTATTGCTGGACTGTTATATTTGGATTATTTCTGATTTTACTTCTTATTGAGTAAATGTTATGGGTATCATTGCTTTATCTTATTGTTTCATAAATATTTTATTTTGAATAGTCAACAGTGTCATGGTAGCTGATCTTGTATAAATAGAAGGCCACTAGTGGGGGCTCCATAGCTATAGTGGAAAGTAGTAGGGATGTAAACACCTTGCTTCCCACCCCTGCCCTCCCCACCCCTCTTCGAGTTTAGCTCTAACAATCTGAAGGAAAGGTTGAGTATTAGTAGCATAGTCACAGAAATGACCAACAACAATTCTAGGGAAAACAACACAACACTGTGTTGGCAAGTTATCCTACATGAGCAAACTGAGGTAGAGAGATTCATTTGACACCTTCTATGCAATGTTCTCAGACTACATTCCTAAAATGGTTGAGTTTACGGTCACACTTGGGCTACATAATAATCCATTTCTTGCTAGTAAGGAGACCATAGTCACAAAATATTCACATTAAATGGAAATGATGTCAGATTAGTGACATATCACCATCTAAACAGGCAGGGTTTTTGTTTGTTTTCCACACAAGTGTCACATATCGAGGCCAATTCTCTTAGTTTAATATATGCTTAGGATAACTTTAACCATTTTGGAAGTGACTGGAGTTGGTATAAAGATGTTTCTGATCCTAATTGTACTGTAAATTTGATTAAATACGGCAGTACAGGCCATTCTCAGGCCTTGCCTTGGCTATTATGTCAGTTTCTTAACTGTTCTTTGAATCTCCAGTCTTTTATCCATGCAATGAATCCTTCACATTATTTCCCCAGTGACCTAACACACCCTTCTAATTATATCAATACTTTGATCAAAATACATATATGGTTCCCTATTGTTTACTTACAATGATAAATATTCCTTTTGCTGATACTTGTTATCCACAGTCTGACACTATCCTATCTTTCTAGTATTATTTCACATGAATAACTTTCAAACAGTATATGTTCAAACTACAGGAGATTATGTTGTGCAGTCACCTTGTTGTTGCTCACCTTTGGATACTGGCTATCACTATGCCCATTTCCTTGAATAAGTTCTTTCTCCATCTCTTGCTGTTAAATTCTATCATTTCCATTAAGACAGTCCAAGGGTTACCTGGTCCATAAAACTATAAAGCTACCAGATTCAATCCCCTTCCTGAGTAGAGAGTGATCTTTCTTGCCTCAAATATTTTTTTTTATAATTTATTTGTTTATTTTTAGTTTACAAGATTCAATTCAATAGTTCCTTGAGTTTCAAATTTCCTTTCCTTCCCTCCCTCCACCCCCACAACCACATATAGTCCAGTAAAGGATCTGCAAATAACTTCATATTAGACATTACTCAAGTTACAAAGGCATATTGTACTAGATGGGATAAAAATGGTAAAGAAGGAATAAAACTAAACAATGAAAAGAAAAAGATTAGTTTGCTTCCATCAGGATTCAAGCTCAGTTCTTTCTAGTTATTTCTCTGGATGCAGGCATCTCTCTCCTTCATGAGTCTTTTAAGATTGACTTATATCAATGCATTGCTGAGAAGAGTACAGTCTGTCCTAGTCAGTCATCACACTTATGCTGTGTCTGTGATTGTATACAAATTTCTCCTGGTTCTACTCTTCTCACTCAGCATCAGTTTGTATAAGCCTCTCCAGGTAAAGATGAAAACAGTATCCTCCTAGTTTCTTATAGCACAATAGTATTCCATTACATGAATATACCACAACTTGTTTAGCCATTACCCAATTGATGGGCACCCCTTTAATTTCCAATTCTTTGCAACCATGAAAAGAGCTACTATAAATATTTTTGTAGATATGGGTCTTCCTCCCACTTCTATGATCTCTTTGGGATATAACCCTAGAAGTGGTATTAGTGGGTCAAAAGGTATGAAATTACTTATAGCCATTTGGGCATAATTCCCAATTGCTCTCCAGAATGGGTGGATAAGTACACAACTCCACCAGCAATGCATTAGTGTTCCAATTTGCCCACATCCTCTCCAGCATTTGTCATTTTCCTGTTTTGTCATCTTAGCCAATCTGACTGGAGAGATGTGGTACCTCAGAGTTGTTTTCATTCGCATTTCTCTAAGCAATAGTGATTTAGAGCATTTCTTCACATGCTTATAGATACCTTCGATTTCTTTCTCTGAAAACTGCTTGTTCATATTCTTTGACCATTTATCAATTGAGGAATGACTTGTATTCTTATAGATTCAACTGAATTTTCTGTATATTTTAGAAATGAGTCCTCTATCAGAGACATAGGTTGTAAAAATTCTTTCCTAATTTCCTACCTCCCTCTTGATCTTGGTTACATTGGCTTTGTTTGTACAGAAGCTTTTCTTTTTTTTTTTATTAATTTATTAGTTTAGTTTCAGTTAACAAGATTCAATTCCATAGTTCCTTGATTTTCAAATTTCCTTTACTTCCCTCCCCCCTCCCCTCATGACAGCATATAGTACAGTATAGGGTCTGCAAATGCATTCATATTAAACATTATTACAATTACAAAGGCATATTGTACTAGGTGGGATGAAAGATGGTAAGGAAGAAGTAAAACCAAACAATGAGAAGAACAAGATCATTTAGTTTGCTTCCATCAGGATTCAGGCTCAGTTCTTTCTAGTTATATCTCTGGATGGCACATTTCTCACTTTCTTGAGTCTTTCGGGATTAACTTATATCACTGCATTGCTGAAAAGAGTCCAGTCTGTCATAGTTGGTCGTCACAGATATGGTATGTCTGTGATTGTATACAAATTTCTTCTGATTCTACTCTTCTCGCTCAGCATCAGTTTGTATAAGTCTCTCCAGGTAATTATGAAATCCGTCACCTCCTCGTTTCTTATAGCACAATAAAATTCCATTACATTCATATACCACAACTTGTTTAGCCATTCCCCAATTGATGGGCACCCCTTTAGTTTCCAATTCTTTGCAACCACAAAAAGGGCTGCTAAAAATATTTTTGTACATATGGGTCTTCCTCCCACTTCTATGATCTCTTTGGGATATAACCCTAGAAGTGGTATGGCTGGGTCAAAGGGTATGAAATTATTTATAATCCTTTGGGCATAATTCCAGATTGCTCTCCAGAATGGTTGGATAAGTTCACAACTCCACCAGCAATGTATTAGCGTTCCAATTTGCCCACATCCTCTCCAGCATTTGTCACTTTCTTGTTTTGTGATCTTAGCCAATCTGACTGGAGAGATGTGGTATCTCAGAGTTGTTTTGATTTGCATTTCTCTAATTAATAGTGATTTAGAGCATTTCTTCATATGCTTATAGATATCTTTAATTTCTTTCTCTGAAAACTTCCTATTCATATCCTTTGACCATTTCTCAATTGGGGAATGACTTGTATTCATATAGATTTGGCTCAATTCTCTATAAATTTTAGAGATGAGTCCTTTATCAGAGACACAAGTTGTAAAAATTCTTTCCCAATTTCCCACCTCCCTCTTGATCTTGGTTACATTGGCTTTGTTTGTGCAGAAGCTTTTCAATTTAATGTAATCACAATTATCCATTTTGCATTTTATAATGCTCTCTAATTCTTGTTTGGTCCTAAAATCTTCCCCTCTCCACAGATCTGTCAGGTAAACTATTCCTTGCTTTCCCAAATTGCTTACAGTATCATCCTTTACACCTAGATCATGCACCCATTTAGACTTGATTTTGGTATATGGTGTTAGATAGTGATCTATGCCCAGTTTCTGCCATACTGTATTCCAGTTTTCCCAGCAGTTTTTGTCAAATAGTGCATTCTTATCCCAAAAACTGGGGTCTTTGGGTTTATCGAACAATAGATTGCTATATTCATTGACTGCTGGGTCTCCTGCACCTAATCTATTCCATTGATCCACTACTCTACACCTCTGCCAGTACCAAGCAGTTTTGATGACTGCTGCTGTATAATACAGATTAAGATCTGGCATAGCTAGTCCACCTTCCCTAGCATTTCTTTTCATTAATTCCCTTGATATTCTAGACCGTTGGTTTTTCCAAATAAATTTTGTTATTATTTTGTTTAACTCTACAAAGTAGTTTTTTGGTAAATTGATTGGAATGGCACTAAATATACAGTTTAGCTTGGGTAAAATTGTCATTTTTATTATATTAGCTCAACCCAGCCACGAGCAATTGATATTTTTCCAACTATTTAGATCTGTTTTTATTTGTGTGAGAAGTGTTTTGTAGTTGTGATCATATAGATTCTGGGTTTGTTTTGGCAAGTAGATTCCCAAATATTTTATATTGTCTACAGTGACTTTAAATGGGATTTCTCTTTCTATCTCTTGCTGTTGAGTTTTATTAGAGATGTACAGGAATGCTGAGGATCTATGTGGGTTTATTTTATATCCTGCAATTTTGCCAAATTTATTTATTTTCTCAAGTAATTTTTTACTTGATTCTCTAGGATTCT
Source organism: Gymnobelideus leadbeateri (assembly GCA_011680675.1). Taxonomy (NCBI): domain Eukaryota; kingdom Metazoa; phylum Chordata; class Mammalia; order Diprotodontia; family Petauridae; genus Gymnobelideus; species Gymnobelideus leadbeateri. The sequence continues at coordinate 180,595 of WOXC01002716.1, read as the reverse complement.
CTAAGTATATCATTATATCATCTGCAAAGAGTGACAGCTTGGTCACTTCTTTGTCTAATTTGATTCCTTTGATTTCTTTTTCTTCTCTAATTGCTACTGCTAACGTTTCTAGTACCAGATTGAATAAGAGGGGTGATAGTGGACACCCTTGTTTCACTCCTGATCTTATTGGAATGGCTTCTAGTTTATCCCCATTATAATACTTGCTGATGGTTTTAGATAGATGCTAGCAACTATTTTAAGGAAGGCTCCATTTATTCCTATACTTTCTAGTGTTTTTAATAGGAATGGATGTTGTACTTTGTCAAAAGACTTTTCTGCATCTATTGAGATGATCATGTGGTTTTTGCTAGTTTTGTTGTTGATATGCTCAATTATACTGATGGTTTTCCTAATATTAAACCATCCTTGCATTCCTGGAATGAATCCTCCCTGATCAGGGTGTATTATTTTTGTGATAAGTTGTTGGAGTCTTTTGGCTAATATTTTATTTAGAATTTTTGCGTCTAAATTCATGAGGGAGATTGGTCTATAATTTTCTTTCTCTGTTTTATCTCTTCCTGATTTAGGAATCAGTACCATATTTGTGTCATAGAAAGAGTTTGGTAGGACTCCTTCTTCACTAATTTTCCCAAATAGTTTGAAGAGTATTGGAATCAATTATTCTTTAAATGTTTGATAGAATTCACTAGTGAACCCATCTGGCCCTGGAGATTTTTTCCTAGGGAGTTCATTGATGGCTTGTTTGATTTCTTTTTCTGAGATGGGGTTATTTAGGTAATTCCCTTCCTCTTCAGTTAATCTGGGCAATTTGTGATTTTGTAAATATTCATCCATTTCACTAAGATTGTCATATTTATGTGCATACAATTGGGAAAAATAATTCATTATTTTTTTGATTTCCTCTTCATTGGAGGTAGATTCACCCTTTTAATTTTTGATACTCATAATTTGGTTTTCTTCTTTCTTTTTTTTTATCATATTGACTAAGGGTCTATCAATTTTGTTGATTTTTTTCATAAAACCAGCTCTTAGTTTTATTTATTAATTCAATGGTTTTCTTAATTTCAATTTTATTAATCTCACCTTTGTTTTTCAATATTTCTAATTTAGTACTAAATTGGGGATTTTCAATTTGTTCTTTTTCTAGCTTTTTCAATTGCATGTCCAATTCATTGACCTCCCTTCTCTCTGCTTTAATTAAGTATGCACTCAGGGATATAAAACTTCCCCTGAGACCTGCCTTTAGTGCATCCCACAAATTTTGGTATGTTGTTTCATTATTATCATTCTCTTGAATGAAATTATTGATTGTTTCTGTAATTTCTTCTTTGACCCACCAATTTTTTAGGATTAAATTGTTTAGTTTCCAATTAGTTTTTAGTCTATCTTTCCATGGCCCTTTATTGCATATAATTTTTATTGCATCATGATCTGAGAATGATGCGCTTACTATTTCTGCCTTTCTGCACTGGATTGTGAGGTTTTTATGCCATAGTACATGGTCTATTTTTGAGTATGTACCATGCACTGCTGAGAAGAAAGTAAATTCCTTTTTATCCCCATTCAGTTTTCTCCAGAGATCCATCATATCTAGTCTCTGTAAGATTCTATTCACCTCCTTAACTTCTTTCTTGTTTATTTTGAGGTTAGATTTATCGAGTTCAGAGAGGGGGAGATTAAGATCCCCCACTAGTATAGTTTTGCTATCTATTCCTTCCTCTAATTCCTTTAACTTCTCCTCTAGGAATTTGGATGCTATACCACTTGGTGCATATATATTAAGTAGTGATATTGCTTCATTCTCAATGGTGCCTTTTAGTCGGATATAGTTTCCTTCCTTATCTCTTTTAATTAGATCTATTTTTGCTTTTGCTTTATCTGAGATAAGTATTGCTACCCCTGCTTTTTTTACTTTAGCTGAGGCATAATAAATTTTACTCCAACCTTTTACCTTTACCCTGTGGGTATCCCTTTGTTTCAAATGTGTTTCTTGAAGACAGGATATTGTAGGATTATGGTTTTTAATCCATTCTGCTATCCGCCTCTGTTTTATGGGAGAGTTCATCCCATTCACATTCACAGTAATGATGACTATCTGTCTCTTCCCTTCCATCCTATTCCCTCCGCTGTTTATGTTTTTGTTTATTCCTTCTCCCTTCCCCTCCTTGAAGTTTTCCCTTTTGACCACCCCCTCCCTCAGTGTTCCCACCCAGTGACCCCCCTTCTTAACCTACCCTCTCCCCTGACCTCCCTTCCCTCTAATCCCCCCTTTAGTCTCCTCCTTTAACCACACCTTACCCTCCCACTGCCTATAAGACACAATAAATTTTTATACTTAACAGAGTAAGTTACTCCCTGTTTGACACCAAATCAATGAGAGTAAATTTCAAACAGTGCTACTCTTCCTCGCTCCTTTTCCTCCATTTAATGAATTTATGTTTCTATTCACATTAGAATCTTAAACTTTACTGATTAAGTTGATCCGTCTTTGAACTAGAGCCAGTGAGAATAGTGTTTAAATGATGTTCCTCACCCTCTTTCTTTCCCCTCTACTATAATGTGTTTTTATGCCTCTTCAGATGGCATATTCTTAATTTCTCAGTCTGTGATCTAAGGGCCTGGTTGTTGACTTTGAATGCTGTAGACTCTGGGTGTCTAGTTTGTGGCTAAGGCAGGAATCTCAGAGAGGAATGGAGATGCACACTGAGTAGTTTGTGGGGGTGGATCCATCTGACCACTTCAAATTTCTGCCTCTATGCCCCTGGGCTATAAGCAGGATTTTGTTTGTCAAGTGAGGTAGGGCTTGTTTGGACCCCTCCCTCTCTTCTCTTCAGACTCTTGGCTGTCTCAGTTAAACCCCTTCTTGAAGACTCCCAAGCCTGAGACTATTTCCACTATTTTAGGATTTCAATCTGGGTGTGAGACTTACCTTTGGGTTTTCTATTTCATGAAGGAGGGATGAGGGATCTGAGCAACTCAGATTTACTTTGCCATTCTAGCCCTTGCATATACAGGTAGGCGATTTCTAAACTTCCAGGCTGGGGGCTAACTGCAGGAGAAGCTGCTTCCTCTGCTGGGGGCCCAAGCCCTCTCTTACCTGCCTCCAATGATTCCTTCTCTCCTTTGATGAGATGCAGGTGAGATGACATGATTTGTCATTGGTAAGTTGGCTGGCTGGGGCTCCTTTTCTCTCTGGTGTAGTCTGCTTATCTGCTCTCAAGTCTGAGCTGTGCAGACCCCACATGGTCTGTGCTCACCCTGTCCAGACCCACTGGACACTTTCCTGGGCTGGATTCTGCCATGCTCTGTTTCCAAGTGTATTCTGTTGCTCCAGAATCTGTTCAGATTCACTTTTTAATGCTTACTGACAGGATTCATGGAGGAGCTTAGAAAAGTTACTGCTTCCTTTCTGCCATCTTGACTCCACCCTTTTTGCCTCAAATTTCTTATATTTCTGTGCATTTCTTTGAACTTCTAACATTTTTCATTGCAACAATGTTATTTCTTTATCTATCTAATTTTACTTTAGAGAGTTAATTGACTTGGGGTCTTACATTATTTTTGTATTTCCCATTATAAATTAGAGTGTTTTACATGTAGTAAGACCTGAATATAGGTTTCTCAAATTGAATTGGACTGAATGAAATTGAATTGAATTGAGATTTTAACTGAATTTGACCAATTACATCAAGACCCCAATCTTTCTTAAGTTAAGAATCAATCTCAAGGTCATTCCTTTTTTTTTTTTTGCTTTGCTTTTTGGAGGGCCATTGGGGTTAAGTAACTTGCCTAAGGTCACATGGCTATGTTTTTGTTTGTGTGTGCCTTAAGTGTCTGAGGCAGGATCTGAACTCAGGTCCTTCTGACTCCAGGGCTGACGCTCTACTTATTGTGCCACCTAGCAGCTCCTCTCAAGGTCATTCTTATTCAGAGCTCAGTACTCAAAATAGATCTATGATTCCACTGGTCTAGCCATTCCTTCCATTACTGCCAAACACAAAGCATTCATTCCTCTATGTGATATGTAACTCTTTTCTAGATCCTTCCATGTATCCATTACTTAACTTCCTTAAATGTCATAGGATCCTTTCTCACTCTGACTTGACATTGTGAACATACCAATAGAGGATACCACATGTAAATTGATTATGACTCATTCTCACTATTTCAACAACCTATTGTAATGTTAATGGGATTTAAGATCTTCCCCACCCATTAATAGACCTCTTGTGGAGCCCATTAAGGTAAGCTTATTTAGGGAAGTCTTGCTTGTAGGAAGACTTTCATGCATTTTCCTAATTTCTAATTGGACCCTGAGTCAGGAAGGTTGTGATGCCTTCTGTTTTTGAAAAGTGTACATATACTTTGAGTTGTTATTTTGTTTTGGGGGCTTGCTTATGAGAAGGATCTTATGATTCCCTGTTCGGGATTCTGAGTGGTTTTATATTCAGGCTTCCCCTGTTACTCAGATGTAAAGGCTCTCTCCATCTAGGGATGTATGTAAAGTGTATAGTTGATTCAGGCAGTCAGAGCCCTGTCTGTTGGTATTTATTTCTCTGCTTGTATTTTCTTTGTATTTCCTTCAGGGTGCTGACTTTTTCCCTAACTAGTGAATGTAATTAAAAAAAAAAAAAGATTGTTAACCCTTAAACAGCTATCTTTTCTAGTAGAGCAGATCTAAGAACCTGTGCTAGTGGTCATCCTGTGTATGTCTGTGTAGTTATTATTACATCTATATTCTTTTTCTCTCATACCATTCTCTGATGGCATGTTTTATTCAAGTTTCTTTACTTTTTTTTTTTTTTTTTGGTAATTCAATGTTTGTAATAAACTGCGACTTCTTATGGTATATACCAATTTGTTGCATGTTACAAAGTTGCATCCCACTCAACTTCAGAATAATTCACACAAATAGTAATATACTATGACATTTACACTTTTGAAAAGTTCAGAATATCACTCCTCAACCAGAGCATTTTGAAAATAGTTATGTTTTAGATATTTCCATTATTAAGAATTGCTATTTTGTAGCTAAAAGCTTAACTGACATCTCAGTCTATTGCTAGGACTATATAACCTTTGAGTTTTAAGACTTGAAAAATGGAAATAGAAAGAAAATACATAAAATATGTCAATGTAAGATGGAAAAAAATAATGCTTTCTTCCTTGATACATCAAAGAGACATATGAAAACAATATTTTTAAGATGTATTCTTTTCATTCTGTTAGCATTAATATATGGGAACACATGTGGAAACAAAGAAGAATAGAATGTCATCATCTAATGTGAGATTGAGTTGACCTTTATTTTGAATTGTTATGGTTAGTAAGTTTGGCAAGCATAGGAAGATTTGGATAAAATTGTCAACAAGTTTACTGCTTTTGCTAGTGAAATTGATATAATGCCAAGCACTATAATTACTTACCATACAAGTATGCCTTTAAAACAGGAGGCAGATCATAGAAATACATGCATATTTGTGAAAATTATAAATTTGCATGCCATGATGTTCTTTACTGTTATTCTAATTCCAAATTTGCTAATACCTTAAGCAACTACATTGTCTTTGCCTTTAATTCATATTATAAAAATGATGATACATAATAAATTTTTTATGGTGATGTTGCATTAGAGATCACAAAAGAGTCAAAGGAAGTACTGGCCTCTTGTAATGTTAATGGGATATAAGATCTTCCCCATCCCTTAATAGGCCTCACTTAGAGACCATTAAGGAAAGCTTGCTTAGGGGAGACTTACTTGTAGAAATACTTTCACATCTTTTGTTAATTTCTAATTAGGCACTGAGTCATGAGGGTTGTGATGCCCTCTGGCTCTAAAAAGGGTATATATATTCTGAGGTTAGCATTTTGTTTTGGGGCTTACTCTTTGGAAGAATGTTTTTGTGATTGGATCAGATGAGACTCTGGGTAGCCATCATGGAGCCCTCTTGACTTTGAAAAACCCAGATGTTGGTGCTTCTCTCTCTGGTAACTATGCATTTTTTGCCTTCGTCAGACAGTTGAGTCTGTCTGCTAATCTGCGCTAATTTTTCAGCCAGTTAGAAGCCCTGTCTGTTGGTCTTTATTACTCTGCTTGCATTTTCTGTTTATATTTTCTCTGAACTTCAGTGTGATAACATCCCCCTGAACTAATGAATGTAATTAAAGAAAGATTGTTGATGCCTTAAATGGTTATCTTTCCTAGTAACACATATCTTAGAACTTGTGCTACCAAGCCATGCCAGTGTGGTTGCTGCTACATCTTTACATATCACTTTTTATTGATGAAAATTAACTCTGAGTAAAACACTCTCCTGGAAACCAAGGCAGCATGCAGATAAAGGACCTCCAATAGAACAAAATGCAAACTGAAGGAATAAAGAAACTGACAATGAACAAAGAAGCATATTTAATAAACACTCATAGAATATTCCTTTAATTAACAAGAAGCTTTCCCTTTGAAAGACTATCACTGAATAATAATAGAGAGTATATAAATATCAGGAGATTCCTTTTTAGTACTTAGAAAGATACAGTATTTTTCAATTTCCTTTGTGGCTCCTTGGCACCTTTCAAATAGGTACATAAAATATAAAAAGTATGGGCCTATGGAGAAAATGCTTCTAATTGCCCTGTTGTCCCCAGGAGGATAGCTTTCATGGTTGATAATATAAAAGATGATCTGGAGGGCTTTAATCAATTTGATGAATTGCCTCAATAAATTTGAGATTTTAGAGCTTGGACTGAAGGGTTACCTCCCATGAAGGTATAATGAATACTATACCCTAACAGAGAAAACAATAGGAGTTACTCTGGTTGCTCCTAAGTCACTGGGGCTTTTTTTGTGATTGGTTTATGTTGACGATATTTATACTTTTTGATAAAGCCATCCTTTCTGTGGTCTATAAAAACATGCTTCTATTCAAATTCCTTTCCCAATAAGCATAGGCCCAGATGCATGCATGCTCATGAACAATTAGTAAGATAGTCATATGATAAGTCTAGTTCTGGGGGCGACTAGGTGGCATGCTGAGTACGGCACTGGCCCGGAGTCAGAAGGACCTGAGTTCAGATCCGGCCTCAGACACTTAATGCACACACAAAACAAAAACATACCTGTGTGACCTTGGGCAAGTTACTTAACCCCAATTGACCTTCAAAAAGCAAAAAAAAAAAAGTTACTTCTAGTTCTAAAAGTCTAGTTCTTTGATGCCTTCTCTTACCTTTCATCTCCTCTTGTGGACTCAGGTCAGAGACTGAAATCCTTAGAACTTAACTAATGTAGTAATATTAAATTGAGAATTCCTGTGAAAAAGAGCTCCTAATTTAGAGAATGAGGTGCTGGTCTTCTGAAGGGATAAAACTTCTTTAACAGAGTGATTTTCAGAGGTGAAGAATATCCCTTATTAAAGACCACCTTTCAACTAAATGATTAAAGCCTTGATAGGAGAGTTCAGAAAAGCTCTACTTTACTAAATCTTGATAACACTGCTATGAGTTGCTTAGATGTTATAGGTCTGTGGAAAATGGAGAGTATCCATTTAGCAATCCTACAAAGTGTCTATCTTGCAAATGGAAAAGGTATTATAACTCTAATGGTCTTTTTGTGTGTTTTATGCTTCTGTTGTTTTTTTTTGCTCTTGAGACCCCATGCATGAATGCTTTCAGTTGTTCATTTTCTGAGAAGGGTGAAATAAATCTGTCCCATACTTGAGACACATATTTTATTTTGAGTGCTTATCCTATATTAATTTTGAGAGTTCATTGTAAGTATTGAGGTATCAAGTATTGAGTATCAAGTAATACCTCAACTTTGTTCATACTTTCACAGAATTTTGCTCCATAGTTGAGACAATTAACCAAAGAAAAATAGTGACCTTTTTTGGATTTGTTCCAAATATTAAACCTGGATATTTCCAGATTCTTTGGAGGAAAATGAGCTGTGGGATGCAATAAATATGATTCCACACACTTGTGTATCACCCTTCTCTTTCTTTTAGGATACAGTAAGCATGACATCAAAAACCTTTGTTAAAAACTTACCTTTTTCTAGCTCTTTAGTTCCTAGCAAAGGTTGAGTCATACCATCACATTGAAGAAAATGTAGGTGAAGATAGAACAATGTCCAAAATATCCTTTTAATTTGTCATGTAATTGGTCAGTTAGGTATCTATCTGGAGACAATGGTGGCAAATCTTAAGATTTTCCCCCATTCACATTAAAAGTTATAGTTATTGAATATTGAGTGATAGGTTGAGCAATTCCGAATCAAGTCAGCTGGCTTCTTCAACAGGTTCCTTCAGGGAAGTTTTAGTTATTTTCACAGAATGTCGAACTTCTGACCATTAACCCCAAGCACCAGCAGAACTCCCAAGTGCAACCCAAAGTAAATAAAAATGTGGTTGGGAAACGTTTAACAAAACAAATAAGAATATAACATAGATGATGTTAGTTTTTTATTTTTAAAATTAATGTTGCCAACAGTTATCTTTTTCTTTTTGAGCTTGACACTGCTGTTTTGCAACACATTTGTAGTCAGCATTGGTTAGGTTTATAAATGTTAAGATAGAGCTTGAAGATAGGGTTTCTGTCTAAAAAATTACTTAAATCAAATGGAGATAAGTGTAGACCCACCATTAGAATTACATCTTTGACAGTCTTTATGCCATTATATCTGATAAACTTTGATTTTGTGCCAGTTGCTTGAGATGGGAAGAGGAACACTATGACCCACTTTAGGATTCTATTGCCATTGAGATATTCTTCATAATGATCTTATAAAAATAGGATCTTCACCATGGTTAATCCTTAATTTTTCTGGAAAATAAAGTAGTAAACAGATTGATCCAAGTAACATTAACAAGTGTGACAAAATTTTGCAATATTTTCAATCCAAAAATCAAGTAATCAAACATCACTTCTAGCCAAAGTTTTCCTGCTGACAGTTCCTACAGATGTAGCAGTTAATCTAATGAAACTAAAATAATGACTTTCTTTGAAGTAAGAGTTAATTTTCTTGCAAAAGGCATAAATTATAAGCAGAGCTCACATTCATGACTTTTGAATATCCTGAATTCCTCATGCATTTTGTGGACCTCCCTTTCTACAGAATTAACTATATTCAATCATATAATATGATCATTCTTAACAGGTGACTCAATGCTATCTCCTCACATCTAAATACCAAATAGGCTTAATAGAACACAATCTAGGATTTATAACTACAAGCAAGAAAATTAGCTTTCCAGAGTATTTTATGTCATTCAATGACATAAGTTAGGGCATATGACATAAGTCAAAGTCTTTTAGGAAGGGTGAATTTCTTCAATCAAACTTGAATTAAGTATAAAGAAGCTACTCATTGCCTGTCTAAAGGGTCAGCCATGCTTGTGGTAACCTTTAATGTCATACCTTCTAAGAAGTCAGTTGATATTGTTAGCAATATCAAGCATTTCTAGAGGAATTTGATGAAGGGTGTAGGATACTCAACTCCCACCCACCATGTAATGTCATCTGTGAAAATGGAGGGGGAGAGAGAGAGAGAGAGAGAGAGAGAGAGAGAGAGAGAGAGAGAGAGAGAGGAGAAGAAGAAGAAGAAGAAGAAGAAGAAGAAGAAGAAGAAGAAGAAGAAGAAGAAGAAGAAGAAGAACAAGAACAAGAACAAGAAGAACAAGAAGAACAAGAAGAAGAACAAGAACAAGAAGAACAAGAACAAGAAGAACAAGAAGGAGGACGACGAGGACGAGGAGGACGAGGATGAGGACAAGGACGAGAAGAGAAGTGAAGAGAAGAGAGAGGATAAAAATTATCTATTGACTAAGTTTGAGAATTGGAGAAGAGCAGGTTACCCTAAGGCAGAAGCATGGGTGATGCCATAGGAAGAGAAAATACATCAAGGCCCCATGGAGGTGGAGGTATTGCCTTATCTATGTGTATTCCCAACATATGTATTTCTCCACTAGTATGTATGCCAAGTTTTCCTTTTGACACCATGTGTATTTATGGGAGGATATTCTCCAGTTTTATACTGGGAGTGATCTAAAATTACTACTTTTCACACTATGCTGTTACAGTAAAATTTTTTCTAAGCTATTCTTTAGAAACCCAAACTCATTAAATGCTTGGAATTTAGTATATTCTTTTCCTCCCCTTTCAAAGATCCAACATGGAAATGTCAATTTTGCTGAAACCTAGAAAGGTTAAGATCCCTCTCAATTAGTGTAGATTAAGAATCTTATAAAGAAGTAGGAGGAATAGCTGGGGATGGATAGAGTCGGGAATGTCATCAGACAGAAAACCTCAGACATAATTCTCTTCACTCTGAGGTAGGAATAAGTATGGTAAAAAAAAAGAAAATTATCTCTGGATTTTAAATCTCACCTCTGTGGCATTTCATTTGATTTCTCTGGGCCTCAATTTCCTTATATACAAAATGAAGCAATAGGACTAGATGGCCTTTGAAGTTCCTTCAACTTTTATATATGTGATCTTGCAATCTTAAGTCTATGGTGAATTTTGGAGAATTTGAGCTTCGAACCTGTCACTTTATTACAACAACCTTCACTGGGACTTCTGATATTATCTGTAGTTTCAGCATAGTTCAGTTATAAGTGTGTGGGCACCGGAGACTATTTCTGCTTTTCCTGGAAAACAGCCATACCTGAACCAATTAAGGAGGGGAAAATAATGTAGGTTGCTTGAAGTTAATTATACTATTTTAGCAATTTAGGGGTTGAACTTTGTGAGAAGAAATTTGGTAAAATGGATGATAAATTGATGATAATATGAAAATAAAATTTGAGGCCCCAGTGCTAATTCAGATTTTTCTTCTAGAATATCAGAAAAGAAGGACCAAGTACAATTAAAAGGGAAGGTTACGGAGTACAAGGAATGGAAATTTAAGACATAGGCTCAAGAAGGAAAGCGTAAATAGGTGGCAAAAGAAGTGGAAGGAAGTAAGAAAAAGGAAGTAGAAAAATTAGAGACCTAAGCAAATGGGTAGAGTGAATTCTAGGGTGAGAAAACTACTTCAGAGAAAGGATATTGGTAGTAGATCAAGGCAGAAAGAGATGGGTTTGATTGTAGAATTCTTGTTGAGACCAGCGAAAAGAGTTTGAGTCATCTCAAGGTATTATGAAGAGATAATTGTATTTAAAAAAAATTACCAGTCTTAAGGTTGAGGTATAAATGCCCAGAGCAATTTCAAGAAATAAGGTAAAAAGTCAAATCCATTATAAAGAGTAAGGGAAAAATATAGTCACTTGCTTGGAGCATGTAACTTCTGCTATGGTGAAGTAAATATTATTCATCTTCCAAGTATAGGCTAATTTCCCCCATGCCCCTGAAAGAAAGGAATAAAAGAATGACTCTCCAACTTAGATGTTGTTAGAGGGGATTGAACAGTTCCTGAAGGAGACAGGAGCAAGGTTTCAGTGGAAAGAGGGATCTGAAGTAGATGAAGGATATATAGCATTATCAAGGGAAAGCAAAAGGAAGAAAAAGAACAATTGTACAACATGAGCTTAAAAACAGATTTGAGTCACTTCCTAAAGATGAGAGAACTTAATGCTGAAAGGAGGAAAAGTTCAAACACTCCTGGTCTTCCTCAAAATAGTAGTAGAGATGCAACAGCTATCATGTGAGATTTCGTTGAGTAAAAGGGCAGAGAAAGAAGAAAAAAGATAAAAGTAGTTGGTGATTCCATGCTTGAGGGTAATGAGTGACTATTTGTTGATCCAATAACAACAAATCTGTTTTTAGATCGATCCTCTCAAAAGTTACCAAAATGGGTAACAACTATTCACTTCTGATGATTCACGAGACTTTCAAATAACATATTCAGAAAGAAACTAAAAAAAAAAAAAAAAAGAGAAACCTATTGCCAATTATTAGAAAAGAAAATCTTGGAAAAAAAGTGAAATCATAGAGGTGCTAGTGTGTATATGTGTTTCTTTTTCATTGCTGCACGCTAAAGACAAAGGTTGAATAAGTGAAAAAAATTGGTATTAAGCCAACATCTGATTAAGAAGATAGTGCATGAAGATTAAATTTAAATTTCAATCTCACCGCTTTCAGTGAAGCTTTTTTTTTTGTTGTAGGTTTTTTTCCCCCCCAGAGATGGAATACACCTAACAAAGGATGGTAATTTTGCTTTCTTGTAAATTTTATCAAAAGACTTTTAAACTAACAAAATTGGGGGCAGGAGAAGACTATTTAAGTATATTCCACCAAATTAGACATCATTGAGATTAGCTACCATGAATGAAAAATATAAGTAGATACTCCAAAATTAACAGGATACAAAATTTGAAAAAGGAGCAATGAGTAAAACCCATGACTTCAAGTATTTATACAAAATGTCTAAATTTTAGGCAGCAAATACAAGTCACTAGAAGATGTAGTGCAAGAAGGCAAACCTTACCTTGTAGGTGTCACTCAAATTTGTGATCATGGTCCTGAATGAGAACAACTTACTCAACAGAAAGATGAGGGGGCAATGGGAGGAGTTACACTGTATATCAATTAGATATCCTCACTTAAGGAAGGCCAGGAAACAGAGGGGGAAATTGCTTTGCCTTTCGAATACATATGGCCCATTTGACAGAAAGAGAAACTAGATGAAGACCGGGGGGAGCAAATCACAAGCCTGGGACAGAGATATGATGTAGTAGTGATGGGGACTTCAATTATCTAGGCATCTGTTGAAGCATTTTCTCTGTCAAAGCCAGAGAAGCAATAACTTCTTAGTGATAATTTTACCCTTTGAAAAATAGAGGAAACACAAAAGGGAAATCTCATTTTGGATATAATTCTCACTACCAGAGAAGAGAAACTTGATTCTGGGGTAGAGATGATAGGAACCTTGGAGGCAAGGTGGGATGGAAAATAAAGAGAATGGGCTTGCAGAAGGTGGAATCTGAGCTTAGTTTTCAAGAAAGCCAAGAAAACTAGGAGCCAAAAATGAAGGGAGAGAACATTTCTGTCTTCCTGGGAAACTTGTGCAAAGACTCAGAGACAGGAGATGAAATATAGTGTGCAAGAAACAGCAAGTAGTCCAGGGTAGCTGGGTTGTAGCATGTAGGGAGGGTAATAGAGCATCAGGATATTGGGCAGATAGGAAAGGACCAGATCATGAGGTTCTTGAAATGCAAGATACAGAATGATCTATTTGGTCTTGGAGGAGGACCATATTCTCTATCAGGCTAGGTGAAAATACTAAAAACACCTGGCATGGTAAGAACCTATCTAGTTTCTGAAATATAAAATGTGGAAGGTTGGGGTTTGAATAGATGATAATTTTTCAGAAAAATATCTGGAGATTTTAGTGAACTGCAAGCACAATAAGAGTGAAAAGTACAAAGTGGCAACCACAAAAACCAGTGCAATCTTGGGCAGCATTAATAGGAATATGGCTCCCAGGAAGAAGGATTTGATAGGCCTACTATTCTCTGCCCTCATCAGCTATCATTTGAAGTGAAGGGTTCAACTCTGAGCAACATAGTTTAAGATGAACATTGAAAACTAGAACATATCCAAAGGAAGGAAACAAGAATGGTGAGAGCCCCTGAATCCATGATATATGAAAGTGACATGAAATAGTAATATTTGCTATCTGATATCATTGTTGGTTCTATTAGTTTTGCTTAAATACCTTTCTTTTACACAAGGTATAATATAGCTGGAAGGAGGATGTAAGAGAATATGGTGTAAAAATAAAAGGCACCTATAAAACATTTTAAAAGGTAAGGTTGTATAGCAAACTATATGAGGGATTCTTAGCTATGGTAGGGATTTTTACTGCCAACATATAGTTAAAAATGGACAAGTTCAGCTAGAAAGTACAATGAGTAGAGGTGATATCATATGTAATCAGGCTTGACAGATTGATTGGAACCAGATGTGAAGGACATTAAATGGGAAATAGGTGAATTTGTGCTTCAACCAAATGGCAATAGGGAATGAAGATTTTTAGACAGGATAGTAACATGTGCCATTTGATTGGCAAAATTATGGGAAAAACAATAAAGAATAACATTCCATTAGAGAATCTGTCATATAGTGTGAAGCAGAGGGAGAATCAGCAACAAGAAAAAGCTGAAGCTATTGACAATATTGAAGTTTCTAGCATCCATTATGGTTGGGAGCATTAGCAATGCAATAGATGTAAGGTACATTTTTAAACTGTTCCATCATAATCAAATGCCATGACTTGTTCAGCCATTCCCCAATTGATGGACATCTCCTCAATTTCTAATTCTTTGACACCTCAAAAAAGAGCTACTGTAAATATTTTTGCATATGTAAGTCCTTTCCCTTTTGCTTTGATTTCTTTGGGATATAGACTTAATAATATTATAACTGGGTCAAAGGGTATAAACAGTTTTATTGCCGTTTGTCCTCTCCAGAATGACTGGATCAGTAAACAACTCCACCAAATTTTAGCAACAATTTTTAATAATATCCACCTGTGGGTGACTTGATTATTCTAATCAGTGCAATAATCCAGTACAATTCCAAAGCAACCATGATGAAATATTCTATCCACGTCCAGAGGGATAACTGAGGACCTCTTTTTATCACTTTATTTTTCCTGCTTTTGTTTTGTTTTTGAAACATGTCTGTTGTGGAAATATGTTTTTTATGACTCACATAAATACTTGATACCATATTACTTGCCTTTTCAATGGGTAGGGTAAGGATGGGAGGGAGGGAGAAAATTTAGCACTTAAAAATGAATGTTAAAGAAAATATTAAAAAAGAAAGTGACTAGAGAACTAGAATACTCTGAAGTGGTACCTTCAACATAGTTATGAACTGCTTAGAAGCATCATACAGATTATTTGATAGGTTAATATAAACAGGAAAGGATATATTTAATGTTCTGTATTTCCAATAGGCCAAGTTGGAAGTATGACAAAGTAATCACAAAGCAATTGGTCCAATTTTCTTTAAAAATATAGATTGTGGTTCATCAATAATTCTAATCAAACCTTTATGCATAGAAATATCAGTAGTTATATTTTGGAGAAGGAGATAAGTTTTAGTGCCTTACTGATATGAACTTAATACTTTTTAGAAAAACAAAATAACATTTAAGGGATTGAAAATTATATTGCCACCCTTCTTCCACAAAAATCCTATTCTGCCAACTTAAAATAATGTGGAGATGACTTAGTTTTTCAAAGAATATACCTGTGGAGCACAAGTTTTGGCGGGACTTGATGGACAGGAAAGATGTTAAGTGCACCCCTACATGAAAGCCTCTATGTATGCTTTCTGAAGATCACCTCAAAGGCTTATAACAATCACATTGATGTGCTTTTTTGACCAAAGCAATTCACGAGGTCTTTGAAGATAGAGGCTATTTCTGATTTGTTTTCCTGTTTTTGGTATCCCTAATAGCATAATGCCTGACACATAATAAATACTAACTAAATTCTTGCTGATGGATAAGAACATTTAGGATAGATGGTATATAGTAGATCATCTACTCAAGTAGGTTGAGCAACTATACTCTGCAATGATAGATAATATGGTTACTTGGAGGAAATTATCCATCATCTGAAGAATCAGTTGCTTTCATAAATGATCTCATTGATGATACTGGATATCTGTTGAATGAGTAATCATTGATTTATATTCCTCGTTAATATGAAAAAAAATCTGAATGCCTCTGGGACTGTTTAAGAGAGTTCTCTACCCAGATCCTCATTGTGGTTTTATTGCTGTTCGATTGCTTCAGTTGTATCTAACTCTTCATGATCCCATTTGGGGTTTTCTTGGCAGGGACACTTGGAATGATTTGCCATTTCCTTCTCTCACTCATTTTATAGATGAGGAGCCTGAGGCAACAGGGTAAAGTGACTTGCCCAGAGTCACACAGCTGGTAAAAGTCTGAGGGAAGATTTGAACTCAGTAAAGGAGTCTTCTAAACTCAAGGCTAAGAACTTTATTGAAATCTGACTTAGCACCCTGGTTCCCTTTTTTCTACTATATGAAATGGTTTAAAGAGGACCTTCCTACTCATATGTTTTTAACACTGCTCTGTAACTCCATGAAACCATGTCATTCATATTGATCCAGAATCAGCTCTGCTATTCTTTAAAAAAACAAACAAAACTAAACAATTGAGCCTAAGTAACTTTCTCAAGATTACATGGCTAGTTATTTATTTATGTGTGGGTGCTAATTTTCTGAGTCTGGAACTGATCCCAGGTCCTCCCGACTCTGGACCTGATGCTCTTAATCACTGAGCTACCTAGCTGCCCCTATCTCTACTATCCTTGTGGTCTGAATAGGTGGTCTGCAGTTGCTGAGCTAAGACCTTTTGGCTCCTGTGCCATGCTAGCTGCTGTATTTTCTGTATTTTCATGCCCTTAGATAGCCTTTCTTCTCCACAGTGTAAACACTCCCAATTAGCATCAATTTTTTGTTAGTAAATGTGCCTTCCACACAAACTGCCTTGGGAAATTGAGAAATTTACAAGTGTGCAGCAAGATAGAAAAGGTCAGAAAGCATTGTTTTGTAATTCTGACATGAAATCATTGAATACCACTGGACTTCTTCCCACCAGGATTATAACATGCTCTGTCAGTTAAAGACAGATTTGCTGTTAAGTCAGAAATGCATGAGCAAATAAATTTATGAATATAAAGATGGAACTTTTTATCATGCAAGTATAAATGGAAACCTCTGACTGCCAGTGTGGTATTACTCTCAGAAGCCCAATAAGCATAGAGAGTTGGTGGAAAAGCAAAAGGAGCAGAGGCCATGATTTATGATGGAAAGAACAAAAATTTATATGTAGTGTATGAATGTCTTGGCCAAATTACAAGAAGGAAGTGAGTAGAAATGGAATGATGCAATTTACATAATTACGTGACAACTCTAATTATCATACTTAAATTTCTTTGGTAAAATAAGAATGTATTCTACTGAAATACAATGATGTAACAGTAACCATTATGAAAGTTTTGGGTAGCCATAGATGCTATCTGTGCCATCTTTTTTCCTGGTCTCTAGTGATCCAACTCAGTAGTATCTAGAACAAGTTCATACCCATTTAGAAAGTTGATTATTAAAATTTTAGAATGAATATTTTTATTTTAGAATCAGCAAATGCTAAAAATCAGTACTTGATTTGTTGCTTTGCTGATTACCTAGATTTAAGAAAATGATGGGAAAATGTTAGTAAGGTTTATTAAACTTAAAAGTGTGGAGTAAATGCATATTTTCCTTCTTCAGATATCTGATTGATAAACATTGATCACAACACTTCTGGTTTAACTCTAAATCTAATAGAAGGTAGGATAAACAAAACAAAATGGAAAAACTTTATCATAGATTACTCAATGGTAAATATATCTTATTCTATTGCAATCAATTCAATTAGTTATCAAGTGCCTACTATATAATAGGAAGTACAGTCAGTTAATAAAAATCTTTGTGATAATTTAGAGATAATGTTAGAGAATATTTATAGAGATTAGGATAACCAAATCATATGTGTTTAAAGTCAAATATGGGAGAAAAATTGTGAGTAGGTTTTCTCTTTGTTTTATCTCAAGTGAGGTAGAGTTGGGAATGAGGTTATTTTTTTAAATTTTTGTTAATTGTTATTGTTTAGTCATTTCTGACTCTTTGTGGCCCCATTTAGAATTTTCTAGCGAAGTTACTATAGTGATTGCCATTTCCTTCTTCAGCTCATTTTACAGATGAGGAAACTGAGGCAGTTGAGTGACTTCTCCAGGGTCACACAGCTTGTAAATGTCTGAGGTCAGACTTGAACTCAAGAAGATGTCTTCCTGAATCCAGGCCCAATACTCTATCCACTATGCCATGTAGGTGCCCATTAAAGGTTGTTACCAATAATAATAGTCATAATTATTTTTGGTCTTGTTGGATATTGCAGAAAATTCTAGATCTGTGATTTCTGTGGTTTATTTTTGCTGGGAATTGCCAGCTAGTAAGCTCCCTTTACCAAAGTAAAGTAACAATTGATAAGCAACTTATTGAATTAGACAATTTCCTGGAGCATTGAGATATTAACTGGCTTCACTAAGGCCACATAGCTAGTATGTTTCAGTCACTACTCTATGTCACATAGAAGTATGTGTCATAATAGGGATTCAGCTTACTATTGTATCAGGATGCCTCTATAATACTACCACAACCAATAATTCAAATAAAAGCAAAATAACAATAATGGAACAGTTACAGACAGATATAAGTGAGAATTACAAGGAATGGGAAAGAGTGGAGGGTTTACAATCTGCCTTAGAAGAGGGAGTACCCACATTGATGTAGTCAAAAATTCTTCCAACTACACAAATTTGCCTTGCATTTCATAGTGTGAGTGACAGACAATGAGAATGAGAACTTCCTCCATCAGGTTGTTACTCATCCATTTTTCAGCTAAAAATATCCAAAAAAGATGCTTGTGGCATATAGAGTTATAGTGACTTTCTCAACTAACATGTGACAGAATCAGAATATGAATCCAGGTCTCTAAATCCATTTTGGACTCCATTCATTATGACAAGCTGTGTCTAATTTTTTTAAAGAATTATTTTATAAGCATGATAAATGGAGTGATACCAGGAAAGGAGCTAGAAATGAATGGATAATTTAGGCATGAATGAAATTTAGGTGGACTTTCAGGAGCCAAGATGTTGGAGTAAGAAGCAAGTCATTATCATTCTCCCTTTTTGACCTCTTAAAAAAATAGCACCTTAGGAAAAAAAGTCCTAGAACAATGGAGTCACCAGAAAAATTCCATGGAGAACTCTCTTAGCCTGGGAAATTTGGAAAATCAGCAAGAATGGTGCATTTTACTAAGATAAAAGGAGACTACATTCCAGGACAGGAAGAGTCCCAGCAAGTCAGTGGCAAGTCTCACCGAGTGTGAGATCCTGAGTCCCAGGCTGGTGGAGCAGGCAAGTACCAACATCAGGACTCCCCATGTGCCTTAGAATAGCCAGGGGGACCAGCAGACTCCTGCTCAGAGAACTACCATGTGTGCCAGGGCAGCCTTGGGTGGGTAGGCAGGTGTCCCTAAGTAGTGAACCTCCACACGACTGAGAACACTTGGGTGTGTGAGAATCCTCCAGTGAATGGACATTCTTGAGATCCAGTTCAGCTCCATGCAGGCAGGAGTCCTTCAGCAGTGGAACTCCAAGAGATTCAGTGCAGTCCTGGGAGGATAAGTGTCCTCTAGGGTAGACCATTATGTGCTGGTATTCAACAGCAGCTGAATATCCCCATCCTTCAGCACAGCCCTGGGGAAACAGAAGAAAATCCTACCTTGCCCCAGCAGGTCAGACACCACCACTAGGAACCCAGTTCAGTACCAGGTAAGCTGCCAGACACCTAGATTCCCATTCCCCCAGGAGCCAGCATCTGAGGCCCCAGCACACAAAGCCAATGACCATATTCCTGTCTCCCAGCATAAAAAGCTTGGGACAAAATGATCAAAAAGCAAAAGCAAACATTGACCATAGAGAATTATTATGGTGAAAGGAAAGATCAAAACACAAACTCAGAAGAGAATATCATTGTCAATATACCTACATCTACCACTTCAAAGGGAAGTATGAATTGGTCCCAAGCCCAAAAAGCCTTTTTGGAAGAGCTTAAGAAGGATTTTAAAAGTCAAATAAGGGAAGTAGGAGACAAATTGGAAAATAAAATGAGGGGCATGGTGGGCCTCCAGGAGCTATGATGGTGGAGTAAGCAATAAATAGCCCTCTCTCTCCCTAATGGACCTCTAAAAACCTAGAAAATATCACCCCAGGAAAAATTCTGGAACAGTGGATCCAGAAGAAAATCCCACCTCAGAAAACCAGTGGAAGATCCTGAGCCCAAAGGTAGTGGAGCAGAGAAGGGCCAACACCAAGATCACCCCTACTACCTCAATATATACCTTGGCACAGCCAGGGTAACTGGAAGATTCCAGCTTAGATATCCAATGAACTTTATTTCTGAAAAGAAATGTAATTAAGTCATCAATTACCAACCTAAGAAAAAAATCTGCAGGAACAGATGGAGAGAATTCTACCAAATATTTAAAGGACAATTAATTTCAATACTATATAAACTATTTGGAATAGTAGGCAAAGAATTAGTCCTACCAAATTCTTGCTGTGATATGAATATGGTGCTGATACCTAAACTAGGAAGAACAAAAACAGAGGGAGAAAATTGTAGACCAATTTCCCAAATGAATATAGATGCAAATTTTTTTAAAGTCTGAACAAAGAGCTTGTAACAAGTTATTATGCAAATAATATACTATGATAAGATGGAATCAATACCAGGAATGCAGGGCTAGATCAATATTAGGAAAACTATCAGCATAACTGACCATATCAATAATAAAATTAACAGTAATCATTTGATTATTTCAATAGATGAAGAGTTTTTGAAAAAAAAGAACAGCACCCACTCCTATTAAAAAAAACACCAGAAAATATAGGGATAAATGGAGTTTTCCTTAAACTGATGAGTAATATCTATGTAAAACAATCAGTAAGCATTATATATAATGGGGATAAGCTATAAGCATTTCCAATATGATTGAGGTGAGACAAGGATGTCTATTATTATCACTGTTATTCAATATTGTACTAGAAATGCTACCTTTATCCATAAAAGAAAAAGATAAATTGAAGGAATTAGAATAGCCAATGAGGAAACAAAACTATCACTCTTTGCAGATAATATGATGATACTTAGAGAACTCTAAGAGAATACACTAAAAATTTACTTGTAACAACTTTAATAAATTTGCATAGTATAAAATATTCCACTTAAATCATCAGCATTTCTTTATATTACTAACAAAGTCTAGTGGCAAATGATAGAAAGAGAAATTCCTTTTAAAGGAATTGTAACCAGCCTAAGATATTTGGGAACCTACCTGACAAGACAAACCCAGGAACTATAGGAGAACAATTACAAAACAGTTTCCACCCAAATAAAGTCGTATATAAATGAAAGGAAAAATATCAGTCGCTTATGGGTAGGTCACGCTAATACAATAAAAAATGACAATTCTACATAAATTAATTTACTTATTGAGTGCCATACCAATCAACCTACCAAAATCATTTTCTAAAGCAGGAAAAAATAATAATAAAATTATTCTGGAGGTACAAAAAGTTAAGAATATCAAGGAAAATAATGAAAAGAAATGCAAGGGAAGGTGATTTAGTCATACCAGATCTTAAATTATGTTCTAATGGAGCAATCATCAAAACTACTTGTTACGGGCTAAGGAAAAAGTGGTAGATCAATGGAATAGGTTAGGTATATAAGACATGGTAGTCAATGACTATAGTAAGCTACTTTTTGATAAACCCAAAGACTCCAGCTTCTGGGATAAGAACTCATTATTAAAAAAAAAAACTGCAGGGAAAACTGGAGAACAGCGATGGCAGAAACTTGATAGAGACCAATATCTTACTTTATATACCAACATAAGGTCAGAATGGGCAATTGAGTTTGATAGAACGGGTGAGACTATAAGCCAAATGGGAGAGTAAGGAATAGTTTACCTGTCAGAGATATAGAGAAAGGAAGAATTTATGACCAAACAAGAGACAGAAAACATTATGAGATGCAAAATGGATACAATTGATTACATTGCATTGGAAAGATTTTGCACAAATAAAGCCAATGCCACCAAGATTAGAGGAGAAGCAGAAAGTTATTTTTTAATCCAGTGTCTTTAATAAGGGTATCATTTCTAAAATATATAGAGAACTGGGGCAAATTTATAAGAATACAAGTCATTTTACAGTTGACAAATGGTCAAAGAATATGAACAAGCAGATTTCAGATGAAGACATTAAAAGTAGTTATAATCATATGAAAAAATACTCTAAATCACTATTAATTAGAGAAATGTGAATTATAACAACTATGAGGTATCACTGCACACCTATCAGATTAGTTAATATGACGAAACAGGAAAATGATAAATGCTGGAGAAGATGTGGGAAAATTGGAACACTAATGAGTTATTGGTGGAGTTGTGAACTAATCCAACCATTCTGCAGAGTAATTTGGAACTATGCACAAAGCCTTCTAAGAATGTTCATATCCTTTGACCCAGCAATACTACTTTTAGATCTATATGCTAAAGATATCATAAAAATGAAAAAAAAAAACCACTCACATGTACAAAAATATTTATAGTAGCTCTTTTTGTGGAGGCAAAGAATTGGAAATTGAGAGGATGCCCATCAATTGGGGAATGGCAGAACAAGTTGTGGTATATGAATGTAATGGAATACTATTGTAACATAAGAATGATGAGCAGGTGGACTTCAGAAAAACTGTAAAGATTTGCATGAACTTATACTGAGTGAAGTGAACAGAGCCAGCAGAACAATGTGCACAGTAACAGCAACATTGTGCAATGTTTAACTGTGATAGACTTAATTCCTCTCAATTTTATGAGGATCTAAGACAATTCTGAAAGACTCATGATGGGAAATTGTATACCTTTCCAGAGAAAGAACTATGGAGTCTGAGGCAGATTGAAGCATACTATTTTCTCCTTTTTTCATTTCTTCTTTCTCATGATGTCCTCTTTGCTTCTATTTTTTCTTTGTAACATGACTAATATAGAAATGCATTTAATATGATTGTACATATATACCCTACTTCAGATTGCATACCAACTTGGAAATGGCAGAGCAGAAGGAAGGGGAGAAAATTTAGAACTCAAAATCTAATAGAAGTGAATGTTGAAAATTAAAAACAATACACAAAATGAAAAAAAAGATCCATGATCCAAATGTGTCCAGGAAATAATCATAGTGTGAAGGAAATACATAGAAAATCATCTTTCTTGTTTGCACCTATTTAAAAAAAAGTCAATTCATTATGATTGTCCTGGGTATGGCAGCACAAATTAATATGTACAGAGGCCAAACTATTAGATTTGATGTAACTGAAACTTAATTCTATCTCTGATCTCTGAAGGGCTTGTTTCCATTCATTCTCTTCAGGAATTCCCATACCTAAAGTGTTCTAATAAATACAGAACACAAATTAAATGGCTTCTCAGTGTCACGCATGCTTCTCCAAGACGATTCACCTCTTCTGTTCCCAGTTGTAGTGCTTTGCCTTCCTTTGGCCTACCTTATTGACTTTCTATCCAGGTTTCAAATTTTCACTGAAAGTGTTCCTTTTCACCTGACCTATATATCTTAATTTCTCTCTCTCTCTGCTTTCAGTTTGGAACTTTGTAATTATCCCCAGTAAATTGCAGGGGAAATGCAATTTCTGTGAACCACTCTATAGAAAATAACATTGGGTCACTAAGTCTTACCTCAGTGTTTTGACTTAAAGTGGAAAATCTTTGGGGTTCTTTATTTTTTAAATGAAGTTCAACAAGATGAAAGCTTAAGTTATAAAATCATTCGGTGAGGAAGTTTCTGATTCAGTCATTTATTACTTTGCCTAGAATTAAAAAAAAAAATAGAAGACAATTTAACTGAAATTCATTCTGTAGTTTGGGAGAGTGTACCTTAGTGAAACACTAATATGGAAATATACTTAAGGGGATCATTTTAAACTTCTAATTATCACTTCTTTTCATTTGTTTCCCACTTAATTTCTATAGATGTCAAAAGATTAGGGTTTGGCAAGACTAGGAGGCTGTGTAGAGTGAGCACATGGTGCTACCTTGAACAAGATTACAAATGTAGAGTTAGAAAAAGACACTTGGAGACTAATGAATCCAACCCCTTCATTTTATAGATAAAGGAACTGAAGCAGAAAGAGTTAACAATCACAGACTCAAGCATCTGAGGAGGAATTTGAACCTAGGCTTCCTGTTTTTAAGTCCAGTGCCTTATCCATTACATTATTTTACCTCTCACAACATGAGAGAGAGTCATTGCTTCTATTTCTGTCAATGTTTTCACCAGGATATCTTTGGGCACTAGAGCAGAAAAGGGGATTAACTCAGAAGAATGATGGAGGAAGTTTAAAAAATGTTCTTAGGACCTTGGACAACAGAATTAGATATGGAAAAGACCTTACAGGCTATTGAGTCCAACACCATTTATTTAAAGATAAATGAGTTAAAAAAAAAGATTAAGTGACTTGCCTAGGTAAAAAGAGATTAAGTGACTTGCACACAGTAAGTGTCTGAGGCAGTATTTGAACTTAGGTCTTCCTGACTTTGAGGACAGCACTGTACCACTTTACCAACTAAAGAAGTAGAGTTTAATTCTCTTGGGACTGAAGAGTCCTTAGCCAACTGGGGTGCAGTGCGACAGCCTGGGAGTGGCAGGAGGGTCCCTGGCCTATCAGAAACAGGCTACAGGAGGAACCCGGAAGGCCAAAAGGACCTTCAGCAAAACAATCTTAAGTGCCGACGTGGCAGTAGAGAGACTTCCTGGTTAGGAGACTTCCTGGTCTGTTACATCGGAAACTCTTAGCCAGATGAACTGACGCGTCCATGTGGGCAGTGGGTTACCACCCCTCACTCTCGGGGCAGTAGGCCATTGGCTCGCAGTGGCGGGGAAGGCGGTGCTAATGACCCAGAACTGGAGGCTAGATAAAAGGAGGCTGCCTGACGGGGCGGAGAGTTCTGGGAGGAGTCCAGGGAGAGACCTGGCTGAGTTCGCATGTATGTCCTGAGTGAATAAAGAAAATTACCAAAATCAGAAGGGTGTTCTGCGTGGGTTAAGATCTTCCAGAAGGCCTGGAAGCTGGAGACGTCCAATGCCGGGAAAAGGTAATATGTTCTTGTAGGTTTGAGGACCCAGGAACCCTAACATGGGACAGCATATAAATTGCTGGCATGTTCCCATCAGGGGAATATATATATATATATTATATATATATATATATAATGACAATCTGTCTGAAAGTAAGTATTCCCTGTTGATTTAAGATCAATCAAGCTTCTTTGAGGTCAGGACAATCATCTCTTGTGATAATAACAGACTTTTAGTGATTCTTAAGTAAATAAAACAGTGGAGACAGTGTGCTGTGATTAGGAGGTCCAAAGTAGCTCTTCAGGAAACATCTTGTAAAAATCTCAACTCACATTACTAAACTAGGAGATGATAAATGGGTAAACTGTCAGGAAGAAAGTAACCACAGGAACTAACCACTAGACCAAAAGATTACTGTGGGATCAGGTGATTAATTGAGCAAGAATCCCAGCACAAAGCTTCCCAACAACCAATGATGATACCTAGAACGGAGAGAGAACAATACAGCAGACCTGACGGGGTGAGTAAAATCAGGATCCAAAAGAGGAAGAGGATCCTGGTATGACTACAGGTGTATTTCTGTTTTTCCTTCATTCTTGAAGAGGACCAATGACATCAGGAAGGTGACGTTTTAACTTGCAAGTGAATTGGATTTAAGTGAGCCAGAGCTGTGCAAAGTCCCCAGGTTCACTCTCTCCTCCAGAGCCATCTGAGTCTAGTGGCAGGGCATAGTCAGGATGACTGGAGATGGCTCTAGATGCAGTGGGGGACTGTAACAACAATGCGATATTCACAATGTCCATGGTGACTATAAATGTGCTGGTGTAGTTGTGAATCACAAAATGTAATAGGCTCTCCACATGGATGACTGACCCAAAGCATTTATTCAAATACCAGAAAGCTGAGTCCCAAAACCTGAAAGTTAAAGTCACTGGAGTCGCCATGATGTTGGTAGACATAGTTAAAGCAATGAAAACTCACATTCCCAAGCCTTCAAAACTAAACAGTATCCATTAGGCAAATATCTCCTCTCCTCACCCCTAGCTGCTTACCCTCCATACTGCTCATTCCTAGAAGTTCCAGCTCCCAGTAGTTCTTATTCTTGGCAGTTCTCAGCAGAAGTTCTGGCTGGCTCTCAGAAGAAGTTCTGCCACCACCAGTTTTGTTATCAAAATATCTTCCCTTCTCCACCCCTTCCTGACATATAAGCAATTTCATGTCACGGCAGGATTCACAGGTTCTGGGTCTTAATACTTGACACAATCATGAACTTGAAACCAAATGCCAAGCACCCACTAGCTTGCCAATACAAGCGGCATGAAAGATCTTCAAATCCCATTACAATAACAGAGAGCTTGGTATTTTTAAGCTAAAGTCTTTTTCAGGTCTCCATTTGTCTAAAGCAACATCCATTTAGTGATTAGCTAGGTAAGAAATGAGGCAAAAGACTAAAAACAAAATCAATCTGGGAGGAGAAGATCTGAAGGCAGAAGATGCTTCTCCGAAGAACAACAACAATTGCTATCTACTCTCAGTCTGAGTCATCAAAATACAAACAATGACCAACAGAGGCTTGGGTTGGGAGTTTCAGAGTGATTTGGATTTAAGGCATATTCAGGTAATTCCATATGAATCCCTATGGGCCTTACCAAATCGTCTTTTTTTCCAGAACTCTGTTTCAGGAAATCTACTTTTCTTTGAGAAGAACACCCACATGAAATTGAATGATTCTCCATGGGGACAGAAGGAGAGTGTTAGGGAGTGAGGGAGGGAGGAAAGAAGGCAGGAAGGCAGGAAGGTTGGAAGGCAGGAAGGAAGGATGGAAGGATGGAGGAAAGGAAGGATGGAAGGATGGAGGGAAGGAAGGAAAGAAGGAAGGAAGGAAGGAAGAAAGGAAGGGAGGGAGGGAGGGAGGGAGGGAAGGAGGAACTGATGAAGGAAGGAGGAAGACAGCAACATTGCCCAACTAGAACTGCCCAGTTGTGTACCCAGGGGGCATCTACTATTACTCAAAAATTAATTTTTTTTTCATTCTCAAAAAGGAACAATGGAATAAGGAAGGTGATGTTTTTAACTTTCAAGTGAATAGAAATTAAGCAAGACAGGGTTGTACAAAGTCACCAGTCTCACTCTGTGAGCTATATAGGCTCAGTAGCAAGATGAAAATAAGAATGACTACAGAAGGCCTTGGGTGCATTGGGAGACCTTGACCTTTTCCTAGGTCTCAGTTTGTCTGAGACATGCCTACAGGGAAATACAGAGCAAAAAACCTTGGACCTTAAAGCATGGGAGCCTAAATTTAATCTTGACTCTAAAGCTTTCTGTTTACATGACTTGTACAAGTCCCTTAGTTTCCTCTCTGAGGCTTAATTTCTTTTCAGCATCTATAAATTGGGAATGATATCACTGATAATAACTATCTAAGCAGGATGTTGTGAGCAAGTCATTTTAAACAAATGCTTTATTAACTTCTGCTTTACATCATTCATTTCCGCCAGATTTTGAGTTACAATCATTTTCCCCCTGTTATTCCTCTACCCAACATCCCAGAATAGCAGTCCCAAAAGATATCGCTTCCTCCAGTCTCCTCTCTCCCATACCTTCTCCCATACCCCTTTCGACTTTTCCATTAGAGGAAGGTGAATCTTTGTGTCCCAATGCCTGCACATCTTATCTCCCTATTACAAGCAAAAGAGTATTAATAATAGTATTTATATATATTTGAAACATTTAATGTTAAGACCTCGAATTTCAGATCCATTTCCTTCCTCCCTTGTCACCCATTCCCTCTGGGGAGATAAGTAATTCAGAATAAGTTGTACATGTCTAGCTATGCAAAACATTATCATAGTAGATACATTGTACAAGGCTGCTTATAATTCCCTCCCACTCATCCCACCCCCCACCTGGTCCATTCCCTACATGATCCTGTCCCTCTTCTATAGTGGGTACTTCCAACCTCCCCTCCCCACAAGGATGCCCTCCCATCCATCATCCCTCCTCTCATCCCCCTTCTCCCTATCCTGCTGCAGGTTAAGATATCCCATTTAGTATGTATGTCATTCTCTCCCTGAACCAAATTCAATGTGAATGTGGTTTTGCATTTTTTGCCTTCCTATTCTCCCCCTCCCTTGCAAACACTTCCCCTTGCTTCTTCTACATGGGATAGTTTACCCTACCCTGTCTCTCCCCATCTCCTCTTGCCACTTTCCTCTCTCACCTCATAATTTCATCCCTTGAGTATTCTCCCTTGCCAACAAATTCAACCTATGCCCTCTATCCATATAACTGTAAGCATATACACACACATTCACATATGTATTCATATGACCACACACCCTTCTTCCATTATTTTCATAGTGAGAAAGATATCATCAGTCACTGTTATTGCTTTTCCATATAGGAATGTAAATAGTTCAACTTTGATAAGCTCCTTTTGATTTCTTTTCACTGATTACCTTCTCAGGCATCTCTTGCTTCTTGTGTCTGAATGTCAAATTTTCTATTCAATTCTGGTTTTTTCCTCAAGAATGCTTGAAAGTCCTCTATTCCACTGAATGACCATATTTTCCCCTGAAACAAAATACTCAGTTTTGCTGGGTAGGTGACCCTTGGGTTCATTCCCAGTTCTTTTGCCCTCTGGAATATCATATTCCATGCCCTTCGATCCCTCAGTGTAGAAACTGCCAGGTCCTGGGCTATTCTGATTGTGTTTCCACAATATTGAAATTGTTTCTTCCTGGCTGCTTGTAGTATTTTCTCCTTGATCTGGGGATTCTGGAACCTGGCTATAATATTCCTGGGAGTTTTCTTTTTGGGATCTTTTTCAGGAGGTGATCAGTGGATTCTTTCAACCTCTATTTTGCCCTCTGGATCTAAAACATCAGGGCAGTTTTCCTTGAGAATTTCTTGAAGGGTGATTTCTAGGTTCTTTCTTTGATCATGGCTTTCAGGTAGTCCAATAATTTTTAAATTGTCTCTCCTGGATCTATTTTCCAGGTCAGTGGTTTTTCCCATGAGATATTTCACATTGCCTTCTCCTCTTTCATTTGTTTGGATCTGCTTAACAGCATCTTGATTTCTCATAAAGTCATTAGCTTCCATTTGCTCCAGTCTAACTCTGAAGGAATGAATCTCCTGAGTAAACTTTTGAGATTCTTTTTCCATCTGGAAAATTCGACTTTTTAAGGCATTCTTCTCCTCATTGCCCTTTTGGGCCTCCTTTGCCATTTGAGTTAGTCTATTTTTTAAGGTGTTGTTTTCCTCAGTCAGGCTGTTGACCCTCATTTCATACTTTTCCTGCATCCTTCTCATTTCTCTTTCCAATTTTTCCTCCACTTCTCTTATTTGATTTTTAAAGTCCTTCTTAAGGTCCTCTATGGCTTGCAACCTGCTCATGTTTTCCCCTGGGGCTTTTGGAGCAGGACTTCTGACCTCACAGTCCTTTTCCCGCTCTATGCCACCAAAATAGGAGCCTAGGGTTGCATTTTTCTGTTTCCTTTGCCTTGGCACATTGCCACTTAATTGCTTGACTTTTGGGCTTGTTGCCACACTATGTCTTTAAGGCCAGATAGAGGAATTTTCGTCCTGAACGTGTGGGGGGCAACTTCCATTTCTGGCAAGCTGTAAACCCACCCACAACTTCCACCCTAGATCACAATCCAGATCCAGGGAGGTTAAAGCAAGAGCGATTACCCCCCAAGACTGATCGCTGGATCTCCCTACAATTTGCAGGCCGGGAGCTGGAGCTGCCTCTCCAGCACTACAAAATCGCAAGTCTCCTCAGTGGCTTCTATCCCCCAGGGGAGGGAGCTGACGCATTCCCCAAATACAGGTCCCAAAGTCCATAGGACACTAACCTCTTACTTTGTCCTCGCATGTCTATGTTGATAGTTCTGGAGTCGCCACAGCTCCTGGTGTTCTGGGGTTCCTCCAGCTGGCTGCTGGCCCTGCTACCCTGGGGCTAAAACCTTGGCTCACGCGGACCTGGGCTCGGCTCGGCTCCCTGTGCTCTGCACACTGCCAGGTCCCAGACCACTGTGCTGGTCCTTCCTGCAGGGCTGCTGGGCTGTCCTCAGAGGGAGGTTAGCTTCTCTCTGTCATTCTGTGGGTGCTGGGGCTCCAGAAGTTGTTCAGAGTCCCCTTTTACATAGTTTTGGGGGAATCTGGGGGCAGCGTGGCTTGGATGAGCTGTTTCTACTCCGCCATCTTGGCTCTGCCCCCAGCAAGTCATTTTAGAAATGAGAAAAAAGTTTCATGTTCCACCCTGGCTATGTTATTTCCTCCCTGACACCACCAGGAGATTGACCCTCTTCCCTACTTATCTAGATCCTTTCCAGCTCTGGAAATATAATCATACCAATGCTGTCATTACTATTAGAAATTTGGCAACAAATTTCTATGTGGCTCTACTATATTCATATGACCTCACAAGCCAAAACACCCTTTCCTCACTAACACTCTCTTATTTGCATGGTCTCTCTCTGTTAGACTGTAAGCTCTTTGAAGCTTTGTACTGTCTCACTTTTGTATTTGTATCCTCATTGCTTAGCATGGTGTTTGTCACTTAGTGTTTAATAGATGGTGTTTCATTCATCCATTCAAGCAACTAGTAGGTTCAATGTCTAGAATATTGTCAAAGCTTCTAGTTTAGCTTTATTTGCTAGATTGTTACTAAGGAAGAGAATAAGTATCTACTTATCAAAGTGCTAGTGACATGTCTTTAAACTTTCTGGTATGCTTGGTCAAGACTTGTGTCACAAGTGTATTAGAGGCCCATTGCTGCCCAACCTCTTGTAGCAAAATCAGTTATATATTTTAGAGTTCAACTAGATCTTGTTGTTCTGTAGATAAATTGCAGGAAATCACATTATCTATTTTAAAGAAAAGGGGAGGGGGAGTAGAGTCAAGATGTTGGAGTAGAAACAGGACTTCCAAAGCTTCCATGCAGCTCTGGGCACTACCTCTTCCAATTCATGTAAAAATGATTCTAGACAAACTTTGGAGCTATAGAACCCACAAAATGACACAGAGAAGGTAACCTTCTGCTGTGGACAGCCAGACAAGTAAGCAGTAAAGGGCAAGTGCAGCACTCTGGGAGCCAAGCCCAGCCCTTCCCCAGCATGAGGTTTTAGCCTCAGGGTGGCCACAGCCAGCCACTGGATGGAGGGACTTCAGATCACTAGAAGTTGTGGTGGTTTCCAGAATTATCAACCCATAGATGCTAAGGACAAAGTGAGAGGTCAGTGCAGTGTAGACTTTAGGATCCAGTAGTTCAGGAATGTGGTTGGCCTTTTCCCCTGGATTGAGAAAGAGCTGAGGCAGAGCAGCTGTGCAGCTGCCACTGTGTGGCAGCTTCAGCTCTTAGCCTGCAGACTGTAGGGGGACCAAGTGACCAGTCTGAGGGGTAATCACTTTTGCTTTAACCTGCTTGGATCTGGATTGTGGTCTAGGGTGGAGGTCCTGGGGTGTGAGAGCAGTCTGGAAGAGTATATGGAGGCTTCAGAGAGGGCACCCAACTAACACCTCCCAGCTGTAAAAACCCCAGCATTTGGGATAAATCTCCTATTTCTGGTTGCAGAGTTCTACTGTGTCAAAAGGCTCAAAAGTCAAGTAGTTGAGTGGTAACATGAGCATGCAAAGGAAGCAAAGCAAACATACCAATCCAAATTTACATCCCTATTTTGGGGACAAAATTAATCAAAGCATGGAACAGGAGAATGACAACAAAGTCAGAACTCCTGCATCAAAAGCTTCCAAGAAAAAATATGAGCTGCTTACAGGTCATAGAAGAGCTTGAAAAGGAAAATCAAATAAGAGAAGTGGAGGAAAAAGTGGGAAGATAAATGAGAATGATGCAAGAAAATCATTAAAAGAGAGTCAACAACCTGAATGATGAAAACAACATTGAAAAACAGACTAACTCAAATGGCAAAAGAGGCTCAAAAACCCAATGAGGAGATGAATGCATTAAAAAGCTGAATTTGCAAGATGGAAAAAGAATCTCAAAAGTTCACTGAAGAGAATCATTCCTTCAGAATTAGATTGGAGCAAATGGAAGCTAGTGACTTTTTGAGAAATCAAGATACTATTAAACAGAACCAAAAACATGAAAAAAATAAAAGTATCTCATTGGAAAAACCACTGACATGGAAAATAGATCCAGGAGAGATAATTTAAAAAATTATTGAACTACCTCAAAGCCATGATCAAAAAAAGAACCTAGAAATTATCCTTCAAGAAATTCTCAGGGGCAGAGTCAAGATGGTAGAGAAGAAACAGGACTTCCACACAGTTCCAGCTCCCACCTTGCCCAATTTATATAAAAGGGGATTCTGAACAAAATTTGGAGCTACAGATCCCAAAAAAATTACACAAAGAAACTAACATCCTTCTGAAGACAGCCTGGCAGCCCAGCAGGAATTGGCCAGTAAAGTACTCTGGGAGCCGACTCCAGCTCTGTGTGAGCCAGAGATTTTAGCCCCAAGGTGGGACTGACCAGCAGCCCACTGAAGGGACTCCAGAACACCAGAAGCTGTGATGTTTGTAGAATTCTCAACACATAGATGCCAAGGACAAAGCAAGAGGTCAGTGCAGTATGGATTTTGAGACTATGGGGACTACTTGGGACAATGTTGACCTCTTCCCCCCTGGGGTGAGAAGCTGATTAGGAGCTGCATTATAGCCTCTGCCACATGGCAGATTTAGCTCCAGGCCTGCAGACTGTATGGGGAACAAGCAACCAGTCTGAAGAATAA
The DNA here is from genome assembly GCA_011680675.1 of Gymnobelideus leadbeateri. Lineage (NCBI taxonomy): Eukaryota > Metazoa > Chordata > Mammalia > Diprotodontia > Petauridae > Gymnobelideus > Gymnobelideus leadbeateri. Next base: position 148,098 of record WOXC01002716.1, on the reverse strand, counting down.
TCACTCTTGCTTTAAGCTGCTTGTATCTGGATTGTGGTTCAGGGTGGAGTTCCTGGGGTGTGTGACCAGCTTGCCAGAGTGTGTGGAGGCTTCAGAGAGGGCACCCAACTAATACCTCCAGCAGCTGAGATAACGCCAATGTTTGGGACAGAAGCTGCCCTGTCTAGTGGCAGAGTTCTACTGTGGCAAAAAGCCCAAAAGTCAAGTAATTGAATGGCAACATGACCAGACAAAGGAAGCAAAACAAACAGAAGAATCCAATATTAGACTACTATTTTGGGGACAAAAAGTATCAAAACATAGAATAGGAGGAAGACAGTGAAGTCAGAACGCCTGCACCAAAAGCTTCAAAAGAAAATACGAGCTTGGTTACAGGCCATAGGGGACCTCAAGAAGCAGATAAGAAAAGTGGAAGAAAAATTGGGAAGAGAAATGAGAACTGTGCAAGAAAATTATCAAATGAGATTCAACAGCTTGACAGAGGAAAATAACACCTTAAAATAGACTAACTCAAATGGCAAAAGAGGCTCAAAAAGCCAGTGAGGAGAAGAATGCCTTAAATAGCTGAATTTGCCAGATGGAAAAAGAATCTCAAAATCTCACTGAGGAGAATTATTCATTCAGAATTAGATTGGAGCAAATGGAATCTAGTGACTTTATGAGAAATCAAGATGCTGTTAAGCAGATCCAAGCAAATGAATGATTAGAAGGCAATGTGAAATATCTCACGGAAAAAAACAAAACAAAACAAAACAAAACACTGACCTGGAAAATAGATTGAGGAGAGATAATTTAAAAATTATTTGACTATCTGAAAGCCATGATCAAAGAAAGAATCTAGAAATCATCTTTCAATAAATTCTCAAGGAACATTGCCTTGATGTTTTAGAACCAGAGGGCCAAATAGAGGTTGAAAGAATACACCAATCACCTACTGAAAAAGATCCCAAAAAGAAAACTCCTAGGAATCAGGCTCCAGTTCCCAGATAAAGGAGAAAATATTATAAGCAGCCAGGAATAAACAATTTCAATATCGTGGAAACACAATCAGGATAACACAGGATCTGGCAGCTTCTACCCTGAGGTATTGAAGGGCATGGGATATGATGTTCCTGAGGTCAAAGGAGCTCGGATTAAAACCAAGAATTACCTATGCAGCCGAACTGATTATCATGCTTCAGGGGAAAATATGGTGATTCAGTGGCACAAAGGACTTTCAAGTATTCTTGAGGAAAAAACCAGAGTTGAAAAGAAAATTTGACATTCAGATACAAGAAGCAAGAGAAGCATAAGAAGGTAAACAGGGAAAAGAAATCATAAGGAACTTATCAAAGTTGAACAATTTATATTCCTACATGGAAAAAATGATAATTGTAGCAGATGAAACTTTTGTCAGTATGAAAATAGATGAAGGGAATAGAAGACATATGAATACACATGTGAATGTAAGTATATATGTTGACAGGTATACATAGATAGAGTTCACAGGACCAATTTAATAGGAAGGAATGATATTAAAAGGTGAAATTAAGAGGTGAGAGAGTAATATAATGTGAGGAGATGGGGAGAGAAAGAATGGGGTAAACTATCTCATATAGAAGAGGCAAGGGGAAATATTTATAATGGAGGGGAAGATCAGGAAAGGAAAAAGGAAATGGGTCAACCTTATTCACACTGAATTTAGCTCGGGGAGGGAATAACATACACATTAAATAGGATATCTCACCCTATAAGAGAGTAGGGGTGTAGGGGATGAGAAGAGGGATGATGGAGGGGAGGGTAGGCTGGGGAGAGGGAAGTTGGAAGCACTCACTTTTGACAAGGGACAGGAACAAAGTAGAGAATAGAACAAGTGGGAAGTGGGATAGGAGGGAGGGTAATTAAATCAGTCTTTTATAATATATCTACTATGGTAATGTTTGGCATAAGCTACACACATACAACCTATATTGAATTGCTTATATTCCCAGTAAGGGTGGGTGACAAGGGAGGAAGGGAATGAATCTGGAATTCAAAGTTTTAAAACTAAATATTTAATATATATATGTATATATATATATATATATATATATATATATATATATATATATATATATGTGTGTGTGTGTGTGTGTGTGTGTGTGTGTGTGTGTGTGTGTGTACATCCACCATGCCCTACTCAAAAAGTTGGAAGGGAGTATGGGGGAATATATAAGAGAGACCATATTGGAGCAGGGGATATCCTCTAGGACCACTATTTTGGGGACCTGGGTAGGGAAAAAAAAGGGAGAAAATTTGTAACTCAAAATCTGGCAGAAATGAATGATGTAAACCAGAAGTTAATAAAGCATTTGAAAAAAAAATTCTCAAGTAAAATTGTACTGATGTTTTACAACTAGAGGGCAAAATAGAGGTTGAAAGAGTCTACTAATCACTTCCTGAAAAATCCCAAAAAGAAAACTCTTAGGAATAATATAGCCAGGTTCCGGCATCCCCAGATTAAGGAGAAAATATCACAAGCAGCCAGGATGAAAAACATTCAACATTGTGTAAACACAATCAGGATAATTCAGGACTTGGCAGCTTCCATCCTGAGGGATCAAAGAGCTTGTAATCTGATATTCCAGAGGTCAAAGGAGCTGGGATTAAAACCAAGAATCACCTACCCAGCAAAACTGAGTATCATGATGCAGGGGGAAATATGGTCATTCAGTGTAATAGAGGACTTTCAAGCATTATTGATGAAAAAAAAGGTTGAATAGGAAATTTGACATTCAGATACAAGAAGCAAGAGAAGCTTGAGAAGTTACATTCCTACATGGAAAATGATAATTGTAACTTATGAAACTTTTCTCAGTATGAGAATAGTTGAAGGGAATAGAAATATATATACACACACACGTATGTATGTATATATGTATGCATCTGTGTATATGTATATATACATATATATATATGCCCATATAGGAGGGTATATTGGCATATGAATACATATGTGAGTGTGTGTATATATGTGTACTGGTATACATAGACAGAGGGCACAGGACCAATTGAATAGTAAGGGGTGATCCTTAAAAGGTTAAATTAAGAGTTGAGAGAAGAATATAATGAGAGGAGATGGGGAGAGACAGGATGGGAGAAATTATATAGAATAGGCAAGGGAAAATTGTTATAATGGAGGGGAAGAATGGAAAGGCAAAAGTGAATGAGTCAACCTTATTCTCATTAAATTTGGCTTAGGGAGGGAATGACTAAATAGGGTATCTCACCCTACAGGGGAGTAGGGGGAAGGGGAAGAGAAGGGGGATAATGCAACAGAAGGCAGGCTGGGCGGGGAGGGGATTTGGAAGCACCCATTTTTGAAAAGGGACAGGATCAAAGTAGAGAATAGAACAAGTAGGGAGTGGGAAAGGATGGCATAAAATACAATCATTCTTTCACAAAATATCGACTATGGAAATGTTTTGCAAAGCTACAAATGTGCAATCTATATTGAATTGCTTATCTTCCCAGTGAGGGTGAGTGATGAGGGAGGAAGGGAAAGAATCTGGAATCCAATGTTTTAAAATCAAATGTTTAAAAACACACACACACACACACACACACACACACACACACACATATATAATTTTACATGTAGCTGGGAAATGAGATATACAGGCACTGGGGCACAGAGATCCACTGTGCCCTACTGGAAAAATGAAGGGGAAATGGGTAAAGTTATGGGAGAGAGGAGATTGGTGGAGGGTATATTCAGTGGGAATGCTAGGGAAAACTGGGGAGAAAATTTGTAACTCAAAATCTTGTTGAAATGAATGATGCAAACTAAAAAGTAAAAAAAAAAAGAGAGAGAAAAAGAAAAGAGGGAAAAATTCCTATTCTTCAAATCCCGGGGAAAGTTCTATGACAACTTTGGAATGAGTCCTGTCAAATGACTTTTTTCCTGTTCAGGCATTACTCAAAATACACTTACTCAGATACTAAAATGCAATATGTTAAAGTTCAGGGGAAAAATTAAAAAATAAAACCTGTTAAGTGACTTCCAAGATACCTTTAAAAAGATTATTTAATCAAAACTCAAATCACTTTTGTTAGTTGAGACAAAGTGGGAATATTTTTCCTCATTTTTCTCCCCCTCCAAACAACTGCAAAAAACTCCTTAATTTATAAATAATGGTGTGGCATAGGAGAATACAACTTATAGAAACATGAAGATTTAGAATTTTAATTCAGGTATAAAGAGTGGGGTCATTGAATGGCATAGAATCAATATACATAAAGCGTATGTATTATTTTATAAGTTGCAAACCTGGAAATATTTTAAATATTTAGAACGGCTTTAAGGAAAAGAATAAAGTTCCATATATTGAAAATAGATAAACACAGAGTTATTATTTAGACTGTGAACTCTACATACAGGGGAAATGAAGGGAAGAAAAAGGGGAAAAATAAATTTACATGATAATCTTATATTATATTTTAAAGGAAGAGCATGTTGTGCATAATATATTTCTAATTTGATGTCCAATCAGCTTTTTTATTATACTATATTATAGAAATTGTTATTTCACAAATTAAAAATACAATAAAATTTTAAAAAGAAATTTAAAAAAATAAACCTTGAAGGGGTGGCTAGGTGGCAAAATGAGTAAGAGCTCTGGCCCCAGAGTCAGGAGGACCCTGGATTGGTTCCAGCCTCAGAAAATTAGCACCCACACATAAATAAATAAATAGCTGTGCAACCTTGAGCAAGTTACTTAACCCCAATTGCTTTAAAAAAATAAACCTTGAATGAGAAGATGGACTATCATGGGCCCTGGTAGAATCATTATAGTACTTTACTATTCATTTACTGAGTAAATTTAGTGGCTTCTTGTTTCTTCTAGAATCAAATAAAAAAAAAAGAAACTTCCTTGCCAATTAAAGTTTTTCACAACTTGGCTCCTTCATGTTTCCAGACTTTTAAAAGATTAATAATTGTCCCCAAACTCTATGTTTTATCTCATTGGATTATTGGTTGTTCTCTTTATTCAAAGCTCCATCTCCCTTCTCTGTACCTTTGTATATTTACAGCCCCTTAATTTCTACAAAAAAAGACGCTATACATATTTTTACACATAAGGGTCCTTTTCCCATTTGTATGATCTCTTTGGGATACAACCCTAGAAGTGGTATTGCTGGGTCAAATGTTAGCCACATGTTTATAGACCTTTGGACATAGTTCCAAATTGCTCTCCAGAATGCTTGTATCAGTACACAACTGCACCAACAGTGTATTACCAGTGTACCAATTTCCCCACATCTCCAGCATTTATGATCTTCCTGTTTTGTCATGTTAGCCAGTCTAACAGGAGTGATGTGGTATCATAAAGTTGTTTTGATTTGCATTTCTCTAATCAAGAGTGATTTAGAGCATTTAGAGAGTATAGAAACACTTTCTACTTGACATATATCAGAATCTCATACATAACCTATGTTCTTATAATCTGAGAGTGGAACTTTGGCCAAAGAAAGACTAAACAATTTGCCAATGGGAATTTAGGCAACATGTATCACATTCTAAAAGTCTTAGAGCCTTTTAAGATTTGATAATTTAAAACTTCACAAAGACTTTTGGAACACCTAATAACTAAAAAATATGATCTGAATTAAGGTCTGATTCCAAGGTTGGCCTCTTATCTAATAAACCAGCACTCTATATTTAGGTATCTTTTTTTTTTCAAAGAAAGGAAAGGCATATACATGTTTATTTGCATTTCTTTTTTTTTAAACAAATGCTTTATTAACTTCTGTTTTACATCATTCATTTCCGCCAGATTTTGAGTTACAATCATTTTCCCCCCATTATTCCCCTACCCAAGCTCCCTGAATAGCAGTCCCACAAGATATCGCTTCCTCCAATCTTCTCTCTCCCATACCTTCTCCCATACCCCCATCGACTTTTCCATTAGAGGAAGATGAATCTTTGCGTCCCAATGCCTGCACATCTTATCTCCCAATTATAGGCAAAAGAGTACTAATAATAGTATTTATGTATATATTTGAAACATTTAATGTTATGACCTCGAATTTCAGATCCATTTCCTTCCTCCCTTGTCACCCATTCCTTCTTGGGAGATAAGTAATTCAGTATATGTTGTACATGTCTAGCTGTGCAAAACATTATCATGGTAGATATGTTGTACAAGGCTGCTTATAATTCCCTCCCACTCATCCCACCCCCCACCTGGTCCATTCCCTACATGATCCTGTCCCTCTTCTATAGTGGGTACTTCCAACCTCCCCTCACCCCAAGGATGCCCTCCCATCCATCATCCCTCCTCTCATCCCCCTTCCCCCTATCCTGCTGCAGGTTGAGATATCCCATTTAGTATGTATGTCATTTTCTCCCTGAACCAAATTCAATGTGAATGTGGTTTTGCCTTTTTAGCCTTCCTATTCTCCCCCTCCTTTGCAACCACTTCCCCTACATGAGATAGTTTACCCTACCATGTCTCTCCCCATCTCCTCTTGCCACTTTCCTCTCTCACCTCATAATTTCATCCCTTGAGTATTCTCCCTTCCCAACAAATTCAACCTATGCCCTCTATCCATATATAACTGTAAGCATATACACACACATTCACATATGTATTCATATGACCACACACCCTTCTTCCATTATTTTCATAATGAGAAAGATATCATCAGTCACAGATATTGCTTTTCCATATAGGAATGTAAATAGTTCAACTTTGATAAGTTCCTTTTGATTTCTTTTCCCTGATTACCTTCTCAGGCATCTCTTACTTCTTGCGTCTGGATGTCAAATTTTCTATTGAACTCTGGTTTTTTCCTCAAGAATGCTTGAAAGTCCTCTATTCCACTGAATGACCATATTTTCCCCTGAAAGAAAATACTCAGTTTTGCTGGGTAGGTGACCCTTGGGTTCATTCCCAGTTCTTTTGCCCTCTGGAATATCATATTCCATGCCATTCTATCCCTCAGTGTAGAAGCTGCCAGGTCCTGGGCTATTCTGATTGTGTTTCCACAATATTGAAATTGTTTCTTCCTGGCCACTTGTAGTATTTTCTCCTTGATCTGGGGATTCTGGGACCTGGATATAATATTCCTGGGAGTTTTCTTTTGGGGATCTTTTTCAGGAGGTGATCAGTGGATTCTTTCAACCTCTATTTTGCCCTCTGGATCTAAAACATCAGGGCAATTTTCCTTGAGCATATTTTGAACGGTGATTTCTAGGTTCTTTCTTTGATCATGGCTTTCAGGTAGTCCAATAATTTTTAAATTGTCTCTCCTGGATCTGTTTTCCATGTCAGTGGTTTTTCCCATGAGATATTTCACATTGTCTTCTACTCTTTCATTTGTTTGGATTTGCTTAACAGCATCTTGATTTCTCATAAAGTCATTAGCTTCCATTTGCTCCAGTCTAACTCTGAAGGAATGAATCTCCTCAGTGAACTTTTGAGATTCTTTTTCCATCTGGCAAATTCGACTTTTTAAGGCATTCTTCTCCTCATTGCCCTTTTGGGCCTCCTTTGCCATTTGAGTTAGTCTATTTTTTAAGGTGTTGTTTTCCTCAGTCAGGCTGTTGACCCTCATTTCATACTTTTCCTGCATCCTTCTCATTTCTCTTTCCAATTTTTCCTCCACTTCTCTTATTTGATTTTTAAAGTCCTTCTTAAGGTCCTCTATGGCCTGCAACCCGCTCATGTTTTCCCCTGGGGATTTTGGAGCAGGACTTTTGACCTCACAGTCCTTTTCCCGCTCTATGCCCCCAAAATAGGAGTCTAGGCTTGCATTTTTCTGTTTTCTTTGCCTTGGCATGTTGCCACTTAATTGCTTGACTTTTGGGCTTGTTGCCACACTATGTCTTTAAGGCCAGATAGAGGAATTTTCATCCTGAACGTGTGGGGGGCAACTTCCGTTTCTGGTAAGCTGTAAACCCACCCACAACTTCCACCCTAGATCACAATCCAGATCCAGGGAGGTTAAAGCAAGAGCGATTACCCCCCAAGACTGATCGCTGGATCTCCCTACAATTTGCAGGCCGGGAGCTGGAGCTGCCTCTGAAAACTACAAAATGGCGTGTCTCCTCAGTGGCTTCTATCCCCCAGGGGAGGGAGCTGACGCATTCCCCAAATACAGGTCCCAAAGTCCATAGGACACTAACCTCTTACTTTTTCCTAGGCATGTCTATGTTGATAATTCTGGAGTTGCCACAGCTCCTGGTGTTCTGGGGTTCCTCCAGCTGGCTGCTGGCCCTGCTGCCCTGGGGCTAAAACCTCGGCTCACGCGGACCTGGGCTCGGCTCGACTGGGCTCCTGCGCTCTGCGCTCTGCATGTTGCTGGCTCCCAGACCTCTGCGCTGGTCCTTCCTCCAGGGCTGCTGGGCTGTCCTCAGAAGGAGGTTAGCTTTTCTGTGTTGTTCTGTGGGTGCTGGAGCACCAGAAGTTGTTCAGAGTCCTTTTTTACATAGTTTGTGGGGAATCTGGGGGCAGAGAGGCTTGGACGAGCTGTTTCTACTCAGCCATCTTGGCTCCGCCCCCTATATTTAGGTATCTTAATATACAAAATCTATTTATTTTTATCTTCATGGATGGAAGGCACTATTTACTTAAAAGTTTTTCATATGATGCAACAACCAACTATTGAAGAATGATGATTTACCTGAATCTGGTATAAATTTGAATCTGACTTAACAGAATCAAAATCTAAGTTGAATTGTAATATGTTAGACAATAACTGAAAGGAAAATACTGGATGCATTCCCTCACAGGTAACTCGACACTGAAAAAATTATTAGCTAAAATTTGACTAATCCTCTCAATTTCTCAAAAATTCTTTCATTGACCATTTGTGAATGGAGCATAATAGGTTTTGTTAAATTTCCTTTATATCTATTGGCCAACCCACATGTATAGAAATCAAATATTTCATATGACAGTATTCCATTACATGCATATACCACAACTTGTTCAGCCATTCCCCAACTGATAGGCATCCCCTTAATTTCCAGTTCTTTTCCACTACAAAAGGAACTGCTATAAATATTTTTGTACATATGGGTCTTCCTCCCAGTTCTATGATATCTTTGGGATAAAACTGTGAAAGTGCTTTTGCTGCATCAAAGGGTATGAAATTATTTATCACTGACTGCTGAGTCTCGTGTACCCAATCTATTCCATTGATCCACTACGCTATTCCTCAGCCAGTACCAAATAGTTTTGATGACAGCTGCTTTATAATAAGAGATTAAAATCTGGTATAGCTAATCCACCTTCCCTAACATTTCTTTTCATTAAATCCCTTGATATTCTGGACCATTTGTTCTTCCAATGAATTTTGTTACTATTTTTTTCTAGCTCTATAAAGTATGTTTTTGGTAAATTGATTGGCATGGCACTAAATATATAACTTAGTTTGTGTAAAATTGTCATTTTTATTGTATTAGTTCGACCCAGCCATGAGCAACTGATATTTTTCCAATTAATTAGATCTCACTTTATTTGAGTGAAAAGTGTTTTGTAGTTGTGATCATATAGGTCATCATTTGTTTTGGCAGGTAGATTCCCAAATATTTTATAAGGTCTACAGTGAATTTAAATGGGGTTTCTCTTTCTATATCTTGCTGTTGAATTTCATTAGAGATATATAAGAATGCCAAGGATTTATGTGGGTTTATTTTATATCCTGCAACTTTGCCAAATTTGTTTATTGTCTCAAGTAGTTTTTTACTTGATTCTCTAAGTATATCATCATATCATCTGCAAAAAGTGATAGCTTGGTCTCTTCTTTGCCTAATCTGATTCCTTTGATTTCTCTTTTTTTCTCTAATTGCTACTGTTAATGTTTCAACTACCAGACTGAATAAGAGGGGTGATAGGGGACACTCTTGTTTCAGCCTTGATCTTACTGGAAATGCTTCTAGCTTATCCACATTACATATAACACTTGCTGATTGTTTTAAATAGATGCTACCTATTATTTTAAGGAAGGCTCCATTTATTCCTATACTTTATAGTGTTTTTAATAGGAATGGATGTTGTATTTTGTCAAAAGCCTTTTCTGCATCTATTGAGATGATCATATGGTTTCTGCTAGTTTTATTGTTGATATGATCAATTATACTGATTGTTTTGCTAATATTAAACCATCCTTGTATTACTGGAATAAATTGAACCTAATCAAAATGTATTATTCTTGTGATAATTTGCTGTAGTCTTTTAGTTACTATTTAATTAAATTTTTTGCATCTATATTCATGAGGTCAGTGGGTCTATAATTTTCTTTCTCTGTTTTATGTCTTCCTGATTTAGGTATCAATACCATATTTGTCATAGAATTTGGTAGGATGATACTTCACTGATTTTCCCACTTAATTTGTAGAGTATTGGAATCAATTGTTCTTTAAATGTTTGATAGAATACACTAGTAAATTCATCTGGCCCTGGAGATAATTTCCTAGGGAGTTCTCTGATGGCTTATGGGATTTCTTTTTCTGAAATAGGGTTAAGTAATTTACATCCTCATCAGTTAATTTGGGCACCTTGTATTTTTGTAACTTTTCCTCCATTTCACTAAGATTGTCAAAATTATGTGCATACAATTAGGAAAAATCATTCCTAATTATTGTTTGGATTTCCTCTTTATTGGAGGTAGATTCATCCTTTTCATTTTTCATACTCAAAATTTGGTTTTCTTCTTTCTTTTTTTTTCTTTCATAATGCCTAAGGGTCTTATCAATTTTATTGTTTTTTTTTTTAAATAAACCCAGCTCTTAGTTTTATTTATTACTTCAATAGTTTTGTTAATTCAATTTTATTAATCTCTCCTTTGGTTTTCAGTATTTCTATTGTACTATTTAGTTGTGGATTTTCAATATGTTCTTTTTCTAGCTTTTCAGTTGTAGGGCCAATTCACTGATCTTCCTCTAATTCCTTTAACTTCTACTCTAGGAATCTGGACTCGATACCACTTGGTCCATATAGGTTAAGTAGTGATATTGCTTCATTCTTGATGGTGCCTCTTAGCAGAATATAGTTTCCTTCCTTATCTATTTTCATTAAATCTATTTTTGCATTTGATTTGTCTCATATAAGAATTTCTACCCCTGATTTTTTTACTTTAGCTGATGCATAATATATTCTTCTCCAGCCTTGTACTTTTACACTATGGGTAACTCTTTGTTTCAAATGTGTTTCTTGTAGACAGCATATTGTAGGATTATATATGTATATATATATACACACACACACACACACACACACACACACACACACACACACACATATATATATATATTTTTTTTTTCTACAAATGCTTTTTTAACTTCTGGTTTACATCATTCATTTCCACCAGATTTTGAGTTACAATGTTTTCCCCATTTTTTTCCCTACCCACCACCCCAGAGTAGCAGTCCCACTAGATATCCCTTCATCCAATCTGTTGTCTCCCATATCTTCTCCCATTAACCCTTCGACTTTAACATTAGGGGCAAGAGCCCCAAAGCCTGGACATCTTATGAAACATTTAATTTTAAAACTTCAATTTTCAGATCCATTCCCTTCCTCCCTTGTCACCCATTCCCTCTGAGAAGATAAGCAATTCAGTATGTGTTGTACATGTATAGTTATGCAAAACATTACCATAGTAAATATATTGTAAAAGACTGCTTATATTTCCCTCCCACCCATCCCACCTCCCACCTGGTCCATTCCCCACTTTGATCTTGTCCCTCTTTGATAGTGGGTACTTCCAACCACCCCTCCCCCCAGAATGCCCTCCCCTCCATCATCCCTCCTCTCATCTCCCTTTCCCTTATTCTCCTGCAGGGTGAGATATCCCATTTAGTTTGTAGGTGATTCTCTCCTTGGGCCAACTTCAATGAGAATATGGTTTTGTCTTTTTGCTTTCCTGTTCTTCCCTCCCCTGCAACTATTTCCCCTTGCCTCTTCTACATGAGATAGTTTACCCTACCCTGTCTCTCCCCATCTCTTCTTGCCACTTTCCTCTCTCAACTCTTTACTTCACCCCTTAAGAATCATCCCTTCCCATTAAATTCAGCCTGTGCCCTCTATCCATGTATACCTGTAAACATATGCCCATATACCCTTTTTCAATTATTTTCTTAATGAGAAAGTTTTCATCAGACACAGTTATTATTTTTCCATGTAGGAATGTAAATAGTTCAACTCTGATAAGTTCCTTTTGATTTCTTTCCCTTGATTACCTTCTTAAGCATCTCTTACTTCTTGCATCTGGATGTCATATTGTCTATTCAACTCTGGTTTTTTCCTCAAGAGTGCTTGAAAGTCCTCTATTCCACTGAATGACCATATCTTACCCTGAATCAAGATACTCCGTTTTGCTGGGTAGGTGACCCTTGGCTTCAATCCCAGCCCTTTTGCGCTGTGGAATATCATATTCCATGACCTTTGATCCCTCAGTGTAGAAGCTGCCAGGTCCTGTGCTATTCTGATTGTGTTTCCACAGTATTGATATTGTTTCTTCCTGGCTGCTTGCAGTATTTTCTCCTTGATCTTGGAGTTCCTGGAACCTGGCTATAATGTTCCTAAGAGTTTTCTTTTTGGGATCCTTTTCAGGAGGCAATCTGTGGATTCTTTCAACATTTATTTTCCCCTCTGAGTCTAAAACATCAGGGAAATTTTCTTTGAGAATTTCTTGAAGGATGATTTCTAGGTTCTTTCTTTGATCTTGGCTTTCAGGTAGTCCAATAATTTTTAAATTATCTCTCCTGGATCTATTTTCCAGGTCAGTGTTTTTTCCCATGAGATATTCCATGTTGCCTTCTATTCTTTCATGTGTTTGGATCTGTTTAACAGCATCTTGATTTCTCATAAAGTCACTAGCTTCCATGTGCTCCAGTCTCACTCTGAAGGAATGAACCTCATCAGTGAGCTTTCAAGATTCTTTTTCCATATGGCAAATTCGGGTTTTTAAGGTATTCTTCTCCTCATTGCCTTTCTGAGCCTCTTTTGCCATTTGAGTTAGTCTATTTTTTAAGGGTTATTTTCCTCAGTCAGGCTGTTGACTGTCATTTCATACTTTTCTTGCATCTTTATCATTTCTCTTCCCAATTTTTCCTCACTTCTCTTATCTGCTTCTTAAGGTACTCTATGGCCTGTAGTCAGCTTGTACTTTCATTTGGGGCTTTTGGTACAGGAGTTCTGACCTCACAGTCCTCCTCCATGCTTTGATCCTCTTGCCCCTAAAATAGTCCAATGTTGAATTTTTCTGTATATTTTGTTTCTTTTGCCTAGGCACATTGCCACTTAATTACTTGATTTTGGGGCTTGCTGCCACAGTAAGACTCTGCCAACAGAAAAGAGATCTTCTGCCCAAATGTGGGGTCTTCACAACTTCCACAGGTTGGGTAGCCTCTGCAAAGCCTTCACCTGCTCTGGCAAATTGGATACCTACACCATATGTCTCCCCCAGACCACAATACAGATCCAGGCAGTTTAAAGTAAGAGCGATTCACCCCCAGACTGATTTCTGTGTCTCCCTACAGTTTGCAGACCAGGAGCTAGAGCTGCCATTGATGCTGCAAAATGTCTTCTGTGCTGTGATTCTTCAGCAGCTTTTCGCCCCCAGGGGAGGAAGCTGGCGTGTTCCCCAAATACTGGTCCCAAAATCCATAGGGCACTAACCTCTCACTTTGTCCTAGGCATATCTGTGCTGATAATTCTGGAATCACCACAGCTTCTGGCGTTCTGGGGTCCCTCCAGCTGGCTGCTGGCCCAGTCACCTTAGGGCTAAAACCTCTGCTCATGTGGGCCTGGGCTCAGCTCTCAGCCCTCTCGGTTCCCAGCACTCTTGGTTCCCAGAGCACTGTATTGCCCTCCCTCAGAGCACTGTGCTCGCTGCTCCCTGCAGGGCTGCTAGATAGACTGTCCTCAGCAGGAGGTTAGCTTCTCTGTGTCATTCTGTGGGTGCTGGGGCTCCAGAAGTTGTTCAGAGTCCCCTTTTACATTATTTGGAAGCTGTGTGGGACAGAGCACCTTGGAAGTGCTGTTTCTACCTAGAGAACTCTTAAAGACTCAGGCTTATAGTTTTTAATCCATTCTGCTGTCCTCCTCTGTTTTATGGGAGAGTTCATCCAATTCACATTCACAGTAATGATGACTATCTGTCTCTTCCCCTCCATCCTATTCCCTCCCCTGCTTATGATTTTGTTTCTTCCTTCTCACTTCCCTTAAGGGTTTCCCTTTTGACCACCACCTCCCTCAGTGTTCTCACCTGGTGACACCCCCTCCTTACCTACCCTCTCCCCTTACTACTATTTTCCTCCCCTCTAATCCCCCCTTTTTATCTTCCCCTTACCCTCCTATAGCCTATACTACACAATAGATTTCCATACTTATGAGAGAATGTTATTCCTCCTTTGCCCCCAAACCAATGAGAGTAAAATTTATACAGTTCTTCTCTCCCTCCTTTTCCTCCATTTAATGAAGTTTCACGTCTACTCATGTTAGAATCTTAAACTTAATTGATTATGTTGATCCCTCTTTTAACCAGAACCAGTGAGAATAATCTTCACATGATGTTCCTCTCCCTCTTTCATTCCCCTCCACTATAGTGTGTTTTTATGCCTCTTTGAATGGCATACTTTACCTTTTTCTGTCTTATCCTTTCCTTTTATCCCATTACAGTCCCTTTGATCCCCTTAATCAGATTTTTTTTTATCTTCATATTAGTTCATTCATACCCACACCCTCTATCAATGTATAACACATTTAAAGGTCATGATAATCATATAAATTTCAATATTGAGACTTATCAGCTTCTCATACAGGGATGTGAACATTTTGCTCTCGTTGAATCCCAAGTTATGTGCATGTGTGCATGAGTGTGCATGTGTGCATGTATGTATGTGTGAGGTTGTGTTTTCCTTATTTACCTTTATATGTCTTTCTTGGGTCTTGTAATTGGAGATCAAATTTTCCATTGAGCTCTGGCTTTTTCATCAGGAAAATCTGGAAGTCTCTTATTTCATTAAATCACCATCTCTTAGCCTGAAAGATTATGCTCA
This sequence comes from Gymnobelideus leadbeateri, assembly GCA_011680675.1. Classification (NCBI taxonomy): domain Eukaryota; kingdom Metazoa; phylum Chordata; class Mammalia; order Diprotodontia; family Petauridae; genus Gymnobelideus; species Gymnobelideus leadbeateri. The sequence goes on along the minus strand of WOXC01002716.1, from coordinate 133,067 downwards.
GTTTCTCCAGGTAGTTAATCTTTGGTTGCAGTCCTAGCTCTTTTGCCCGGTGAAATATGAAATTCCAATCCCTTCCATCTTTTAATTTAGAAGCTGCTAGGTCCTGTGTGATCCTGACTGTAGTTCCACAATATTGGAATGGTTTCTTTTTGGCTGCTTGCAGTATTTTTTCATTAATCTTGTAAATCTGGGATATGAATATGGAATATCTACTATATTTCTCGGGGTTCTCAATTTGGAATCTTGTTCAGGAGGAGTCTCATGAATTCTTTCAATAACTATTTTATCTTCTGCTTCCAGGATATCAGAACAGTTTTGTTTGACAGTCTCTTGGAGGATGTTGTCCAGACTGTTTTTTCATCATGGCTTTCTGGTAGACCAATGACGCTTAAGTTATCTCTCCTGGATCTGTTCTCTAGGTCAGTTGTTTTTACAGTGAGATATTTTACACTTTCTTCCAATATTTCAATCTTCATATTTTGTTTGATTGACTCTTGGTGCATAATAGAGTTCTGAGTTTCAATTTCACTGATTCTAATTTTTAACAAATTATAGTCTGGTTAGTTTCTGAATGTCCTTTTTAGGGAGGTATTTTCTCCAATTAATTTACTCATTTTACTTTTTCAGGATTTGTTTTCTTCAGTGAAACTTTTTTTTCCAAGTTGGTCACTGCCTCCCTGATTTGGTCTTTAAAATCTTTCTTAAGCTCCTCCAAGAATGCTTTTTTGGGCTTGAGACCAGTTTATATTTCCTCCTGTGGTCTCAGGTGTGAATATAGAGTCCAAGTTGTCCTCTGTATTTGGTTGTTCTGGATCTGCATAATAAGCTCTGATCAATTTTCTTGCCTTCCCCTTCTGTTTCTCAGCTTCCTTCTTTCCCATTGTAATTTCTTATTTCCTAATTTCTCAGGCTGGGAGCTAAGGGCCTGGTTGCTGACTTTCAATGCTGTAGCCTCTGGGTGTCTAGTTTGAGGCCAGGGCAGGAGTCTCTGTGAGGTATTCTGAGTTGCACAGAGTAATCTGCGGAGGAGGGGTGGTCTAGCCACTTCAGATTTCTGTCTCTATACCCCTGGGCTAATGCTCAGGCAGGCTTTTGCTGGTCAGGTGAAGTGGGGTTTGTTGGGACCCCTAATTCTCTTCTCTTCAGACTCCTTGCTGGCTCAGTTACATCCCTTCTCAATGACTCCCATGCCCAAGGCTATTTCCAGTATTGTAGGATTTCACTCTTGGTGCAACATTTATTTTCACGTTTTCTAGTTCATGGAGGGGGAATCAGAGCAGACAGAGATTACTTTGTCATCTTGGCACCTTGAAAAACAGGCTCAATTTCTAAAATTCTAGGTTGGTGGCTGATAGCCCCAGGAGAAGCTGCTGTCTCTGTTGTGGGCCCATAGCCCTCTCTTACCTGGCTCTAATGATTCCTCCTGTCCTGTGGTGAGATGCTTGTGAGAGTGCTGTGAATCACTCTTTGAATGGGTGAGTCTGCTGGCTGTGACTCCTTCACATTCTGCTGTATTCTGCTGGTCTGCTCTCTAGTCTGAGCTGCTGAAGCCTCTATGTGCTTTGAGCTTCCCCTGTCTGAACCCACCTGGGCACGTTCATGTGCTGGATTCTGCCACACTCCATCTCCCAGGGGTTCTGTCGCTCCAAAAACCTTTAAGATTCACTTTTAAGATTTAGTGTCAGTGGAGCCAAGATGGTGGAGTAGAAACAGTGCGTCCAAGCCACTCTTCCCCCAGATCACCTCCAAACTATGTAAAAGGGGACTCTGAACAACTTCTGGAGCCCCAGCACCCACAGAACAACACAGAGAAGCTAACCTCCCGCTAAGGACAGCCCAGCAGTCCTGCAGGAAGGACCAGCGCTGCAGTCTGGGAGCTGGCAGCGCAGTGCGCAGAGCGTTGGGAGCCGAGCATAGGTCTGGTCCACCTGAGTCGCGGTTTTAGCCCCAGGGCGGCAGGGCCAGCAGCCGGCTGGCGGCACCCCAGAACACCAGCAGCTGTGGCGGCTCCAGAATTATCAACATAGACATGCCTAGGACAAAGTGAGAGGTTAGTGCCCTATGAACTTTGGGACCAGTATTTGGGGAATGCATCAGCTTCCTCCCCGGGGGCTAGAAGCCGCTGAGGAGACATGCCATTGGGCAGTTTTCAGAGGCAGCTCCAGCTCCTGGCCTGCAAACTGTAGGGAGATCCAGCGATCAGTCTTGGGAGGTAATTGCTCTTGCTTTAACCTCCCTGGATCTGGATTGTGATCTGGGTTGGGGGTTGTGGGTGGGTTTCCAGCTTGCCAGAAATGGAAGTTGCCCCCCCCCCCACATGTTTGGGGTGAAAGTTCCTGTCTGGCACCAGGCCATAGTGTGGCAACAAGCCCAAAAGTCAAGTAATTAAGTAGCAACATGCCAAGACAAAGGAAACAAATTAAACAGAAAAATGCAACCTTAGACTCCTACTTTGGGGGCAAAAACAATCGAAGCATAGAGCGAGAGGAGGATTGTGAGGTCAGAAGTCCTGCTCCAAAAGCCCCAGGGGAAAACATGAGTGGGTTGCAGGCCATAGAGGACCTTAAGAAGGACTTTAAAATCAAATAAGAGAAGTGGAGGAAAAATTGGGAAGAGAAATGAGAATGTTGCAGGAAAAGTATGAAATGAGGGTCAACAGCCTGACTGAGGAAAACAACACCTTAAAAAATAGATTAATTGGCAAAGGACGTCCAAAAGGGCAATGAGGAGAAGAATGCTTTAAAAAGTCGAATTTGCCAGATGGAAAAAGAATCTCAAAAGTTCACTGAGGAGATTCATTCCTTCAGAGTTAGACTGGAGCAAATGGAAGCTAATGACTTTATGATAAATCAAGATGCTGTTAAGCAGATCCAAACAAATGGGGGGTGGGATGAGTGGGAGGGAATTATAAGCTGCCTTGTACAATATATCTACTATGGTAATGTTTAGCATAGCTAGACATATACAACATATACTGAATTACTTATCTTCCCAGAGGGAATGGGTGACAAGAGAGGAAGGAAATGGATCTGAAATTCGAGGTTTTAAGACTAAATGTTTCAAATATATATAAATACTATTATTAATACTCTTTTGCTTGTAATTGGGAGATAAGATGTGCAGGCATTGGGACACAAAGATTCACCTTCCTCTAATGGAAAACTTGAAGGGGGTATGGGAGAAGACAGGGGAGAGAGCAGATTGGAGGAAGCGATATCTTGTGGGACTGCTATTCTGGGAGGGTGGGTAGGGGAAAAACAGGGGGGAAAATAATTGCAACTCAAAATCTGGCAGAAATGAATGATGTGAAACAGAAGTTAATAAAGTATTTGTTTAATAAAAAATCAAAGAAAAAATTAGTGTCAGGATTTACAGAAGAGCTTAGAGAATTTAGTGCTTCTGTTCTGTCATCTTGGCTCCATCCCTCAAGCATTCTTGATGAAAAGAACAGAGCTGAATAGAAAATTTGACTTTCAAATACAAGAATCAAAAGAAGCATGAAGAAATGAATGAATAATAGAGATGGTATAGGCCAGGAGCAATTCATTCATCAACAATGTTACATCCAGAAAAGAACTTAGTGGGTGGAATGTTTAGTAGTAATCATTTTGAGTCAATCATTGATTGAACTTCAATCTGCATTCAGACTTTATAGTTCTTTCTCTGGATGTGGATATCTCTTTCCATCATGAGTCTTTTATTGTTGTCTTCTAGCCTTGCATTGCTGAGAAGAACTCAGTCTATCAAAGTTAGTTGTCACAGATTGGATGTGTCTATAATTGTGTACAAAGTTCTCCTGATTCTGCTCTCCTCACTCAGCATCAGTATACGTAAGTCTCTCCAGGTTATTATGATATCCATCTGCTCCTCATTACTTATAGCACAATAGTAATCCATTATGTCCATATATCACAATTTGTTTAGCCATTCCCCAATTGATGGCCATCCCCTTGATTTCTAATTCTTTGCCACCACATAAAAAGCTGCTATAAATATATGCTGTAAATAAACGGGTCCTTTTCCCACTTCTATGATCTCTTTGGCATATAGTCCTAAATGTGGTATTGCTGGGTCAAAGCATATGCACTTTTTTATAACCATTTGGGCATAGTTCCAGATAGCTCTCTAGAATGTTGAATCAGTTTACAACCCCACCAACAATGCATTAGTGTTTGAATTTTTCCACATCCTCTCCAGCATTTTTCTTTTTCTTGTTTTGTCATCTTAGTCAATCTCACTGCTGAGATGTTTTTTTTTTTCATAAGCATTTCTCTGATCAACAGCGATTTACAGCATTTTCCATATGTTTATAGATATCTTTAGTTTCTTCCTCTTAAAAATCCTTGTTCATATCCTTTGCCTCTTTATGAATTGGGGAATGATTTGAATTCTTATAAATTTGACTCAGTTCACTGTATATTTTAGAAATGAGGCCTTTATCAAAGACACTGGTTGTAAAAATTCTTTCCCAAATTGCCACTTCTTTCCTAATCATGGTTATATCGGTTTTATTTGTACAAAAACTTTTCAATTTAATGTAAACAAGATTATCCATTTTGCATTTCATAATGCTCTTTATCTCTTGTTTGATCATATGATCTTCCCTTCTCCATAAATCTGACAGGTAAATTATTCTTTGCTCTCCCAGATTGCTTACAGTATCATATTTTATACCTAGATCATGCACCCATTTAGTCTTGATTTTGGCATATGGTGTAAGATATTGGTCTTTGCATAGTTTCTGCCCTACTTACTTATAGCACAATAGCACTTATAGCACAACCAGGTTTCCCAGCAGATTTTTTCAAAAAGTAAGTTCTTATCCTAGAAACTGGGGTCTTTGGGTTTATCAAACAGTAGATTACTATAGTCATTGACTGCTGTGTCTTATGTACCTAATCTATTTCACTGATTTACTACTCTTTTCCTCACCCAGTGCCAAGTAGTTTTGATGACTGCTGTTTTATATTACATATTGAAATTTGGTATGGCTAAGCCACCTTCCCTAGTATTTCTTTTCATTAATTCCTTTGATATTCTGTGTCTTTTGTTTTTCCAGATGAATTTTGTTACTTTTATTTCTAGCTTTATAAAGTAATTTTGGTGGATTGTTTGGTATGGCACTAGACAGGCAAATTAATTTAGATAAAATTGTCATTTTTATTATATTAGCTCAACCTAGCCATGAGCAACTGATGTTTTTCCATTTATTTAGATCTGTCTTTATTTGTGTGAAAAATGTTTTGTAATTGTGTTCATATAGTTCTTGGGCTTGTTTTGGCAGGTAGATTCCTAAATGCCAGTTCTGTTTTTAAAGGGATGGTTTTCTTTAGTTGATTGATGTGTTTCCTTTCCAAGCTATTTACTCTTTCTTGCATAACTCTTTCTTTTCTAAATTTTTCTTCTACCTCTCTTGATTTTTAAAAATCCTCTTCGATTTCTTCCAAGAGAACATTTTTGGCTTGAGACCAGTTCATATTCCTCTTTGAGCCTTTACATTTTGACACTGTTGTTTTCTTCTGAGTTGGTGTTTTTATCTTTCCTGTTGCCATAGTAACTTTCAATGTTCGGGGCTCTTTTTTTTTTCTATTTGCTCATTTTTAAAAGCTTATTTCATGACTATTAAGAGTTGCACTCTTCTCCTGGTATACAGGGGGCAGTGTTCCAAGCTTCTTGTGCAGAGGTTAGGGTGCTGGTCACTGGACTTCTGCACCTGGTCCTCTGGGGGTGGTGCCTCTTTCACTGCATTTGGACAGCCCAACCACGTGATGCTGTAAGGTGTTCTGGGATTGGCAGTTTGCCTGGTGCACTGGACAGGGAGGACTCACAGCTGGCCTGCTAAACCATAACTGAGAGTCATTAGTTTCTTTTCTATGCTATGTTAAGAGCCTCCTGCTTACTTGCCAGGACACTGCCTGGGCTAGACTGTACTATCTTTTACTCAGGTGAGACAGACCTTTCCTAAAGTCTTTCTAAGTTATCTTGGGATGGAAAATTATTCCACTCCACCTTTTTGTGGGTTCAGTCACTCAAGAATTCTCTTAGAGGCTTGATTTAAGTTTGTTTCAGAGGGAAACTGGGATGGGCTCAGGCAACTGACTGACTTCTTTCCACTATCTTTTTTTGACTCCAAAAGTCAATATATACATATTTAAAACTTGATTTTACCCCAATCCATTCCTCTTCTTAACTTCTCAACCTCTGTCAAGGGCATTTTATCCTTCCAGGAATGATATTCAGAACCCTAGAGTTATGCGTGAATTCTCATTCTCCTTCCCTTATTCCACATATCCAGTTAGTTGCCAAGTTTTGCTGATTTTAGTATTTTAAGTTTTTCAAACCTGTATTCTCATGGATACCATCTTTCTGCCATGCCTCATCTTTCTATTGAACTATTTAATTATCCTTCTAATTGTTTTTCCCAACTAAAATCTTTCTTTAATACATATCCTCCACAGAGGTGCCAAAAAGATGTTTCTCAAAGCACATCTGATCATATTATTATTCAACTGAATAATCTTCAATAGTTTTTTATTACCTCTAGGTTCAAATACAACATCCTCTATTTGTTATTTAAATAAAATGTTTTACCATCTTGTTCCAACCTACCTTTCCATGTTTAATTCGTGTTAATGCCCATCATACATCTTATTGTCCAGGAAATCAAAAACTGATCGTCTTAATGTGCCACATAAATACCCATCTATCTCTTCTTCCTGTACACTTGCAAAGGCTGTTCTTGGCAGGAGATGGAGAAAGAACTGGAGAAAGTTGCAGATACAGTCAGAGTCCCTGATTAAAAGGAGAGAGATACAATATGGCACCTTTCATTTCATCAGCCTGAGATTTTGTATTCATGGAGTCACTCTGTGCTAATATATATCAGAACTATCTCTAAAGTTGTAGATGCCAGAGGTTCTGCAAAGTTAAACACTTGCTACAAAGGAAGGACAGGTAAGTGTGTTATTTCTTCAGATAATGTCTTGCCTATTCAGGGCACTAAGCTCTCCCTACCACACAACACTACCTCTAATGGGCATCTTGGAAGTGTTTTTAACACTAAACATTAAATATATCAATTGCTCTTTTCATATAAAACAATTCCTGTCACAATTACCATGTGCCATGATAATCCAGTATTTAGGATTTCCCAAGACTTGAACTAGAAGGTAGGACATTAGATTAGAAGTCCTTGGGCAAGAATAATATTTATTATGTTCTAGGAGAAAGTTGTCGAAATTGCTAGAGATACTGTGAAAATGAACAAAGGCTGGCTTTCAGTCTCACCTGAAGTCTATGGCATTTGTGATTCATGCATTGTAGATTTTGGATGTTGATACTATTGCATGATCCATCGGGAGGACGGGAAAGAATCTAGCATTCAAAGTTTTAAAATCAAGTGTTTGATATATATATATACACACATATATATACACACATATATATGTGTGTGCGTGTATGTATATATGTATGTATGTATGTATGTATATATAAACTTTTTTTTACATGCAACTGGGAAATAAGATATACAGGCACTGGGGTATAGAGATCCATCTTGCTCTACTGGAAAATCAGAGGGAAATGGGGCAGGATATAGGAGAGAGCAGATTGGGAGAGGGAATATACACTGGGATCACTGTTTTGAGGTGGTGGGTAGGGGAAAGATGGGGAGAAAATTTGCAGCTCAAAATCTTGTGGAAATGAATGATGTAAACTAAACTAAATGTAAATTTTAATTTAAAACATAAAAGTAAAAAAAATAAAGACAAACATTTGAAACTATCTGGATACCTGTACCAAAGTAAGGTTATGTTGAACATTCCTATGAGGAAAGGTTGTGAAAAGATCAGCTGAAAGAGAATTTGATTTGGAGTCTGGAAGACCTGGTAACAAATCCTATCTCAGATTTTCACTTGCTATGTTACCATAAGCTATACATTTATTTTCTCTAAGGATCAGTTTCCTCATCTATAAAATAGGGATACTTGCATCCCATGAAGTGATGATATGCAGGCTCTGGGACCCCCTTGAGCTCTGATTAAATCATCCCATTTGATGAGGCATTTTCAGGAGGCCATAAGCTCTACATTGTGGCTGTGTCCAGACCTCTTGTTACTAGTCTAGCCCTCTATTTTCCATCTACTTTCCTATTATAGTTTTAAATTTTTAAATGTATATATATATATATATATATACATAATTAGAAAAATAAAAATAGAAAAACAATCAATATATTAATTTTAACATATTGACCCATTTTTCTAGTTGGTCATAAAAACTGTTTTTCAATCCTGAGTTTATGATCCATTATTTTAACTTATTCTCTTCACTTTGTGACATCTAAAGATTTATAAGCATCTTCTCTATCCTTTTTTTTTTCTACATCATTGATAAATATATTAAATAGCTCTGGGCTGGAGGCAGCTGGGGCAGTCTATTGAAGATGCCTGTCCATGTTGACCATATAATTCTTTGGGTTTAGTCATTCCTTTAAGTATTATCTAGCCCTTATCTCTTTATATTTGTCATGGAATCAAATACTATAAATGGTTTTAGATTGTGATTTTGTTTATATCTGTGATAAACTTGAAACTAATTCCTCAGTAATTTGTGGAATCTACTTATTCTCTTTGAAAAAAAATCACTTGGGGTGGCTAGGTGGCACAGTGAGTAGAGTGTCAGCCCTGGAGTCAGAAGGACCTGAGTTCGGATCTGGCCTCAGACACTTAATGCACACACAAACAAAAACATAGCCGTGTGACTTTGGGCAAGTTACTTAACCCCAATTGCCCTTCAAAAAGCAAAAAAAAAAAATACTTACTTGCCTAAAGTCTTCTGGAATCTTTCTCATTCACAGTAATTTCTAAAAAATTCCCTGACACTTATTTAGATAACACATCTCTAAGTTCTTTCACTGCCATGTGATTTTATCCTTTGGTTCAAGATTCATGAGCTCATTCAGAATCACTTTGTACTGTTGATGTTGTTCTTATTAATATTTTTTATTATTCCCTATTCTGTTTTTTTCTCCAATAAACTCTTAATTATATCTGTTCTGCTTTTTCCAGGAGATCTCGCCCAGATTAAAGATATGACCATGATGGCCTATAAGGCATAATATCCTTTTATCATGAGTGACTCATAAGATATGTGACAGTCACACTATTAGCCAGTCTGTCTCCTGTTTTATGGATAAAGGGAAAGGCTTTCTATCCATAGTTAATAAACTATCCTTGAGTTTTAAATGTGCTCTCAAAAATATTAGGCAATGAAGCTTTACGATAAATGTTTTGAGAGTAATAAATAATTTTGCTATTGGCTGGCATTTATTTATTTATTTGGTTTCTGAGCTCTAATAGAAAGAATAGAATACTATAATGTCAAGACTTACTATAATGTCTCAAGACAGAGATTTCGTGAATACCTTTTTTATGATGCCTTCTATGTAATCCTGCATCAAGCAACAAAATTAAGAGCAGGGTGACATAACAAGTATTATCTTAAGCTATGCTCACTACCTAAACATATTAATAGTTTACAACCAGGAACTACATAATGGGAAACTTTTTCTTCCAGAAATGATGATGGTGTTGTACCAAATAATCTTATTCAGTGTTAAAACCTTATTCCAAGAGGATAATAAAAAGGGAATGACATAACTAGGAATGACATTTTTCTCTTGAAAATGGAGAATGGTCCATCATATTAGGAACAAAATGATGTTAGCTATTAAATGAGCATTCTTTCTCACAATCAGATGACAGTAAAACTTCTATTATTGACTATTTACTATTTATCTTAAGTATGCTATTCTTTTCTCACTTTCTGGTGCCCAAGTCACTTGGGTGTCACTATGTCCTTATCCGTATTTTGATTTTCTCTTTCCCCTCTAAAATATCCATTGCTCTACCTCTCCATTAAAATCATTTTCCTCTACAAACGTTCAGTCTCAGCTTTATTTTGATTTATTTATTTATTTTTACAAATGCTTTATTAACTTCTGGTTTACATCATTCATTTCCACCAGATTTTGAGTTACAATTTTTTCCCCATTTTCCCTTCCCACCACCCCAGGATAGCAGTCCTACTAGATATCCCCTCATCCAATCTGCTCCCATATTTTCTCCCATACCCCTTTTGACATTGCCTTTAGGGCAAGGTGAATCTCTGAGCCCCAATGCCTGAACATCTTATCTCCCAATTACATGCAAAATAGTATTAATAATAGTATTTATATACATTTGAAACATTTAATTTTAAGACTACAAATTTCAGATCCATTCCCTTCCTCCCTTGTCACCCACTCCCTCTGGGAAGATAAGCAATTCAGTATGTGTTGTACATGTATAGCTATGCAAAAAATTACCATAGTAGATATATTCTAGAAGACTGCTTATATTTCCCTCCCACCCATCCCACCCCCACCTGGTCCATTCCCTACTTTGATCTGGTCCCTCTTCGAAAGTGGGTACTTCCAACCTCCCCTCCCCCTAAAATGCCCTCCCCTCCATCATCACCCCTCTCATCTCTCTTCCCCCTACTCTCCAGCAGGGTGAAATATCCCATTTAGTATGTATGTGATTCTCTCCCTGAGCCAAATTCAATGATAATATGGTGTTGCCTTTTTGCCTTCCTGTTCTTCCCCTTCCCTGCAACTACTTCCCCTTGCCTCTTCTATATGAGACAGTTTACCCTACCTTGTCTCTTCCCATCTCCTCTTGCCACTTTTCTCTCTCACCTCTTAACTTCACCCCTTAAGTATCATCCCTTCCCACCAAATAAAACCTGTGCCCTCTATCCATGTATACCTGTAAACATATATACACACATTCACATATATATTCATATGTCCATATGCCCTTCTTCAATTATTTTCATAACAAGAAAGGTTTCATTGTTGTTGTTTTTCCATGTAGGAATGTAAATAGTTCAACTTTGATAAGTTCCTTTTGATTTCTTTTCCCTGATTACCTTCTCAGTCATCTCTTGCTTCTTGTGTCTGAATGTCAAATTTTCTATTCAACTCTGTTTTTTTCCTCAAGAATGCTTGAAAGTCCTCTATTCCACTGAATGACCATATTTTCCCCTGAAACAAAATACTCAGTTTTGCTGGGTAGGTGACCCTTGGGTTCATTCCCAGCTCTTTTGCCCTCTGGAATATCATATTCCATGCCCTTTGATCCCTCAGTTTAGAAGCTGCCAGGTCCTGTGCTATTCTGATTGTTTTTCCACAATATTGAAATTGTTTCTTCCTGGCTGCTTGTAGTATTTTCTCCTTGACCTGGGCATTCTGGAACCTGGCTATAATATTCCTAGGAGTTTTCTTTTTGGGATCCTTTTCAGGAGACAATGTGTGGATTCTTTCAACATTTATTTTCCCCTCTGGGTCTAAAACATCAGGGCAATTTTCCTTGAGAATTTCTTGAAGGATGATTTCTAGATTCTTTCTTTGATCATGACTTTCAGGTAGTTCAATCATTTTAAAATTATCTCTCCTGGATCTATTTTCCAGGTCAGTGCTTTTTCCCATGAGTTATTTCACATTGCCTTCTATTCTTTCATTTGTTTGGATCTGTTTAACAGCATCTTGATTTCTCATAAAGTCAATAGCTTCCATTTGCTCCAGTCTAATTCTGAAGGAATGATTCTCCTCATTGAGTTTTTGAGATTCTTTTTCCATCTGGCAAATTCAGCTTTTTAAGGCATTCTTCTCCTCATTGCCTTTCTAAGCCTCTTTTCCCATTTGAGTTAGTCTATTTTTTTATTCTAAAAATTTTATTGTTCAAAAATTTTTAAGTGGCCCCAGAATTGTTGGCCTGATTTTGTTATCACTCTCCTTTAATAACAATGCATACAGTACATAGTGGTTTTAAGGAACCCTAGGTTTACAGAATTATGAAAAATACAAAGCAAACTGTGATAAGGGCTTAGTAAAAGCTGAAAAGTAAACCTGGGCATCATGTAATATTTCTTAATACTGGTATAATGGCCATAGCAGCTTTACAAATATATATATATGCATATATCTATATAGTTATCAGATGCCTATAGAACCTTCCCTCTAAATACCTATTGTAGAACCTTTTCAATTTTTTGGTAACCAAAGAAGTACAACAGTATTTATACTTTGTGAATTATCAAGTTATTTGTAAAGTGAACACTGTATATAGTAGAGCTATTGTAACTTCACTTGTACCTTATAAAACACCACTCTGTAATAAGAAATGAATTGTCTCCTCCATGAACATTTCTTTAGTTCTAGGCTTTTAAAAGAACAGCTAACAGGTTTTGTTTTTTAATAATACATTTCATTTTTGGCAGGTGTATTTTACAATGCTTCTGTATTTATACACTGTGAGTTTTAAGACACCTACTTGTGTATCTCAAAAATATGATTGTCTAAGAAAGGGTTCAGGTTGAATAGATAGCCTCAGAGCTCAGATGGAAATGTCCTAGGACCCTTGTACTTGGAGCAAGGTTTAACATTTTAGGAAACTCCCTAAACTAGATTTTTGGCTTAAGAAGTTTCCAAGGTTCCTATATTTGTCTCATATTGAAGTTTTTCCCAGAAAGACAGTAAGCTTGCTGAGGTTTTTTGACCTTATACTTCCTACCCCTGCTGTCCTTGTTGATTCATTGACTTCTGTTATCATTTTTAGAGTAGCATATGAGTTTCTTGAACAGCCTCAGACCTGGTTTTATGCATAATGACAGCTCCCTCTGCTCCGTGGCTAGAAGTACATGAGAGGTGGCCTTGTGCCCAGAGCCAACTCATGAAGCCCTTGGGAGGAGACATAGTAGGAGAAGCATAGTACCTATCAGGGCTGTCCATGAAACTTCCCTTTGACTTCCTGAAAACAGAATATGAAAAGGGACTGGTAGGGCATTATGGTGAACTAGAAATGGCTACACAGAAGAGAGGAAGAGGTGTGGTCTACCTTTTGAGGCCATCAGGCTCCTATCTCTTACTTGTTTGGATAAAGATAGATAGGGCTACAATCCCTATCATCTACCTGTTTGTTGGGTGGCAAATGTAGCAATTACAGATGACTTTTTAAAATGACTGGGATCTAAGTCAGTCGCTCAAAATATCCTACCATGAAAAATTAGAAAAAGGATATGACATTTAATTAAGCATGATCATCTAGACAACCAAAGGCAAAAGAAAACCAAAACTAAACTAATATCCTATTTGGACATTTTTACTAACTGAAACAAGTGGACAATATTTAGATCTATAACTTTTTGCTGTATAGACACACAATGGATGAATTATGGAGTTTTGAAATCCTAAAAAATGACTTTTGAGCACATCTATTTAATATTTTATCTTCAAATGTGATCCATCATTGACATCAATTTTATCCATCAAAGCTATTTGAACAAGGTAGTGGAGCTTGGGAAGGGCTCTTTGGGTGAGCCAGCTGAAACTTCTGCCACAAAGCCTTGGTCATTATTGGGGTCAACCCTGTTCCATTTTCCATATTTTCTTTACTGATGCTCCTATCTATGTTGACTTTCCTAAGAACTTTCCTCAGATCCATTTGGCCTTTTCTGGGAGTGAATAACACATTTGTGACATGAGTTGATGGAAATCTGGACTGAGGTTTCAGGTAGATACTCTGAAGATCAGAGACTGACCAGTGGCTTTCGTTCCTGTGGGGATGGCAGAATCTTACTTGTACTGGTAGAACTCTGTGTCTTCTTTAACTTCACAGTGAGCAGATCTTTAACAGTTATATGCATGGGCATATATTGTTTTAATGGTTCAGCCTGAAGTGTTTTGGTACTACTGGTTTTTTTGAGCACCAAAGATGCTGAGCAGAGTAGAAGAGGCAGAGGTGGCGGAGGTGGTGGAGGGGGTGGAGGTGGTGGTGGTGGAGGAGGAGGAGGAAGGGAAACCATAGGCTGCAGTGTCACAGGTGGGAGTATGCATGCTAATTCTCTAATAGTGGTTTCAGCTTGAGCAAGGTCCTCTGGACGTTGAGTCTTCAAGTGACATGTTATATGGCAATCCGGGCAAGAAGGTCTTGCAGAGGTCTTCAGAGGTCTCAGAAGGTGAGGCAGAGGTCTTCAGTGCTTCCTGGAGCTTGTAGAATTCATTTTCCAGCTTGTCAACCTGCTGTCTGATCAGGCTGAGTCCCTGGAAGTAGATATGGGATGGAAATAGGAAGTCTTTCAACATCTCTGATTTCTGTGTAATACTGCTCTGGCAATACCAATAGAAAGACCACACCCTCTTCCTTAGGAATTTCATTAGATTCTTTGTGCTCCAGTTTTGCTCCAGACTAATTTTGGATAACTTTGGCCACAACATGTGTTTGTGAGAGGGGTATCTATTACTCTTTCAGGTGGAGATAGAGTTGGAGATGACATAGCAGAGGAATGAAGGGAGGGAGGAAGAACAGCTGGAATGGGATAAGAGGGACTAGCTTTTTTTTTTTAATGAACATTTTGTTTCTGGCTCTCAACTTCCTTCATCCCTGGTATTTGTGCTTGGTCATTTTTTCTGTGGAAAAATAGTATAAGAGCCCCGGGAGGTAAATAGAGTCTTGTTAGTCTATTTTTTAAGGTGTTATTTTCCTCAGTCAGGCTGTTGACTGTCATTTCATACTTTTCTTGCATCTTTCTCATTTCTCTTCCCAATTTTCCCCCCACTTCTCTTATGTGCTTCTTAAGGTCCTCTATAGCCTGTAGCCAGCTTGTATTTTCATTTGGGGCTTTTGGTGCAGGAGATCTGACCTCACAGTCCCCCTCCGGTTCCATGCTTTGGTCCTCTTTGCCCCCAAAATAGGAATCTAAAGTTGAATTTTTTCTGTTTGTTTCCTTTGCGTAGGCATATTGCCACTTAATTACTTGATTTTGGGGCTTGTTGCCACAGTAGGACTCTGCCACCAGACAGGAGAGCTTCTGTCCCAAACATGGGGTCTTCACAACTTCTGGAGGTTGGTTGGTCTCTGTAAAGCCAGGACCCGCTCTGGCAAATTGGATACCCACCCCCAAACCTCCCCCCTAGACCACAATCCAGATCCAAGCAGGTTAAAGCAAGAGCAATTAATCCCCATACTGATTGTTGGCTCTCTCTACAGTTTGCAGACCAGGAGCTGGTGCTGCCACTGTCACTGCAAAATGGCTTCTGTTCTGCATTTCTTCAGCAGCTTTTTGCCCCCAGGGGAGGAAGCCGGCATGTTCTCCAAATACTGGCCCCAAAGCCCATAGGGCACTAACCTCTCACTTTGTCCTAGGCATATCTTTGCTGATAATTCTGGAATCGCCACAGCTGCCGGTGTTCTGGGGTCCCTCCAGCTGGCTGCTGGTCCAGCCACCCTGGGGCTAAAACTGCTGCTCAGGCAGGCCTGGGCTTGGCTCCCAGAGTGCTGTGCTATCAGTTCCCAGCATGCTGTGCTGCCCTCTCTCAGAGCGCTGTGCTGACTGCTTCCTGCAGGGCTGCTGGGCCGTCCTCAGCAGGAAGTTAGCTTCTCTGTGTTGTTCTGTGGCTGTTGGGGCTCCAGAAATTGTTCAGATTCCGCTTTTACATTGTGTGGAGGTGGTGTGGGGCAGAGCACCTCGGAAGTGCTGTTTCTACCCTGCCATCTTGGCTCTGCTCCCCAGTCTCAGTTTTATTTACCCTCTGAATATTATCTCAAATAATTCTGCTTATTCTTATCCCATTCTTTTAAAAAAATTTGTCAGCAGTTTTTTGTTTTTTTCAATCCTGCCTTGGACAATTGCTAGTTATATGATTCTGGGAATATCATTTAACTTATCCCAGACTTAGTTTCCACACATGTAAAATGGGGATAATTAAATTCACTAAACATTTATTAAATACTGACCATATGCCAGTATGGTGCTAACTGTTGGGGAATACAAATAAGAAAAAGAAAAACAGTCCTTGCCCTCAATAAGGTATAGACAGCAATTGATTCAGTTCTTACTTTCCAGGTACACTGTGAAGAGCAGCTGACAATGTATTTTTATCATGTGAGCTTGTTAATTTAGCAATATAGAGAACACCCAGTGTGGAAATGCTTTCATCAATATAGTTTAGAAACTTTTAACCAATCAATGAATATGAATTTATTAAGCATTCATTATATACCAGAAAGTTGATGATAACATTTTCTTACAGATTTTCCTGAGAGTACAATGACTTGCCTTTGGTCTCTTGGCTAGTCTGTGTCAGAAGCAAGACTCAAAACCAGGTTTTCCTGATTCTAAATCTAGTCCTTTATGTACTGTGTGCCATACTGCTTCTATTTAATGTTTTTGAAGGTACCACATATATAGCATTTAGATAACACCCCAAATCATAAACAGCATTATGACATAGTGGAAGAAATCATGTTTTACATGAAATGAAGAGATCCAAGTTTAGAATTCTAGCTGTGTCACCATGCAAAAGTCACTTAAAATTTCTGATTTTCCACATCTGTAAATGGGAAACAATCAGGCTTACCTTTAGAGTTTCTAAAGTGTTTTATTCTCCTTGAAGAGCTATGTAAATTTGAATAACTAAACATACTTTTTAAATATTAGTCTCTATTTCATGTAGAGCTATTTTATCTTTACCGTTAGATTGTAAACAGTTACTATGCCATTTAGCATAATGGTATAGAGGTGGTATAGAAGCAAAGTTAAACTTTCAAAGAATATTACTATGCAGTGTAGACACTTCTAGAGTAACAGCTTGCAATTCTGATCCTTGGAGGAGGCAATACAAAATGTATTCAGGGAGAGCTTGTAGAAAATCTCAGACATTGGAACATAAGATAGGAAAGAAAAGAGACAATGGAAGAGTTCTCCATATGTGGAACACAGAAACCAACTGTATCACTGATGGATCAATATTGGCCAAAACAGGTTGGGGAGTTTACCTTGGGAGACTCTACTGGGGAATGGGTATCAGTATTATATAACTATTTATCTATCTGATAGTTTCCAATTTTAATTAAAGAGTATTATTAATTAGCTGTTAGGTTTAGTAGTTTCTATATGCTGAGGGATTACAAATACCCTCTAAATTTTGTATGAGGGCAAATACTCTGATCAACCACTCTAGTTAATACTGAATTTTAGAAAGCCATACAAAGCTGAAAGAGCATAGACTATGGATCTAGGAAAACAGTCTAGGTTTTTACCTAAAGACAAGTCCATCTATGTTTTGGTAATGCCATCAACAGAATACTAGACAACTGCAACTCATGAAGCCATTTCTTAGAAGAAGTAGTATACAATGGTATGGGAGATTGACTTGGAATTGAAGGACCTAGGTTTATATCCTGGTCTTACTATCTGCTACCTATTTTATTGTGAACAAGTCATCTCAACCATCTTGAACTCAGTTTACTCATTTGTAAAATGAAGGTATTAGCCTAACGTAATATAATTTACAGTAATAAATCTGTGATTTTATGATACTATAGCAAAGAGGTGTTACAATTTACATCAATTGGAGAGACTACCACCCAGATGATTTTACAGATTTATTGAACTAAGTTTACTCTTTGTAACACAACTATAAGTAGCCTTATGGAGTGAGAGGTTACTCAGGTAGCATGAAGTAAGCAATAGCTCAAATGTCCTAAAAAATAATAATGTCCTTCCTGCCTGCAACAATATTTTAATTTTAAATAATTAATAATAATAATTTTTGATATTTTCATAGGATTACTGAATTAGAACTGGAAGTGATCATTTGGTTGATTACTTGTGTTTTGCAGATAAGGAAATTGAGGCCTATAGAAATGAAGAGATACCCAGTTCTATATAATTAATAAATATGACATCAAGTACTTTTCTTAAAATGTAAATGTCTCTGAAAGATAAAATAATCCTTTTCTTAAAATGTAAATGTCTCTGAAATATAAAATAATCTTTCCATTAATTCCTTATTACAAACTACCTTAAAGATAAACATAGAGAATGGAGCTGAGTTGTCAAACAGTAAGTATATCAACAAACCCCCACAAGGCTCCTGAGTACCTCAAAACCACATAATTGGTAAATATCTAACAAAATAAATAAGAATACAATAAAATAGATAATGTTAATATGTGATTTTCTAAGCCAATATGCACCCACAGGGATCTTTATGTATAGTTTGGTGACTCCTGTTTCTATTTGAGCTTGACACCACTGAAGTAGAGTGTTGAGGACTGGTCTAAGAGGAAGGAATGCCTAAATTCTAGTCCTATCTTCCACACATACTAGATGTCATTGGACAAGTCTCTTAGATTCCTTCAAAGGCCCATGAAACTTTGTAAGACAATACAAAAAAGAGAAGGTGCACCTTTGCATTGGTTGGTAGAATTTCCTTATCAGGAGTTCTATACCAATGTAATTCAAGAGGTTACCCATAAAGAGGGTTAGAGTTGCTCTGGAGACCCCAAAATACCAACATGCCGGTCCTGCTGAATGAATTTGACTTAAGTCTTATCTCAGCCAAAGAAAAGTAAACTTTATTAAAAGTTTGCATGCATTAGACACAGGATAAGTCTGTGCTAGGTCATTCTATGATGCTCTCACTCTTCTATGGAGCTCTCCCTATTCTATGGTGCTCTCACAAACATGAAGAGAGGATGGGGTCTTATATACAGAAGGCTGTGGGAGGAATCTAGTGGTGATCTAGAGGAGGAGTTTGGGGAAGATCTTCAGGAGGAGTTAATGAGGTCAATGAGTGATTAAGGGTGGGAGGTCACCTGGGGACCACAAACAATGGTGGGCTAGGCTAGTTTAGGTGGGAGGTAGATGAACAATGGAGGGCTCAGCTAGTAACTAGGCTAGAGTTAGTAGTTAGAAACTAGGTTAGAGGTCTGGGCCCAGCCACAATGTAAGGCTGATTGCCTCATGCAAATGCCTCATCAAATGAGAGGATTTAATAAGAGTCCAAAGGTGGTTCCCAGAGCCTTTACCTCAAGTACTCAAGGAGAGCTTGAGGGGGCTGGGAGAGCCCATACCTCATCAATAATCATATTGTAGACTGTAAATAACTAAATAAAAAAATGAATGGATGGATGGATGGATTAATCAGTTATTTAACAAGCGAATTATATAATAATAATGTTCAATGTTTTCCTGGATAAATGAGCCCCTGAAAAGGTAAGTTTTGAAAGGGCTATGATGGAAGGAGAAATCTGGAGCACTTACTGAATAACTTCTTATCCTTCCTGAGTTTCATTTTCTTCCTCTGTAAAATAGAAATAAATGCAAATATATTGCCCATCTCATGTGATTTTTCTGGAGCAAACACTTGGTACGATTTAAAGCATTTCATAAATATGTTTGCTTTTATCATTGTTGTTAAGGTATGTTGCTGGTGAAAACTGCCTTTGATTGGGTGCTCTTTGGGGAGAAGTTTGCAAAATGTCACAAAGCAGGAAATGTTGAAAATGCAGAGAGAGGAGGAAAAGGGCATTTGGTGTTGTCTGGGTGAATCTCTGCCTATTTCTCAGTTCAACATGATAACCATACCTCTCTATTGCCTCTATTCCCATGTAAGTGGACTATTGGCTTAATAGTGTCAGACTAAAAATTTTTTTTTTATCGGCATATATGTGTGTGTGTGTGTGTGTGTGTGTATACATATACATACATGTGTCACCTTATTCAAATTAGTTTTCCTTCTAGCTTATCTTAGGATTCCTCACATGTATTTATTTTTTCCCCTAGGCCTCTGAATAGTGCTGCTGAATCTAAACAGAGCCATTTAAAAATTAAAATAAAGATCCCTCCTTTTTGTCCCCTTGTTTGTTATTTATTTTTCACAGAAATGACTGGAAGCCTTGTAATCCTTCTGTGACTGAGGTTCATATTATATACAGAGTTAAATGTTATCAATAAGGCAGTTTGTGTACATCTGTAGAAATGAATATACTATCATGTAAAAAATAAAGTGAGAACTGAATTCACACCTGTGTTCTATGCCCAGAAGTACAAACACCAGAGAAAGTTCACTTAAAATAAAAATAGAAAACCAGACAAAATCAATGTTTTATTGAAATAAAAGTAATAATAAAATTAAATTTTGGGGTGGCTAGGTGACACAGTGAGTAGAGCACTAGCTCTAGAATCAGGAGGACCTGGGTTCAAATCTGACCTCAGGCACTTAACATTTAACTGTGTGACCTTGGGCAAGTCAGTTTATACCAATTGCCCTCCAAAAAGGAAAAAAAAAATATTTTGTTCTGGGTACCATACACATTGCTCAACAAAAACTTATCAGATACAGAAAGATGCTGTATCTATCAATTTAGAAAATATAATGAATGTGTAGGGATCAGTGATAAACTGAGAAATTTAATTATTTCATAATATTTATGTATTTAATCAAAAGAAAAAATATCTCTAGGATAATATAACCTGTGGGCTTATTTTCAAAATGAAGTAGTTATAGTCATTCTTAGTCCCATTTGAACATTTTACAACTCTCATTTAGTATAATTTATATGTTAAGAATAATGAAAAATAAAGCAGCACCAAGGATCTTATCGTTTATTTTCTGTTCAGGCATCATTCAAACATTTAGCCATATCTGATTAGCCCATTCAATTAATTAAAACTTAATACCTACTCACATTCATTACTTCTCAGATACTCATTTAAATTAGAAAGGAGATCAAATACAAACTTGTATCATGAACCAGCATAGCCTTCATTCTGGAAAATACAAATGCTAGATGAAGGGCATAGGGTCACCACTCCAGGATGAGGATTAAAAAAGAATAGCAGAATAGGAGAGAACAAACTATTTGCAGAAACTGAGTTTACAATTGATATAATGGCTATTTTAAATGAGACCCTACTCTTTGCATGGTTTCTATGCATGTGCCCCCTAGGAAGTACAGACAAGAAAAAAAAAAAAATCACTTTATAAATAAAGTCTTTTCATGAATGATCCGTTTCAATACGGTGAAGGCAACAGTGATTTATTGTTACTTGGGATAAAGGGGGGAAAATTCCTGGAAAAGGGAACAAGGTTCAGTTATCTACCTTTGCTTTCTACCCAGGAAGTAATTTTGCCTAAGTTGTTCAGGGGTAGGAGTGGCTATGAATAGCATACAGTATCAATCCAAGTGCTCTCCATTTATGATAAAAGGAATGGGCCTCTTTCTGGAGCAAGAGGATGGTGGGCTGGCACATTCAGTTTTTTGGATACTCACATGGAAAGACCATGATGATAGTAAGTTGGGAGTAATGTCTTATTTGCACCTTACTGAAGTAGAGAGTGCAGAGGGAAATGGTATGTGTGTGGGCTGGGGGGAGGTATAGGGACAGACAGGATGGAGACTGGGATGGGATAGTGGAGGGAGGCAGGCAGGCAAACAGTCAGTGTACAAAAGAGAATCGGGGTGACGAGATCAGGGTTCCATAAAATGTTGAGGTATAGGGTTAGGGGTGCACAAGACCTAAAATACAAACAGGCTGCGTCCTGCCAAATGAATTTGACTCAAGTCTTCTCTCAGTCAAAGTAAAGCAAAGTTTAAAGGGATGCCCATCAATTGGGGAATGGTTAAACAAGTTGTGGTGTATGCATGTAATGGAATACTATTGTGCTATAAGAAACGAGGAGGAGACAGACTTTATATTTACCTGGAGAGGCTTATACAAACTGATGCTGAGTGAGAAGAGCAGAACCAGAAGAAATTTGTATACAATCACAGACACAACATATGTGTGATGACCAGCTATGACAGACTGGACTCTTCTCAGCAATGCAGTGATATGTCAATCCCAAAAGACTCATGAAGGAGAGAGATGCGACATCCTGATGGAAGAAAACTAATTGATCTTTTTCTTTTCATTGTTTGGTTTTATTTCTTCTTTACCATTTTTCATCTCATCTAGTAAAATTCACCTTTGTAACTTGACTAATGTTTAATGTGAAAGTATTTGCAGATCCTATACTAGACTGTATGCTGTTGTGGGGAGTGGGGGGAGGGAGGGAAGGGAAATTTGAAACTCAAGAAACTATGGAATTGAATCTTGTAAACTAGAAATAAACAAACAACAACAACAAAAAAATTTAGGTACTATAAAAAAAAAAAGTTCACCATAATGGGTAGACTCTTAAGAAGTCTCAGTATCTGTGACACTTGTAAAGCTGGAGAAACAGGCCAGAATAATCTGACACAGAGTAAGTTTGCAGATTGTTCTCTGGTGCTCTCACACCTCCTAGAGGCAAGATGAGGTCTTATATACAGAAAGCTTGTGGGAGGAATCCAGTGTGATCTTGAGGAGGAGTTTGGGGAGGGTCTTCAGGAGGAGTCAAATGAGGTCAAGACTCCAGTGATGAGAGATTAAGGGTGGGAGATAGCTGGAGGCTAACTGGAGATGAAACAAAGGAGGGTTTTGGAAGACCAAGGGTGGGAGCTACCTAGACAAAGAAGGGCTAGGCTAATAACAGAGATTTGGGCCCAGCCACAATGAAAGGCTTATGGCCTCAGGCAAATGCCTCATCAAATGGGAAGATTCAATCAGAGTTCAAGGGGGTTCCCAGAGCCTGTACCTCATCAGGAGAGTATTTGAGGCACAGAGTCATTTAGTAACCATGGAGATGAGGAAGTGTGAGGCAGGAGAATGGGGGTCAAGAGCTTGGAGTCTCATTTTTATAGTTTTTTTTTGGGGGGGATGAACGGTTTTCTACACCATCTTATGTCTAGTTCATTAACATGTCCATATCATGTCAGAGTTATCGGAAAATCCTTAGTATTCCTTTAAGATTGCACTTTGCTTCTCTTATGTTTTTTTTTTGTTTGTTTGTTTGTTTTTTGTTTTTCTTGCTGCACACATCTGGAATTCATCTGAGGCTTACAGACCAAGAGCAGTTTGAGAGACTGAGGTGTCCTTAACAGTAAGTACTACCTGGCTTCCCTTAATTTAGCACAGTCTAAAGATGTGGCCTTAGTCATTTTATAAGAGTTTCACATGACTCCTTTGCTCCCTGATTTTATATTAGATGGTTTGTAAATAACTGCTATTCTCCCTTAATTTATGGGACAGTTTATAAGTAAATTCTAGGTTCTCCTTTGTAATCTTACTTCCTACCATTATTACCTATATTAGCTGCTTGTAAATTTATATTGCCAGGGTCATAAAGCTAGTAAGTGACTGAGGCAGGATTTGAAGTCAGATTTTTCTGACTCAAAGCCTGTCACTCTATCCACTGCCCCAGACTTGGATGAGTCCTACAGTATTGGCAGGCTTTTTCCCTATTGGCTGGCCTTCTGATTTTCCTAGCTAAAGTACTATTCTTCAACTGTTATTTCCCTTAGCATGTGGGGGCCTTCTCACCTTGGAACATCTATGTACCATGCCAACCCCTTTTTCTCTTTGGTGAGTTCCTCTTGTGCCTCCATCTTGGGGAGGGCTATAGATACTAAACTTTATTTCCCTCTTCCCTGTTCTTTTGATTTTTTTTTTTTTACTTCAATAGCATGCTCACTATTAGTATCTTCCCCACTCCCTTTTCAGATTGCTTTTGGGTGTACTTTTCCCACTTTGGAAACATAAGCTTCTTCGCGGCAGGGGTGATCTCTTTTTGACTTGTATTTATGTCCCTAACATTTAACAGAGTTCCAGGCAAAAGGAAGTACTTAATAAATACTTTAATGCTTTGCTTTGTATGGGTGAGTTGTTATCTGAATTGGTAGAGGAAGCTCTTGAATATTTGCATATAATTGAGAGGTATTATTTTAATCAATTTACTGTGCTAGGTGGTACCTTGGGTATGGTTCAGAACTTGGAAGATACCAAGATGATTTCAATTTCAACACCATATCCTTCCTAGCTATGTAAGTCACTTAAGCTGGACAAGTCCTTTAAGCTGGGCAAGCCACTTAAACTCTGTTAGTCTGTTTTCTAAACTGTAAAAATGGGGATTGTAGGCAGAGGCCCAGAAGATGAAGCTGTGGCATGCAGAGGCCTGGACAAGGCCTGATCAATGTGGCAGCAAGTTGACCCACCAAACACAAGGGCTACTGCCAGGCCTATCACCAAAGAGCCAGGACTGGATGGAGCAGGGTAAGAGTCAAATGCAGGGCCCCTAGCAAAGGCAGCAGCTATTCCTGAGACTACCAACCCACAGACTAGAAATTTAAAAAGCCCCTATCTGGGCCTCCAGGGACCAGGATGGCAGAGTGAACCTTGACTGCTCCAATCCCCACCTCTGACCCTGAAAACATAGTAATTATTGCCCCAGGGCAGAACCTTAAACAGTTAAGGGTGGTGAACCCTAGAGTTAGGGAGTGGCTAGGACCCTGCCTCAAAATGGGTAAAAAGCAGACTGCAAAGACAAAGACTCTTGAGTCCTACTATCTTGAGAGGGAGGAACCAAATTCAGAGACAGTGTTGATTCAAAACCCACAGCTGAAGCCTCAACAGGAAACTGGTCTCAAGCACAGAAAACCAAATTAGAGAAATAGACTATAAAGTCAATAATACTTTTAAAATCGAAATTGCAAAATTAGAAAAACATTACAATGAAGAAAATAGCTCCTTAAAAAGAAAAATGTGGGATATTGAAAAGAGCTCCAAAAACTGACAAAGGAAAATTATTCACTAAAAACTAGAATCGACCAAATTGAAGCAAATAACTCTATGAGGAACCAAGAATTAGTCAAAGAAAACATCAAGAATGAAAAATTAGAAAAAGAGGTAAAATATCTCAGTGGAAAAATAACTGACCTGGAAAACAGATCCAGGAGAGATAATCTGAGAATCATAGGCCTATCAGAAAATAATGATAAAAAAATGAGCCTGGACAACATCTTCCCAGAGCTTATCAAGGAAAACTGCCCTGAGTTAACAGAACAAGAAGGCAAAATAGAAATCAAGAGAATCCACTGTCACCTCCTGAAACAGATCCCAAATTGAAAAATCTGAGAAATGTTGTGGCCAAATTCCAGAACTACGAGGTAAAGGAGAAAATACTACAAATGGCCAGGAAGAAACAATTGAAATATCGTGGAACCACAGTGAGGATTGCACAGGATCTGGCAGCCTTTAAACTGAAAGATCAGAGGAAGTGGAATACAATTTTTCACAAGGCAAAAGAGCCCAGGTTACAACCAAGAATCACCTCCCCAGCAAAAATGAACTTATTCTTCTAGGCAAGGAGCTGGTCATTCAAAGATCTAATGGATTTCCAGATGTTCCTGATGAAAAAGCCAGAGCTCAATGGAAAATTCAGCCTCCAATTATGAGACACAAGAGAGACACAGGAATGCAAACAAGGAAAACACACACACAAACACCCCATCATTTAATAAAAACAAACTGTGTATAGACAAGTAGAGGGTATGGGTATAAATTACAAAATATGATGATAAAAACAAACAAATAAACAAACAAACAAACCTTATTAAGTGCTACCAAGGGACTGCAATGGAAGAAGAGGAAAGAATGAAGCAGAAAATGGTAAATTATGCCACACAAAGAGGTATAAAACAATATAATAGAGGGAAAAATGGGAGGGAGGTGAGCATTATATGAGCTTTTCCCTCATGGGTTCTGGTGCAAGAAGGGAATAACACAACAAATTAAGCACAGTACTATATGGAGAAGAGACACAAAATGTATCAAAATAGAGGGAAAGAGGGTACTAAGAGGAGCTTTGCATGAGATCTGTTACTGTCAATCTTGGTTCAAAGAAGAAATAACATATTACATTAAGTATAAAAATCTATCATATCCTACAGGCAGTAGGAGGGGGAGGGCTAAGAAAGAGGGAAGGTGGATAGAAGGGAGGGAAGAAGTAAGGGGGAATGAGTGGAAAAGGGAGGGGGGCTGAAAAGAAGGGAATACTGAGGGAGGTGGTGGTCAAAAGGAAAACTTATAAGGAGGGGAAAGGGAGAAGGGGAGAAGAATAAAAGCCTAAACAAGAGAGGGAATAAGATGGAGGGAAAGAGACAGATAGTGAATCTGTCATAATTGTGAATATGAATGTGATGAAATCTCCCATAAAACAGAAGTGGATAACAGAATGGATTGAAAACCATAAACCTACAATATTCTGTTTACTAGAAACACATCTGAAACAAAGAGAAACACACAGGGTAAAGACAAGACACTGGAGTAAAATATATCATGCCTCAGCTAAAGTTAAAAAAAAAAAAACAGGGGTATAAATCCTTATCTCAGATGAAGCAAAAGCAAAAATTGATATAATTAAAAGAGATGAGGAAGGAAACTATATTCTGCTGAAAGGCACCATCAAGAATGAAGCAACATCATTACTTGACATATATGCACCAAGTGGTATAGCATCCAAATTCCTAGAGGAGAAGGTAAGAGAATTAGAGGAAGAAATAGATAGCAAAACTATACTGGTGGGAGACCTTAATCTTCCCCCCTTGGAACTTGATCAATCCAACCTCAAAATAAAGAAGAAAGAAGTTAAGGAGGTGAATAGAATTTTAGAGAGGGTAGGTATGATAGATTTCCAGGGAAAAGTCAATGGGGATAAAAATGAATTTACTTTCTTCTCAGGGGTACATGGCACATACACTAAAATCCACCCTTTACTAGGACATAAAAACCTCAAAATTCAGTGCATAAAGGCAGAGATATTAAATGCATCATTCTCAGATCATGATGCAATAAAAATTATATGCAATGAAGGGCCATGGAAAGACAGACTAAAAACTAATTGGAAACTAAATTTAATCCTAAAGAATGAGTGGGTCAAACAAGAAATAATAGAAACAATCATTAACTTCATTCAAGAGAATGACAATAATGTGACAACACACCAAAATTTGTGGGATGCAGAAAAGGCAGTTCTTAGGGGAAGTTTTATATCCCTGAGGGCATACATGAATAAATTAGAGAAAAGGGAGGTTAATGAATTGGGCATGCAATTGAAAAAGCTAGAAAAACAAATTGATAATCTGCAATCAAATTCTAAATTAGAAATAATGAAAAGCAAAGGAGAGATTAATAAAATTGAAATTAAGAAAACTATTGAAATAATAAATAAAACTAAGAGCTAGTTTTATGAAAAATAAAAAACCCAATAAAATTGATAGACCATTAGCTAATATGATAAAAAAAAACAGAGAAGAAAAATATTATTAGTATCAAAAATGAAAAGGGTGAATCTACCTCCAATGAAGAGGAAATTAAAACAATAATTAGAAATTATTTTGGCAAATTATATGCACATAAATTTGACAATCTTAGTGAAATGGCTAAATATGTACAAAAAATATAAGCTGCCCAGATTAGCTGAAGAGGAAGTGAATTACCTAAATAACCCCATCTCAGAAAAAGAAATTGAAAAAGCCATCAGTGAACTCCTTAGGAAGAAATCTCCAGTGCTAGAAGGATTTGCTAGTGAATTCTATCAAACATTTAAAGAGCAATTGATTCCAATACTCTACAAACTATTTAGGAAAATTAATGAAGAAGGAGTCCTACCAGACCCTTTTTATGATACAAACATGGAACTGATACCTAAATCAGGAAGAGATAAAACAGAAAAAGAAAATTTTAGACCAATTTCTCTCATGAATATAGATGCAAAAAACTTAAATAAAATATTAACAAAAGGACTCCAGCAACTTATCACAAGGATAATATAGTGTGATCAGGTAGGATTTATTCCAGAAATGCAAGGATGGTTTAATATTAGGAAAACCATCAGTATAATCGATCATATCAACAATAAAATTAGCAGAAACCACATGATTATCTCAACAGATGCAGAAAAGGCTTTTGACAAAATACAACATCCATTCCTATTAAAAACACTAGAAAGTATAGGAATAAATGGAGCCTTCTGTAAAATAATAAGTAGCATCTATGTAAAGCCATCAACAAGTATTATATGTAATGAGGATAAGCTAGAAGCATATCCAATGAGATCAGGGGTGAGACAAGAGTGTCCACTATCATCCCTCTTACTCAATCTGGTACTAGAAATGTTAGCAGTAGCAATTAGAGAAGAAAAAGAAATCATATGAATCAAGTTAGGTAAAAAATAGACCAAGCTATCAGATGATATGATGATATACTTAGAGAATCCTAGAGAATCAAGTAGTTTTATGCTAAATACTATATTTATATAAAATAAACCCACTAATTACTATATTTATATAAAATAAACCCACATAAATCCTCAGCATTCCTGTATATTTCTATTTTTTTTTGCTTTTTTTTTTTTTTGGAGGGCAATTGGGGTTAAGTAACTTGCCCAAGGTCACATGGCTAGGTTTTGTGTGTGTGTGTGTGTGTGTGTGTGTGTGTGTGTGTGTGTGTGTGTATTAAGTATCTGAGGCTGGATCTGAACTCAGGTCCTTCTGACTCCAGGGCCAGTGCTCTACTCACTGTGCCACCTAGCTGTCCCAATTCCTGTATATTTCTAAAGAAATCCAACAGCAAGTGATAGAAAGAGAATTCCCATAGAAAGAGAAAGTTACTGTAGACATTATAAAATATTTGGGAATTTTCCTGCCAAAACAAATCAGGACCTATATGAACACAACTCCAAAACACTTCTCACACAAATAAAGTGAGATCTAATTAATTTGAAAAATATCAATTGGGTCAAGCTAATATAATAAAAATGACAATTTTCCCCAAACTAAATTATATATTTAGTGCCATG
This sequence comes from Gymnobelideus leadbeateri, assembly GCA_011680675.1. Taxonomy (NCBI): domain Eukaryota; kingdom Metazoa; phylum Chordata; class Mammalia; order Diprotodontia; family Petauridae; genus Gymnobelideus; species Gymnobelideus leadbeateri. Next base: position 104,461 of record WOXC01002716.1, on the reverse strand, counting down.
CCAATCAATTTACCAAAAAACTACTTTATAGAGCTAGAAAAAATAGTAACAACATTCATTTGGAAGAACAAAATGTCCAGAATATCAAAGGAATTAATGAAAATAAATACTAGGGAAGGTGGACTAGGTATACCAGATTTTAATCTGTATTAGAAAGCAGCAGTCATCAACACTACTTGGTACTGGCTGAGGAATAGAGTAATGGATCAATGGAATAGATTGTGTACGCAAGAGTCAGCAGTCAATGACTCTAATATGGTACTCTTTGATAAACTCAAAGGCCCCAGTTTTTGGAATAAGAACTCTCTTTGATAAAAACTGCTGGGAAAACTGGAATATTTTTTGGCAGACAACTACCTAAAACTGCACACCAAAATTACGTCTAAATGGTTGCATGATCTAGGTATAAAGGATGATAGTGTTAACAAACTGGGAAAGCAATGAATAATTCATCTGTCAGATTTATGGAGAAGGAAAGACTTCATGATGAAACAAGAATTAGAAAGCATTATAAAATGCAAAATGGATAACTTTGATTACATGAAATTGAAAAGCTTCTGTACAACCAAAGCCAATGTAAGCAAGATTAAGAAGGAAGTGGAAAACTGGAAAATAATTTTTACAACCAATGTCTCTGATAATGGCCTCATTTCTAATATATACAGAAAATTGAGTCAGATCTATAAGCATACAAGTCATTCCCCAATTAATAAATGGTCAAAGGATATGAACAGTCAATTCTCAGAGGAAGAAATTAAAGATATCTATAAGCATATGAAGAAATGCTCTAAATCACTGTAGATTAGAGAAAAGCAAATCGCAACAACTCTGAGGTACCACTTCTCACCAGTCAGATTGGCTAAGATGACAAGACAGGAAAATGATAAATGATGGTTAGGATGTGGAAAAACTGGAACACTAATACATTGCTGGTGGAGCTTTGAACCTATCCAACCATTCTGGGGAACAATCTTAACTATTTCCAAAGGGCTATAAGTAATTTCATATCCTTTGACCCAGCAGTACAGCTTCTAGGGTGGTGTCTCAAAGAGATCACAGAAGAGGGAATAAGACCCATATGAACAAAAATATTTATAATAGCTCTTTTTGCATTGGCAAAGAATTGGAAATTAAGGGAATGTCCACCAATTGGGGAATGGGTAAACAAATTATGGTGAATGAGTATAATGCAATACTATTGCACCATAAGAAATGAAGAGCAGATAGACTCCATATTTACCTGGAGAGGCTTATACAAACTGATATTGAGTGAGAAGAGCAGACCCAGGAAATATCTGTACACAATTACTGACAAAATGTATGTGTGACAACCAACTTTGATAGACCGGATTCTTCTTGGAAATGCAAGGCTATAAGTAAACTCCAAAAGACTCATGATGGATAAAGATGTCTACATTCAGAGAAAGAACTAGAAAGAACAGAGTTTCAATGTAGATTGAAGCAAATTACCCGCTCTCTTTTCCTTGTTTGTTTTTTTTCTCTTTCCCATTGTTCATTCCATCCAATACAATCCTTCTTTATAACCTGACTAATGTCTAATGTGAAAGTATCTGTAGATCCTATACCTGATTGTATGCTGCTGTTGGGGGTGGGGGGGAAGAAAATTAAAAACCAAAGAACTGGGGAACTGAATCTTCTAAATTCAAGGTAAAAGAAAAAAATTAATAAAGACCAAAAAAAAAAAAAGGATGAGGATTATAGTATCTACCTCAACAGAATTAATAAGATCTAATGAGGTAACATATATAAATGTTTGTCAAACTTTTGATGTTATTGTTCAGTTGTTTCAATCATCTCCAACTCTTTGTGACCACATTTGGGTTTTCTTGGCAAAAATACAGGAGTGGTTGACCATTTCCTTATGCAGCTCATTATATAGTTGATGGTACTGAGGTATATAATGTTAAGTGACTAGCCCAGGGTCACACAGCTAGTAAGTATCTGAGGTCAGATTTGAACTTAAGTCTTACTGACTCAAGGTCCAATATTCTATCCACTCTGCTTCCTACCTGCCCTTGCAAAATTTTAAGTGCTATATAAATAAGGCATTATTCTCATCCTTATTATCATATTTATTAAGTACTGAAGAAGTCAGTATTTTAAATGTTGAAGCAGTATTGGTAATGATAAAGAATATCTCTCTTAGTCTTCATTCCCATACAATAAAACCTGATCCCGTATGGTACATTTAGCAACTCTTTACAAATATTGCTGAAAGCACTGAAACCATGGAACAAATAACTCATAGTTTTATATAGATAGAAAATTATAGGATTAAACAAGTCTTTGATTTTTCTAATTTTTTTCTCTCATTAGCCTTTGGATGCATCTAAATATTTAGATTAGACTACTGGTATCAAAATACCTAAACCAACCTTTTATACTTTGGGATTAGGTACATCTAACACCTAACTAGAATCATGCATCTGATGCAGATGCACTAATAAATGACCAAAAAAAAATAAAATCACATATAGAGAACCTATTTCCTTGGTCATCATTGCTTGTGATGTCTAGGGAATGCAGATGTAGGAGAAGACTCTGGGACAAAATTTTTAATTCTTGTCCTAGGAAACCAAATGATAGTAGTCAATATACTGCTCAGGAGAGGCACAATCTTTACAGGATTTATTGCCACATTGGTAACACTGGAAAGAATGAAGACTGGTTATTGGTGATGATAATAAATTTACATAGCAAAACTGCTACATCTTATGTAATAGATTTGTAGTAGACAACTTCTGTAGTAATTATGCAGTTGATATCTACAGAAAACTTAAATATATACAGATCTATACTGCTTACTACCTCTCCCCTGAAATTCCCTTTCTAAACTTCCCTATTACTGTCAAAGGTACCACCAGTCCCCAGATGGTATCATTCTCAATTCCTTTCTTTCTAATGTTTACTCATATTTTCACATAAATAATATGCTTGAGGAATATATTTCATATATATCTACTTTTTACATTTATTTGGAAGACAAGGGAAAGAACTGACTATCAAGTCACCACAACTGAACACAAATCTATATTCTGCCACCTTGGGCAAATTATTTAATTTCTCTGGTCCTCAGTTTCCTCCCCTATAAAATAAGGCAGGTCTAAATGACCACTAACCTCCCTTCTAGCTTAAATGCTGACATCCCATGAAATGCCTCAGAAAATTTGACCGTGCATATTTAAAGACAAATGTATTTTTATGCATGCTTTTTAGTATTTTGTTTTGTTGTTTTGAGTTCTTCAATTCAATTTTTTTTTAAATTTCTTAATTCTAATTTATTAAGAACCTCAGGTGAAGAGCTAGGTAGTAGGGAAAGGTATAGATATTACTCTGCTTCCATATAGCTTACAGCCTAATAAGAGCATGACAACACAAATAAATCCTATATAAAAATGATGGAATCCTAATAAAGTTGTCCCCAGTCCAAAAACTCTAACTTCCTTATGGGCATCACTAAATAACAGGCATGAACTTATTTAACCACATAATCTGGCTTTTACCATACCACAGGTCCCCAGACTCAATATAGCCATGACCCCTAACTAGCCATTGCCCTCAGATCCAATTCCCATATTTGAACAGGTGTGTCCTTGCACTCAACAACAATCACATCATCCATTTTAGCCCAAGACAGGACCACAATACCTAACTATCCATCTTGACCAGAAAGAACCACAATAACTAGCAAATCAGAAAACAGCATGATCAGACTTTGTGACCATGAACCATAGAAGGGACCCTTCCCCTAACAAAACCCTCCTTCCTGCCTTTTTAATAATCATAATTTCTATTGTGTAGCCAGTATTTCTACACTATAAATTTACTTGTGTTGTTTTATTAAATTGTTGGTTCCTCTGGGAACTTCTTGGAGTACTTCAGAGGGACATCAATCCTCAATAAATGCTTTTTCTTGGATTAGAGGTAGTCTGACTCTGAATTCTTTGAGACGACCCCCACAACACACCATGGAACTACAACAAACATAAATGATGTTATACTCATTATATTTTTATGTATTATGTATATAGTGACTATATAGATACATATTTGTATGACTTCCATACAAGTCTACTTTATTGTAAATCATCTTTTTCAACAACTGTCATTATTGCTGTCATTTATCACATAATTAACATGGTCAGCAATTCTTTTAATTAATGGGCCATCCAATTACAGATCTACTACCAGACTTTGTAGTCACTATTAAATAATTTCCTACAGAGGATTTATTGACCAAAATGCCTATTGGTGGGGGTAGCCACTTCATTAAGCTGATATTTTGAAATAGCCCAACCCCTAAAGTTGATGAATTCACTACAGATTTGTGGAGTTCCAAAATGAATAAATCCTATACATGAGGACTAGACTATAAGCTGCACCTGTTTTTTATTTTTTTAATTTTTTTTTTCTTTTCAATCCCTATTACCCAACCTCAGATTCTTTGGTACATAGGCAATCCCTATTTAATTTTAACAGTAATTCTAGTAGTCAGAGCCCTTTCCCCTCCACCCCTGAAATTTCTATTTGGGTTTTCTCAGTGCTAAACATTTTTGCGTAAGATTTATTAGCATACACATGTATAAAGACATTCAGAACTGAATCAGTATGAGACTGAAGTGACAGACTTGGCCTTATCTTCAAGAATCAATCATCTTTCCCTATGTGGTTCATCAGTATTGCTTCATTTAACTAAGACTTTTTCCTCCAAAAGTAAGAAATGCGACATAAAATAATTTAAATATTGTAATCACAATTCTAATTATTTTATTATAAAAATAAATGAAAATGTGAAGCTATGAAGTGGATTACTTGACCCTTTCTTTTTGCCTCCCATTTCAAAATGCTTACATTTCTTCATGGCCAGTCATTAGTTACCAATAGAGCTGGGCTCCAAAAATTCAAGTCCCAGTAAACCTTTGTGGTTTTGCTCCTTTAACTTTTTTTCAGAAAATTGACTTGATTTGACCACATAGTCACTCTCCTTCTAGTTATAGCACCTTTTGTCCTTAACATAGAGAGTCCTTACCCTCCTTTGGCTGTTTCAATTTGTGAGACTGGTATTTGTCTTACTTTTGATAGGAAGTTCTGTGTTTTGGTGACATTCGCTGTCAGTGGCACCATTATCAGCTTGGAGAGAGCTATGTTTTTCATTTTTAAAAGAAAACCTTTTAGCTCCAGTCAAATTCCTAGCTAACAATTCTTTGATAACTTTATACTACACACTTCTGTGGGTTTTAGTGAAGATTAAAATAATAAATTTAAAGTCCTGTTGACATATGAGGTGACTACTAGCACTTTTTCAATCCCATAGTAACTGAGGTATCTCACTGCAAGGAGGTGCCAGGGAATACAGTAATAATATTTAAAAGGATTCAATTAGTGACTGGAAACAATGCTTTATTAGGGGATTTTTTACCTTTATTTTGCATCATGGACCCTTTCTTAGAATGTTTTTCAAATTTATAAAATGAAATACACAGGATTTCAAAGGAAACCAAATCTGTGAAATAAACTTATTGAAATATTAAAAAAATAAATTCATAGATCATAGATTTATAAACCCTGCTTTAGGGCATCTGATCTTTCATCACTCCCTTTCCTAGTATACTTCTAATTCTATCCAGATATTTCCATCTATTGTCTCCTAGCAGGTATCAAATTCTTAATCCCTTTTGTCTTCATTCATTTTCCCCCCTTATGCCTGGGGCTATCTAGTACTCAAGTACCACTCTGTCTGTTTGCCTTTGTGTGTGTGTGTGTGTGTGATCCTTCTGCCTGAGCATTTGGACTATGGTGTATTCTGCAAAACTTTGGTTATCAACTCAAGCTTGATTTCTGGTTTCTTGACTTTCATTATGGGCTGCTAAGTCTATTTTCTTAGACTTTATGATTGCCCTACTCACATTGCCCTATGTAGATAAAGGGCATACACTTATATATTTAGAGTTTGGAGGTACCTCTGAGGTATGTAGTCCAAATCCCTTATTTCACAGATGAAGAAAATGAGATCTATACACATTAAATGACTTGAACTCTAAACATTAAAAATCTTGAACTCTAAAACTACATAAAACTATCAAAATTCAGAAATCACTAAAATAGAGAAATCTTCACCTGCAGATAGAAATATCTAAAAACTTTTGCACATAAAGCTGATAATTAAAAGTATTGAATAAGTAGCAGAGGGTTTATATACTGTAATATACATTATAATTCATGTAAAAGATGCTCATTTGGAAACTTAAAGAAAGCTTATCACTTCAAGTTAATATAGTTACAATTAAACTGTTATATCTTTTTTTTCATGCAGGGTGACTTGTTTAGAATATCTGCAGTTATAACAGACAGGGTCACCTGTACTGATACATGATACAAGTATTCATGTATTTTGTCCCAGCCACCACCTTGTGATTTTACTTAGGGCATTAATCAGATCAATTTGATTCCTGGAAAGATACTCCATGTTGAGTTAGAATGTAAAAGCATCTCACACCCTTGTAGAAGACAGAAAAGATAAAGAGAAAGGCCATATGGATGAAGGATACTTATGAGAACATGGTATAGGATAACAGTCTGGAGAATGAAAAAGAAAACAAATAACATTTTCTTCAGAAGCTGTAATTGAGTGGGAAACATGAATGGTAAAGACTGGATTTTATTGTTTTACCTACCTCAGAGTTGTAAGTATGAAGTAAATTGAAACATAGTTTCTCTGCCTATTTTCTCTCTTTCCATTTCTCCTGCCATATACCTCCCCTAGAAATCTCTCAACAGCACCATCTTGAATATAATGTCATATTTCTATTCAATAATCTTCACTGGCTCCTCATTGTGTAGGAAGAAAAAATCAAACTCTTTTACCAAGCATTTGAGGCCCTCCACAACTTAGCCCCCACTTACTTTTCTAGACGTCACTCTCACTAGTGCTGCATATAAATTCTGTACTCTAGAAAAGATTGAACTGGCATGCTTGCCATTCCCCGGGGAAGTACCTGTGCCTATCTGCTTTCACATTTTTGCTTATAGGTGAGAATGTGGCATAGAATAAAAGATACTGTGCTAATTTTGGACTCAGAAAAACAAGAATTCAAATGCTACCTAAGTTTCCTGGCTACATCATGGTGGGCAAGTCATTTAAACAAACTGGCTTTGTCACCTCTAAAATGGTGATAATCATGCATGGGGTTTTATGACTCCAACTAGATACCATGTAGCATTAATCAAATTTTACAAACGTATTATACAAGGATCCAATATTGTTAGAGATGTCAACTCTTTTATTAGGCAAATACTATGGTACTCTGCTAAGGGTTGTGGAGGGCACTACAAACACAAAAATAAAATATCCCTGTTCTTCAGTCACTTGAATCCTTTTTCTTATGTTACTACTTCCTCTGTGTGGAGTGCTTGTCATGATGTCTCTGTCTATCATGATTGTTCTTTCCCTTCTATATACAACTCAAATACAGGCTCTTCTGTGAAATTTGCCCTAATCATCCTTGGTAGAAAAGAGTTCTTCCATCTTGCAATATTTCATGGGGATTATTTGCATAGAATTTCTCATAAACTTCTTTATATGAGAGCTCATTATATTCACTCCTCCTCTTTCTTACTAAAATGAAAGCTCTGAGGTCATGGGCTACCTCTTATAAATTCTTATTACCCCCACAGTTCTTAGAGAAATGTTTTGCAGTAATATCAATGCCACACATATTTAGAAAATGTATGGAGCACATAAGAAAATGTTTTGAGTTAATAAAGTGTTATAATAATATAGTACTTAGGTCTGGTTCTACTTCTAAATATTCCTTTACAATCCAAATTTAATTTCATGTCATTTACTTAAGGGGGTTTCCTTGTTTCCATCTTTTTCAAAAAACCCCAAATAGGGTAATGAGGAGTTAGACACAACTGAAAAATGACTGGACCGGTAGTGTTAACAAAGCACTTTTATATAATGTAACCTAATCTCATACAACATCTATGTGTTTTTGCCTGGTTTTGTGCCTTTATTTTTGATCCATTGCATTGCCTACATTTCTGCTGTCAGAAATAAAAATTTCTGACTTTACTGCTTTCTGGTTTGCCTAGTTTCTGGTTGAATGGTTGTGATATGCATTCGGCATTGTTCTCTTGACTTGTACTACAAAGCCCCCCTGGTTTTGGCACCATCCTTCCTAAACTCAGAACTTGTTTTTCCTGAATAGCTGGATGGATTTTGCATTTCAAAAATTTCTGGCTTTCTGGCTCATGGCCTCGATGTGATTCCAGTTACCTATGTGATCCCTGAATTCACATTGCTCACCTCTCTTTTGGTACTTGGCATAATTCTTGACAATCAGTTCCTAGACATGCCCTAGTCAAGCTCACTTTCATGTTTTTCCTTTCCTTTTAATTCCTTTTCTTTGGTTGGTTCTCTGGATCCTGGTCTCCTATGCTGTCTCAGCAATCCAACATAACCTGAAGTACTGTTATTACAAAATATAAGATATAATCACAATGAAGATATTTCAAAATTTCAAACTGTTTAACTTTTAGCTGTGTTGATCTTTAAAATGAGCTTCCTTCAACCACATTTTTTAAAAAAAAAGAAATTTAGTTTATCCTTAAATACTTCACTGTCTCATATTTCAGGATGAGAACTTAAAGCATAAGCATTCCTCACCTAATTTTATCTTTCCATGCCAAACTTACCCCTTCTACACATGCTCTGAGAGCGTTATTAAGAAATATGTTTGTGGCTACTAAATACCTTTTATTTTAGATTGATGTTTTGACAAATGGTGAGTCATTGTTAGTTCAAGTTAACTAATGAGATTTTATCTCAATATTTTAATGCCCTTTCACAAATTATTATGCATTTTAGAAAATAATGGGTTCCTTTTTTAGTAGTATGTCATTCATCAATTCATTCCGTCATTCACCACTTTATTCATCTATTTGTTTATTAGTTCATTTATTCATGACCTGAGTTTTCTCTTTTGAATAAAGAGAGAGTTGGACTAGCTACTTTTCTGTTAAAAAGTTCTATGGACTGCACTTTTCTTTCAATAAAGTTGTTGCATTCCCCCCCCAAAAAGTTCTATGGATACATTATTCTTTTAAAAAATGTGTCTACTCTGCAATCTAGATGTTGAAGGACTACAAAAGAAATGTAATACAGCCTTTCCCCTACATGAATTCAAAATCTAATCAAGGAGACAAGATACACATACATGAAAGAGATAAATAATGATCCACAGTGGTTTATTACTAATTGGTATGGGAGTAAGGAGAAATGGCAGACAGTGTGGGTTTAGTTAGCTGTAGGTTCCCTTTCCCAAATATTTAAATCCTGAATTTATCTTGGGGAGCTAATCAGGATAAGTTGGCTTCAACAATAGGTTTTTGCCTTGTTACCATGGCAACCAAATAAAAATAATCACAAAACTATCCTTCAATCTTTAATGAAATTTTATCAACAACATTTACTGAGCACCCACTGTGTGTGGAGCAGTGCACTGGATGCTTATAGCAACAACAAATTTCATTGTCAGAAGTAGAAACTGCTAAGAGAAAATGAACTTCTAAATAGCAGACATCTCATTTTCCCCATTGAAAATATTCCCTGAAATTAAACATTTGAAAAATATGCAGAGTTATTTCCAAACTGAAGTCTCTTGAGGTTATTTTGAGCTACTAGTGCATAAGTGAACCTTTTCAAACTTTTGGAAGGAAAGAAAAAAAGTGGAAAAAGTTTCTTAGAGGAAAAATGGGGCACATTTTCCCCCTATGAAATAGAATTCAATTTGGAGAGAAGAGAGAAGGGTTAGGAAGTATTCTACCTTTACTAGAAAGCTCCTATAAATTTTTCCTGCGAATAAGTTTGCTATTTTTTCTAATGCAAACATTGTTTGTGTTTGTTTGTTTTTGTTGCAACACACATAGATTCCTTTCAATGGCCCCTGGGAAGACTGAACTGAATAGAAAGCTGTTTAGTATGATTAAGTAAAGCCAAGACATACAATTAAGTGATGGCAAGTGCTAAGACAATTGTGGTGATCTTCCTCAGAAAAAGCAAATTACTTACAAGCTAGCTGGCACATTATCCAAGTCAAGGCTCCAAATATCCCCTTTTAGAGCTATTCACAGCTGTATGCTGCTAATCCATCCACAGATTGCAGTGAACACCAGGTGTTTGCCATCAACCTTCTTATTTGGACATTTATTCTGTGTGTTCATAAGTGGGGTTATCTCTTGAATACCCATTTCTCTAATTTACTCTCAACTACAACTTCTGCATTTTAGATAATTTTCTCTTGAAACTTAAGTTTTTCTACTCCACCTGTAATATTTTTATTTAAGGAAAATTGTGCTTTTCCAGCCATCTTATAATTCTTCAACTATTCCACTATTATTGGCCTCCAAAACTGCACCATTTCCAACAAGTATAGGTAGTTGGTAGGTAGTATTTATGAGTCTATATTTACAAAAAATGTTTGTAACATTTTAGCTGTGAGCCAGAATCACCTCTAAATGTCCCTGCTCTTTTTGACTTCTCCTGACTTCTGGAATACAGTTCCACAATTCACCTCAAGATTATAGTCAAAAGCTCTCAAGAATCTCTTACTTATGCACAATATAAAGGTTTAACTTAGTTTGCTCAGGGAATATATTGACCTTCCTGGGTTTCTCACAGGCTCTCTCAAGGCATGACAGGTAATTCTCTAGAACAACAGTGAAAACTCTCCAGTTCCCTCACAGACTCCTCAAGGAATTTTTTTAGTAATATTTCTTCAAAACAGTTCTCTCAAGAAAGATGTTTTGATTATCCTCTTTCTCTGTTTTCTTATAGTTGCTCTCAATTTATCACTATTAACTTTCTCTAGAATGACAGGTAAACTGCTCCTTTCCTCACAGACTCTTCATAGCATGGCAGCTAAACTGTTGTCATTCAACATTCCAAACCCTCTTAAAGAGACAGTAGCATTGTCTATGGTGTCTGTGGGAGAGGTTTTTGAAGAGAGTATTACACTAGTACCTTACCTCCCTTCAAAAAAAAAAAAAAGTCAGTAACAAAGTCCGTTATATGGCCTTCCATCTTTCCTCTTGTAGGGATACAAGCAAGAAAAAAATGGACATTATTGACCCATTAAAAACCACACTTATGATTCATCATATTTTTCTTGCTTGCTTCTTTTTATTTTTTGTAAGTATCCCTCTATTAGGTACATTGATCCCTAGCCTCATACACCTGGCTCAAGTTAACATATAAATTTTAGTAGAGGATGGGAATTTTGGAGCACAATCTGATATATTTGACGGAAATTATATGGAAAGTTTCATAATTCTTAAATTTGTATATTCTTAAAGCACTATATTATTTGCTAAAGAATAACTAGTTTTATTTCTTATTTAGCAGAATTTTCTGATCAAAAACTCATCCAGTCTTACCACAAAATAATCCCTTCCAATTAATAACTGATATTACATGGAACCTTCAAATTTTCTAATTTGTACTCCACAATAACACTGTTAAATAGTTAGTTATTAATAATGGGTCTGTATTTTTGTTTTATTTTATTTTCTATGGAAATTCTCTCAACTAAAGCAGATTTGACCTCAATCAGAAGTCTTAACAGAACTTCCTGGGCCACCAGGAGGTAAAATGACTTGTCCAAGATTCTATAACAAGCATATATCAGAGACCAAAATTGAATCAGGTCTTCCTGACTTTGATGTTGGCTCTCTATTGTTTCAATACAACACTACCTCATGAAGTTGGTACAAGATACAACAAGCAATCCCATTTTATAGATGAGAGAAAAAAAAATGTGTTCAAATGACTTGCTTATGCTATCGTATTTTGGATTTGTACCGAGGTCTTTATGACTCAGGTTTGGCTGCCTATCATTGATAGAAATACAATTTCTACTGAATTTATCTTCCAACTTCCATTAAGTCTTGGAAAATGAACTTAGTTTATTCGATTTACACACTCTGGTTTAAGATAATTCTCCATGGTCCACGAGGGGAACAGATTATAGCATCTACTCATTTTCTTCATTCTGCTCAATCTCCTAATAAACTAGATTATTTCTAACTTAGTACCTTTCAGTTTGTGCTGGGAGCTACAATAGGCTAAAAAGTTCAATTCAACTCAATTAGCATTTTAAAAATACTTATTATGTTCCAGGTCCTGGTGGTCCCCAAGCTCTGGGGATACAAAACAAAACAGAAAGACAGTCCTACACTCAAGTATCTTATGATATAATAAAGACAATGAAAAAAAGGAAACTGAAAAATAGGGAAGCCAGAGGATACTTGGAGGAGAAACCAAGAGCATCTGAATAAAACTGATGTAAGCTAAAAAGTTTTGATATCTCTGTACAGGAAAGCTTTAGGAGTTTATTACCCTTTCCTTGAGTCCTCCAATCACAGGGAACAGGCAACTGAGAGAATGAGAAAGTTCTGAGTATCAAAAGCTGAGTCAGTCTGTGTGATTATGAGATTTCATGTGATCAGTTTCTCTGGGGAAGGAATAATATTCCTGGAGTCCAAACCAAGTAGAGCCTCTGATGGAAAGCAGAAAATTACCTGAAAAGTTCATATATCAATGAAACAGAATGGACAACTCTTTCAGAACTCATACTCTGATCTCATTCTCTTCTTCATTGATGAGAGTGACAGTTTAGAACCTATCTACATCTCTGCACTGGATGGGTGGCTGCCAATGCCAGATAGCATCCTATCCCATGACACTTGCCCATCATTATGGAGTAATATCATTAAAGCAGGCCCACTCCAGTGGTCAAAATCTAACTTTCTCAAAGCCTAGGGATCTAGCCTGTTTCTCACTGTACCCACCTCCACGTTTCAGACAAGGCCTTATTTACGTGGCATTTAATTCCAGTAAACATTGATTAAGTGCCTGCAATGTACAAAGCATTGAAATGAAATATAATTGTATAAATTATTATTATCATCACTATTATTATTAGTGTCATTATTGCTATGTCATGGAGGACATGCAAAAATTAAATTAGATACATTCTTTACCTTTGAAAGCAGTCAAGTTGAATTGAGATAGGTTTATGAGGTAGCAGGCAGCGCATCCTGGGGAACTTGTGTTTCCTATGCTGCTGCTGCTGCTGCTGAAGAACTGACTAGTCGTGGTGTGCTGGGGAAACTAGGTGAAGATGGGGAGAAAGCCTGGCCTAGGGTGAGGTCACAGCAGATATCTTTCTTTCAGAATAGGAGTACTGTTGTGATGATTATTTAGAAGCACTGTTCAAGGCTATGGGGGAACAACAAAATTTAGTTAAGACATGGTCCTTACCTCCACTGAGATTATAGTCTAATACATGACATTAGGAGAAATTTGGTAATGACCCTACTTATTTGCCAAAATTGGGATAATGTAAAGGGGCTGTAGATTTAATGAAATGGGGCATGTGAAACTAAAATTTTGTTTCTGGGAAATGTACACTAATTACGATCTGTTTTCTAAAATGCTTGCCATTTTTTCCCAATTAGAACAATAGAACAGTAACAATTATATATGTAATTAGATATGGTTTAGTAGAATTTTATTACAAGTTCACTTAATTATTAAAAAAAACCTTGTACCACAGGTTTTATTTTATTTTTTAATTTTAATTGCTGTTCATGCTATAAGAGTGAACGTGTCTCTGTGGGAAGAGTCCTAGAATTATATTTAAATCCTTCCTGTGATATACTCATGTAAATTTGGGCAAGTTAGAAATTTTCCTTGAACTTCATTTCCCTCATCAACAGCATAGGGATAACAATTTCTGTAATATCTATATCAATGTTTTTTGAGGAGATACTATATGGAAAGCTCAAATTGTTTCTTCCTGACAGCTTGTAATAATTTCTCCTTGACCTGGGGACCCTGGAATCTCAGTATGATATTCCTAGGAGTTTTCTTTTTGAAATCTTTTTCAATAGGTGATTGGTGAATTCTTTCAATTTCTATTTTGCTCTCTGGTTCTAGAATATCAGGACAATTTTCCTTGAGAATTTCTTGAAGGATGATTTCTAGGTATGGCTTTTTGTTAGTCCAATAATTTTTAAATTATCTCTCCTGGATCTATTTTCCAGGTCAGTGGTTTTTCCAAGGAGATATTTCACATTGCCTTCCATTATTTTTTCGTTTGTTTGGATCTGTTTTATAGTATTTTGATTTCTCATGAAGTCACTAGCTTCCATTTTTTCCAATCTAATTTTGAAGGAAATATTCTCTTCAGTGAGTTTTTGAAATTCCTTTCCCTCCCGGGCAATTCAGCTTTTTAAGACATTTTTTCCCTCATTGGCTTTTTGGGCCTCTATTGCAATTTGAGTTTATCTATTTTTTAAGGTGGTGTTTTCTTAAGTATTTTTTAGGTCTCCTTTAGCAGGCTGTTGACTCACTTTTTATGATTTTCTTGCATCATTCTCATTTCTTTTCCAAATTTTTCCTCTACTTCTCTTACTTGATTTTCAAAATCCTTCCTGACCTTCTCCATGACCTCTAACCAGTTCACATTTTTTTCTTGGAAGCTTTTGATGTAGGAGTTTTAACTTTGTTAACTTCTTCTTGTTCCATGTTTTGATTCGTTTTGTCCCTAAAAAAGGATTCTATGGTCTGATTTTTCTTCTTCTGCTTGTTCATCTTGCCAGCCAATTGCTTGACTTTTCAGCCTTTTGCCACAGTAGAACTCTGCTTCCAGAGTGGAGAGAGCTGTGTCCCAAATTGCTTGGGTTTTTGCAAATGTTGTCATAGGTCTGAGGAGGGTGCCCTCTCTACAGCCACCACAAGCTCTGGCACACTGGTGTTTCTCACCCCAAGACCACCACTCAAGACTGTGATCCACATCCAAGCAGCTCAAACCAAGAGCGATTACCCTCTTGGTTACTTGTTCCCCCTACCATCTGCAGGCCAGGAGCTCCTGAGTTTCCTGCCATGTGGCTGCAGCTGAATCTGCCAGGCCTCTGCCACTTATCACCCTGGAAACAAGGGCAGGACCATGCTCTTCCATCACCTACTTCCAACAGAATTCACCATTGACCTTTTACTTTCTCTTTGGCATTTACCAGTAGAGAAGTCTGGATACCTCTATACCTGCTGGTGATTTACTCTCCTGAAATCTGCTCTGGCCAGTCTGTGCTGATTGTCACACAAATGACATGTCACTATGTCACTGGGCATCCCCAGTCTTGGACCACACAGCTCATGTGGGACTGCACTCGGCTCCCAATTTTATGAAATTGACTCTTCTTCTCAGCCTGCTAGGCTGCCTTCAGTGAAAGATTTGTTTCTCTTCTTCACTGTGGATTCTGTAGCTCTAAAATTTGTTTAGAGTCATATTTTACAGGTATTGGAGGTGGTTGGAGTGGGAGCTCAGCCAAGTTCTTTGTTTTTTTCTATTTTCATTCAAATTGTAACCCACACTACTTCTTTTCTTGGAATGTATAACGATAAGTTCCTTTTTATAATGGAATCATCTCTTACAATGATATGTTAGGTTGTTGCTATGGAGCTGGAGTTCAGTAGTTTCATTTGGACATCAACTTATCTTCATTAGATAGTTTGGCATTAGCAATCAATATAGATACCAAGGCAGCTTTTTCATTCTTTGGTACAAAAAGGGCAATTAGTTTTATGTAATCAAAATTTTGAAAAATTATGTTTAAAGACCATCAAGTCATTAGATGCTTGTCACTATTGGGAATCTTTACCCTTGAGGACTGATGCATTATTTCAAGTGCTAACTTCATGGAAATTGTGATTCTGAAGCTTATATTTATTTTAGTGATCCTGCTGAGTAATGGAAGTTAAGCTAGTTAAAAATTATCTTTTGCTTCATCATGGAAATGGTTGGAGTATGACTATAAGCTTGTCACAATTAATTTTTCAGGAGTGTGTGATTAGTTTCAGACCCAATAACACTGACTTACAGTTAAGGTGGCATTTCTTTCTATGAAGAAGTTTCTTTGGAAGCCAGGTGATCATTTCTAAGAGCAATTGTGGTAGATATTTACTACTTGACAATGTTATCAAGAGAAGATTTTGTCAAATTAAATGACTCTTCTTCATCAAAGTTCAACAATAGACATGATTTTGACAATCTGTAAAAATGCTCAGAAGATTCTCCTAAGTTTTGAAACAAAACAAATTGTATTCAGAGAAGGAAATAGTGTTTTGTTTTGTTTGCTTCTTTTGTGTGAACATTGGCTAGGTAAACTTTGCCTGCTTAATGCAGTATGATTTTCCTTCTGCCAGGATAAGTGAAATCATCCTCACTCAAGGTTATCACAAATAGGTATTTATAGCTTTCCTATCTACAGTGACTTTACAATGTTTTTGGAAGCTGCTTAGAAATAATTATTATACTGAGAAATTTAATTGAACATGGTAGGATTTTAGATAATGCTATAGTCTCTGAAAATGTCAGAAGGACCTGAGTTTGCATCCGGCCTCAGACACTTAACACACACAAAGAGAAACCTAGCTGCGTGACCTTGGGCAAGTTACTTAACCCCAATTACCCTCCAAAAAGCAAAAAAAAAAAATGCATTGAAAGTAGCCATTATTAGCTCTCTTTTGGATCCCTTCTTCCCTCAAAGCTATTCAGACCTGATTTTGGTTTTGCATCCTGAGGCTGCATGCAATGGCTGATGGAAATGGTATGTTTCCTCTAATCTTTATTTATTTATTTTGCTTTTTTTGGGGGGGAAGGCAGGGCAATTGAGGTTCAGTGACTTGCCCAAGGTCACACACCTAATAAGTATTAAGTGTCTGAGGCCAGATTTGAACTCAGGTCCTCCTGACTCCAGGACTGGTGCTCTATTCCCTACACCACCTTGCTGCCCCCCTACTTTTTTTTTCCCCCACAGGGTATTACTGATGTCAACATTTCTTACCTTGTGCTAGGTTATTCATTTTATCAAAGCATTCTACATCCTTTTGAGCAAGATAAAATAGTTACATGGTATGGGGAGAATTCTCAAAATGTAGAACCTGGAGCATCTTGGGTATAAGTATCCTACCACATTCCAGATAATCATAATAATGACCCACTGATGCTTCTCAGAGGGGAAATATCAAATACTAGACAAAGAAAGATTACCAGGGCTTAGGAAATATTTCTAGCATATTACATGAACTACTAAGCTGAACTTTTATAGGACATGGATGTTGCTGTTCAGTCATTTCAGTTGTGTCCTACTCTTTGTGGCCCCATGTGGGGTTTTCTTGGTCAAGATGGTTTCCTTCTCCAGATCATTTTTCATATGAGTATTGTGAGGGAAACAGGGTTAAGTAATTTGCCCAGGGTCACACAATTATTGTCTGAGTTCAGATTTGAACTCACAAAGATGAGCCTTTATAACTCCAAGTCTGGCACTCTGTGCACTGTAAAATCTCATTAAATGTTTGTAGAGGTCAAGTAGTTGATTTGTTTTGCTTGACTACACTTATATGTTATGAGGGAGGGTGGGTGACAGTATTCCTGTATAGTGAAAGACATGAAAGTATTTTTTTAATTCACTGAAGAAAACAAAAGCATAGAAGGTGGCAAATAAGATATCTCACATTTGTTAAATTATGTATTTTTGTATATATATGTATACACACATACATACTCATATATACATAGGCATATATACATATACATGCATATATATGAAAATATCAGAAACTTAAAATTTCTTATGCAATAAATAATATTTCTTATCCTTCTTTGGATTTTTAAACATTTCTATTGATTGATTTTTCTCAATTTCCCAATAAAAAAATTAAAAAGAAAAGACAAAACACTTTGACCTAAAATTTTCCAAGGAAAATCAGAACAAGTAAGAAGTGATGCTTAAAGGGAAAAAAATTCTTAAACAAATACAAGTGATATTTTATGCAGAAGATGGAAACTTATACATAAAAAAGATCATTGTGTTCTTATAGGGAACACAATCAACTTATAAAAAAGGCATAAAGATAAAAACAGTTCCTAAGATGGTGAAGTAAAAGCAGGGACTCACCTGAACTCTCCTACAATTTCCTTCAGATACCTCTAGGGAGTGAATCTGAAAAAGTTTTGAGTGGTAGAATCCACAGAGAGAAGGAGTGTGACAGATTTCCAGCTCAAGACAGACTGGAGGGGAGACAGGAAGGATCTGTTACTTGGGTCTGGTAGAGGAGCAAATGGGTTCCACCAGCACAAACATGGCCATAGAAAGCCTGGAACAGACCCCAGCAGAATGAATCAATGGCAGCAGTGGTGATTCCCAGACTTCTCAGTGTATGATGGGGGTCTGTCAGAACTAGGTAAGAGAGAAGAGAAGTCTTGCACAGGGCCTGTGGTAGTGGCATCAACTACTCCTGGGTCTATCAATCCACAGACTGAATGTTTGAAAGTCACCTATTTGAACTTTCAGGAGCCAAGATGGCAGAGTAAACAGTAAGTCACACTCTCCCCTCTCCCCTGTTGACCTTGAGAATATTGTCCCAAGAAAAATCCTGGAATAGTGATAAAATTTTGATTAATTTGATTAAAAAAGGAAATCAAGGGGCAGAGCCAAGATGGCAGAGTAGAAACAGCATTTCCAATGTGCTCTGCCCCACACAAATTTCAAACAATGTGAAAAGGAGCTCTGAACAACTTCTGGTGCCACTGCACCCACAGAATGGCACAGAGAAGCTAACCTCCTGCTGAGGACAGCGCAGCAGCCCTGCAGGGAGCGGCCAGCACAGCACTCTGAGAGCAGGCAGCACAGCCCGCTGGGAACCTAAAGCACAGCCCGCAGAGCCGAGCCCAGGTCTGCGGTTTTAGCCCCAGGGCGGCCGGGCCTTCAGCCAGCTGGTGGAACCCCAGAACACCAGCAATTGTGGTGATTCCAGAATTATCAGCACAGATATGCCTAGGACAAAGTGAGAGGTTAGTGCCCTATGGACTTTGGGACCAGTATTTGGGGAACACGTGGCTTCCTCCCCTGGGGGCAAAAAGCTGCTGAAGAAACAGCTGCACAGAAGCCATTTTGCAGCATCAGTAGTGGCTCTAGCTCCTGGTCTTCGAACTGTAGGAAGATCCAGCAATCAGTCTGGGGGTTAATCGCTTTTGCTTTAAATTGCCTGGATCTGGATTGTGGTCTGGGGGGGAAGTTTGGGGTGGGTATCCAACTTGCCAGAGTGGGTGGAGGCTTTACAGAGGCCACCCAACTGGCGGAAGTTGTGAAGACCCCACGTTTGGGCGGAAGCTCCCCTGTCTGGTGGCAGAGTCCTACTGTGGCAACAAGCCCAAAAATCAAGTAATTAAGTGGCAACATGCCTAGGCAAATGAAACAAAATAAACAGAAAAGTTCAACATTGGACTCCTATTTTAGGGGCAAAGAGGCTCAAAGCATGGAGAAGGACTGTGAGATCAGAACTCCTGCACCAAAAGCCCCAAATGAAAATACAAGCTGGCTACAGGCCATAGAGGACCTTAAGAAGCAGATAAGAGAAGTGGGGGAAAATTTGGGAAGAGAAATGAAAAAGATGCAAGAAAAGTATGAAATGACAGTCAACAGCCTGACTGAGGAAAATAACACCTTAAAAAATAGACTAACTCAAATGGCAAAAGAGGCTCAGAAAGGCAATGAGGAGAAGAATGCCTTAAAAAGTCGAATTTGCCAGATGGAAAAAGAATCTCAAAAGCTCACTGAGGAGATTCATTCCTTCAGAGTTAGACTGGACCAAATGGAAGCTAGTGATTTTATGAGAAATCAAGATACTATTAAACAGATCCAAACAAATGAAAGAATAGAAGGCAATGTGAAATATCTTATGGGAAAAACAACTGACCTGGAAAATAGATCCAGGAGAGATAATTTAAAAATTATTGGATTATCTGAAAGCCATGATCAAAGAAAGAACCTAGAAATCATACTTCAAGAAATTCTCAAGGAAAATTGCCCTGAAGTTTTAGACCCAGAGGGCAAAATAGAGGTTGAAAGAATCCACACATTGCCTCCTGAAAAGGATCCCAAAAAGAAAACTCCCAGGAATATTATAGCCAGGTTCCAGAATCCCCAGATCAAGGAGAAAATACTCCAAGCAGCCAGGAAGAAACAATTTCAATATTGTGGAAACACAATCAGAATAGCCCAGGACCTGGCAGCTTCTACACTGAGGGATAGAAGGGCATGGAATATAATATTCCAGAGGGCAAAAGAGCTGGGAATGAACCCAAGGGTCACCTACCCAGCAAAACTGAGTATCTTGTTTCAGGGGAAAATATGGTCATTCAGTGGAATAGAGGACTTTCAAGCATTCTTTATGAAAAAACAAGAGTTGTATAGAAAATTTGACATTCAGACACAAGAAGCAAGAGATGGTTGAGAAGGTAATCAAGGAAAAGAAATCAAAAGGAACTTATCAAAGTTGGACTATTTACAGTCCTACATGGAAGAACAATAACTGTGTTTGATGAAACTTTTCTCATTATGAAAATACTTGAAGAAGGGTACATGGCATATGTTCACAGGTATACATGGATAGAGGGCACAGGTTGAATTTGATGGGAAGGGATGATTATTATTTTTTTTTTGGAGGGCAATTGGGGTTGGGTGACTTGCCCAGGTTCACGTGGCTGGGTTTTTGTTTGTGTGTTGGGTGACTGGGTCCAGATCCGAGCTCGGGTCCTTCTGGCTCCGGGGCTGGCTCTCTGCTTGCTGCACCACCTAGCTGCCCCAAGGAAGGGATGATTCTTAAGGGGTGAAGTCAAGAGGTGAGAGAGGAAAATGGCAAGAGGAGATGGAGAGAGACAGGGTAGGGCAAACTATCTCATATAGAAGAGGCAAGGGGAAGTAGTTGCAGGGGAGGGGAAGAACAGGAAGGCAAAAAGGCAAAAGCATATTCTCATTGAAGTTGGCTCAAGGAGAGAATCACATACAGACTAAATGGATTATCTTACACTCACTCACTCTCCTGAGTAGGGGAAAGGGGGATGATGGAGGGGAGGGCATTCTGGGGAGAGGGGAGGTTAGAAGTACCCACTATCAAAGAGGGACAGGATCAAAGTAGGGAATGGACCAGGTGGGAGGTGAGACAGGTGGGAGGGAAATATAAGCAGTCTTTTACAATACATCTACTATGGTAATGTTTTGCATAGATATACATGTACAACACATACTGAATTGCTTATCTTCTCAGAGGGAGTGGGTGACAAGGGAGGAAGGGAATGGATCTGAAAATCGAAGTTTTAAAAATAAATGTTTCATAAGATGTCCAGGCAGTGGGGCTCAGAGATTCACCTTGCCCTAATGGGAAAGTCGAAGGGGGTATGGGAGAAGCTATGGGAGAGAGCAGATTGGATGAGGGGGTATCTAGTGGGACTGCTATTCTGGGGTGGTGGGTAGGGAAAAAATGGGGGGAAAATGTAACTCATAATATGGTGGAAATGAATGACGTAAACCAGAAGTTAATAAAGCATTTGTTTAATTAAAAAAAAATAAAAGAAATGCCAATCAGAAAAAAAAATAAATAAAAAAGGAAAGCAAGTTACCATATCAAAAACGAAAAGGGTAAATAAACCACCAATGAATAGGAAATTAAAACAAAAATTAGAAATTATTTTGCCCAGTTATATGCTCATAAATTTGACAATCTTAATAAAATGGATGAATATTTATAAAAATATGAATTGCCCAGATTAACAGAAGATTCAGTAAAATACTTAAATACCCCCACTTAAAGAAAAGAAATTGGATATTCCATCAAAGAACTCCCTAGGAAAAAAATCTCAGCACCAGATGGATTTGCAAGCAAATTTCATCAAACATTTAAACAAAATGGATTTTCCCTAAGGAATATGAATGCAAAAAATTAAATAATAGATCAGCAAAAAGATTGCAGATACTTATCATGAGAATAATACACTTTTATCAGGTAGGATTTACACTAGGAATGCAGGGCTGGTTCACTATTGGTAAAACAATAAACTGTTGATCATATCAACAACAAACATAACAGAAACTATATGATTATAGCAAAAGATGCAGGAAAAGCTTTTGACAAAATACAACACATTTTCCCATTAAAAAAAAATTAGATATCATAGGAATAAATGGAACCTTCCTTAAAATGATAAGTACAATCTATGTAAAACCTTAGCAAATTTTTTAAACAATGTGGATAAACTAGATGCATTTCCAATAAGATCAGGGGGAAGCAAGGATGTTCATTATCACCACTGTTATTCAATATGGTTCTAGAAATATCAGCTTTAGCAACAAGAGAAGAAAAAGAAAAGAAAGGAATTAGAATAGAAAAAGAAGAAATTAAATTATCACTCTTTGCAGATGATATGATGATATACTTAAAAAACCCTAGAGAATCAAGTGAAAATTATATGAAAAAATAAACAGCTTTAGCAAAGTTGCAGGATATAAAACAAACCCACATAAATCATTGAGACTTCTATATGTTACTACCAAAGCACAACAGACTAATTTCTGTTCTTTCTTTTTTGTTTTTTCTTTCTCATGGTTTCTCCCATTCATTATAATTCTTCTGTGCAACATGACAAATGTGAAAATGGGTTTAATAGGAATGTATATGTATAACCCATAACAATTGCATTCCATCTTGGGTGGGGAGAGGAAGGAGAAAAGGGGAGAAAATTTAAAACTTATGGAAATGAATGTTGAAAACTGAAAATAAATAAATAATAAATTCTGAAATAAAAAAAAATAAAGCTAAAGATATACAGATTTAATCAAGAGCAATTTGCTTAGGATGAATACAAATGTGTGCCATGGTCTTGAAAAAAAGGCTATCAGTTTCACAAGTAAAAATTAGATGTTGCAACACTAGATAACAGTTCGTCTGAAAATGATCTCTTTTTAAAAAAATGTAGATTTTAACCTAAATATTAGTCAATATTGTGATGTGGCAGTCAAATACAGGAAAGGGGGAAAGTAGTAGTCCAACTGTCTTTCCAAATGTCCTTCCAGAGAAGTTTTTTATCTTTACTGACTTTTATCTTATATTAATATGCTCCATGTCCATTATACTATAGACTATACTATAGACAACCAAACTTTTTCATGTCTCTAGAACACACCTTGTATTTTTTCTCCTTCATTCACACTATTCCTTTTCCTTTACATATGGATTCTCTAAAATCATAAAACCTTGCCATACTTTTAAAACTAAATTTACATTCTACTTTCTCCATAAAACCTTCAGTAATTCTTTCTCTTAGTCATAATAATCCACATCAGACCACACAAATTGATTTGTTTTTTGCTTCTCAAATAAAACAGATTTACATATTATCATGTATTACAGTTTCTCATCTCAAGCTATAACAGAGCATTAGACGTTGCAGCTACAGGAAAGGAGGAGCTCTAGTCACAGCTCCAGGGTGGCAAATAGCAATTGTGGTCATTCACTAGGGAGTAGTATCTCCAGTCTCAGTACTAATACAGAAAAGAGTACTAGTACTTGAGACAGTAGGAGAGCAGGTTTCCTTCCTGGGGTAAAGATCAAAGTAGAGGTCAGGAGATCAGTGAACATACCTTTCCTTAGATCATACCACCTTGAAAACACAAAAAAATGTATAGGATGCCTGAAATAGCTCTAAAAGCAGCAGCATGGAAAGCTGGAGCTTGAGACAGTAATCCTTCTACCATCAGAGCAGGACTGTGCTTCAACATAAAGTTAAAAGTCAAGACATAGGCTAGAAAAATAAACAACAACAAAAATGTATCTGACCATAAAAAAAAAAAAAAATTACTATGGTAACAGAGAAAACCCAGCCAATTTCTCAGAAGGCAATGATGACAAAAGAGCTAGAAGCCAAACCTCAAAGAAAATTATGGATTGGACAGAAACCCAAAAAGAATTCCTGAAAGAACCCTGAAAGGCTTTTTAAAAATCAAATACTAGGGGCAAAGCCAAGATGGCAGAGTAGAAACAGCACTTCCATGGCACTCCAGCCCACACCACTTCATAATTATGTAAAAGGGGGAGTCTGAACAACCTCTGGAGCTTTAGCACCCACAAACTGACACAGAGAAGTGAACCTCCCACTGAGGACAGCCCGGCAGCCCAGTAGGGAGAAGCCGTATCAAAACTCTGGGAGCTGATCACAAGACCACGTGAGTCAGAGGTTTTAGACCCAGGGCAGCCAGACCAGAAGCTGGCTGGAGGGACCCCAGAACACCAGCTGCTGTGGCTTTTCCAAAATTACCAACATATAGATGCCTAGGACAAAGTGAGAGGTTATTGCCCTATGGACTTTGGGACCAGTATTTGGGAACACCTCAGCTTCTTCCCCAGGGGGGTGAGAAGCTGCTGAGCAGCCTGAGCACAGCCTCCATTTTGCAGCTTCAGCTGAAGCTTCAGCTCCTGGCCTTCAGAATGTAGGGGGATCTGGCAATCATTCTGGGGGGGGGGCGGTAATTGCTCTTACTTTATCCTCCCTGGATGTGGATTGTGGTCTGGGGTGGAGGTTTGGGGTGCATGTCCAGCTTGCCAGAGTGTGTGGGGGCTTCAGGGAGGGCACCCAACTAATACCTCTGGCAGTTGAGAAGACCTCAAAGTTGCAACGGAAGCTCCCCTGTCTGGTGGCAGAATCCTACTATGGCAACAAGCACAAAAGTCAAGTAATTAAGAGGCAACATGCCTAGGCAAAGGAAACAAAATGAACAGAAAAATTCAACATTCGACTCCTATTCTGGGGGCAAAGAGGATTGAAGCATGGAACAGGAGGAGGACTATGAGGTCAGAAATACTGCACCAAAAGCCCCAAATGAAAATACGAGTGGATTACATGCTATAGAGGACCTTTAGAAGGATTTTAATAACCAAATAAGAGAAGTGGAGGAAAAATTGGAAAGAGAAATGAGGAGGATACAGGAAAAGCATGAAATGAGAGTCAACAGCCTGACTGAGGAAAATAACACCTTAAAAATAGACTAAGTCGGCCCACACAAATTTCAAACAAGGTGAAAGGGAGCTCCTAACAACTTCTGGAGCCACAGCACCCACAGAACGGCACAGAGAAGCTAACCTCCTGCTGAGGACAGCCCAGCAACCCTGCAGGGAGCGGCCAGCGCAGTGCTCAGAGAGCAGGCAGCACAGCACGCTGGGAACCGACAGCACAGCCCGCAAAAAGAGCCCAGGTCCGCAGTTTTAGCCCCAGGGCGGCCGGGCCTTCAGCCGGCTGGTGGAACCCCAGAACACCAGCAATTGTGGCGATTCCAGAATTATCAGCACAGATATGCCTAGGACAAAGTGAGAGGTTAGTGCCCTATGGACTTTGGGACCAGTATTTGGGGAACACGTGGCTTCCTCCCCTGGGGGCAAAAAGCTGCTGAAGAAACAGCTGCACAGAAGCCATTTTGCAGCGTCAGTGGTGGCTCTAGCTCCTGGTCTACCAACTGTAGGAAGATCCAGCAATCAGTCTGGGGGTTAATCGCTTTTGCTTTAAACTGCCTGGATCTGGATTGTGGTCTGGGGGGGGGAGTTTGGGGTGGGTATCCAACTTGCCAGAGTGGGTGGAGGCTTTACAGGGGCCACCCAACTGGCGGAAGTTGTGAAGACCCCACGTTTGGGCGGAAGCTCCCCTGTCTGGTGGCAGAATCCTACTGTGGCAACAAGCCCCAAAATCAAGTAATTAAGTGGCAATATGCCTAGGCAAACGAAACAAAATAAACAGAAAAGTTCAACATTGGACTCCTTTTTTAGGGGCAAAGAGGCTCAAAGCATGGAGGAGGACTGTGAGGTCAGAACTCCTGCCAAAAGCCCTAAATGAAAATACAAGCTGGCTACAGGCCATAGAGGACCTTAAGAAGCAGATAAGAGAAGTGGGGGAAAATTTGGGAAGAGAAATGAAAAAGATGCAAGAAAAGTATGAAATGACAGTCAACAGCCTGACTGAGGAAAATAACACCCTTAAAAAATAGACTAACTCAAATGGTAAAGGAGGCCCAAAAGGGCAATGAGGAGAAGAATGCCTTAAAAAGTTGAATTTGCCAGATGGAAAAAGAATCTCAAAAGTTCACTGAGGAGATTCATTCCTTCAGAGTTAGACTGGAGCAAATGCAAGCTAATGACTTTATGAGAAATCAAGATGCTGTTAAGCAGATCCAAACAAATGAAAGATTAGAAGGCAATGTGAAATATCTTATGGGAAAAACCACTGACCTGGAAAATAGATCTAGGAGAGACAATTTAAAAATTATTGGACTACCTGAAAGCCATGATCAAAGAAAGAACCTAGAAATCATCCTTCAAGAAATTCTCAAGGAAAATTGCCCTGATGTTTTAGATCCAGAGGGCAACATAGAGGTTGAAAGAATCCACCGATCACCTCCTGAAAAAGATCCCAAAAAGAAAACTCCCAGGAATATTATAGCCAGGTTCCAGAATTCCCAGATCAAGGAGAAAATACTACAAGCAGCTAGGAAGAAACAATTTCAATATTGTGGAAACACAATCAGAATAGCCCAGGACCTGGCAGCTTCTACACTGAGGGATCGAAGGGCATGGAATATGATATTCCAGAGGGCAAAAGAGCTGGGAATGAACCTAAGGGTCACCTACCCAGCAAAACTGAGTATTTTGTTTCAGGGGAAAATATGGTCATTCAGTGGAATAGAGGACTTTCAAGCATTCTTGATGAAGAAACCAGAGTTGAATAGAAAATTTGACATTCAGACACAAGAAGCAAGAGATGCTTGAGAAGGTAATCAAGGAAAAGAAATCAAAAGGAACTTATCAAAGTTGGACTATTTACAATCCTACATGGAAAAACAATAACAATAAAGGTTTGATGAAACCTTTCTCATTATGAAAATAATTGAAGAAAGGTACATGGCATATGTACACAGGTATACATGGATAGAGGGCACAGGTTGAATTTGATGGGAAGGGATGATTATTATTTTTTTTTGGAGGGCAATTGGGGTTGGGTGACTTGCCCAGGTTCACATGGCTGCGTTTTTGTTTGTGTGTTGGGTGTCTGGGGCCGGATCCGAGCTAGGGTCCTTCTGGCTCTGGGGCTGGCTCTCTGCTCGCTGCACCACCTAGCCACCCCAAGGAAGGGATGATTCTTAAGGGGTGAAGTCAAGAGATGAGAGAGGAAAGTGGCAAGAGGAGATGGAGAGAGACAGGGTAGGGCAAACTATCTCATGTAGAAGAGGCATGGGGAAGTAGTTGCAGGGGAGGGGAAGAACAGGAAGGCAAAAAGGCAAAAGCATATTCTCATTGAAATTGGCTCAAGGAGAGAATCACATACATACTAAATGGAATATCTTACCCTCACTCACTCTCCTGAGTAGGGGAAAGGGGGATGAGAAGGGGAATAATGGAGGGGAGGGCATTCTGGGGAGAGGGGAGGTTAGAAGTACCCACTATCAAAGGGACAGGATCTAAGTAGGGAATGGACCAGGTGGGAGGTGAAACAGGTGGGAGGGAAATATAAGCAGTCTTTTACAATATATCTACTATGGTAATGTTTTGCATAGATATACATGTACAACACATACTGAATTGCTTATCTTCTCAGAGGGAGTGGGTGACAAGGGAGCAGGGGAATGGATCTGAAAATCAAAGTTTTAAAATTAAATGTTTCATAAGATGTCCAGGCAGTGGGGCTAATGGCAAAGTCGAAGGGGGTATGGGAGAAGATATGGGAGAGAGCAGATTGGATGAGGGGATATCTAGTGGGACTGCTATTCTGGGGTGGTGGGTAGGGAAAAAATGGGGGAAAAATGTAACTCATAATCTGGTGGAAATGAATGATGTAAACCACAAGTTAATAAAGCATTTGATAAAAAAAAAAAAGGAATAAAAGCAGTATATGCCCAAACCCAACAAAATAATAAAACCATTTACATGGCAAAAAAAAAAATAGACTAAGTCAAATGGCAAAAGAGACTCAAAAAGGCAATGAGGAGAAGAATGCCTTAAAAAGCCAACTTTGCCAGATGGAAAAAGAGTCTCAAAATCTCACTGAGGAGGTCCATTCCTTCTGAATTAGACTGGAGCAATTGGAAGCTTGTGACTTTATGAGAAATCAAGATGCTGTTAAACAGATCCAAGCAATTGAAAGAATAGAAGGCAATGTGAAATATCTCATGGGAAAAACCACTGACCTGGAAAATAGATCCAGGAGAGATAATTTAAAAAATTATTGGACTACCTGAAAGCCATGATCAAAGAAAGAACCTAGAAGTCATCCTTCAAGAAATTCTCAAGGAAAATTGCCCTTATGTTTTAGACCCAGAGGGTGAAATAGAGGTTGAAAGAATCCATAGATCACCTCCTGAAGAAGATCCCAAAAAGAAATCTCCTAGGAACATTATAGACAGGTTCCAGAATTCCCAGATCAAGTAGAAAATACTACAAGCATCCAGGAAGAAACAATTTCAATATTGTGGAAACACAATCAGAATAGCACAGGATCTTGTAGCTTCTACATTGAGGGATCAAAGGGCATGGAATATGATAATCCACAGGGCAAAGGAACTGGGATTAAAACCAAGAATCACCTACCCAGCAAAACTGAGTATTTTGTTTCAGGGGAAAATATGGTCATTCAGTGGAATAGGGTACTTTTAAGCATTCTTGAGGAAAATACCAGAGTTGAATAGAAAATTTGACATTCAGACACAAGAAGCAAGAGATGCTTGAGACGGTAATCAGGGAAAAGAGATCAAAAGGTACTTATCAAAGTTGAACTATTTACATTCCTACATGGAAAAACAATAACTGACTGATGAAACCTTTCTCAGTATGAAAATAATTGAAAAAGGGTATATGGGCATCTGAATACATATGTGAATTTGTATATATATGTTTACAGTTATATATGGATAGAGGTCCCAGGTTGAATTTGGTGGGAAGGGATGATACTTATGGGGTGAATCATGAGGTGAGAGTGGAAAGTGGTAAGAGGAGATGGGGAGAGCCAGGGTGGTGTAAAGTATCTCATGTAGAAGAGGCAAGGGGAAGTAGTTGCAGGGGAGGGGAAGAACAGGAAGGGAAAATGGCAAAACCTTATTCTCATTGAATTTGGCTCAGGGAGAGAATGACATACATACTAAATGGTATATCTCACCCTGCAGGACACTATGGGGGAAGGGGATGAGAGGAGGGTGATGGAGGGGAGGGCATTCAAGGGGGAGGAGAGGTTGGAGGCAACCACTTTTTAAGAGGGACAAGATCAAAGTAGGGAATGGACTAGGTGGGGGTCAGGATGGGTGGGAGTGAAATATAGTCAGTCTTTTACAATATATCTACTACGGTAATGTTTTGTATACCTATACATGGACAACATATACTGTATTGCTTATCTTTCCAGCAGGAGTGTGTGACATGGGACAAAGGGAATGGATCTGAAATTCGAAGTTCAAAAACTAAATGTTTCAAATATAAAAAAAATCAAATACTAGAGGTAGAGAAAAAGAAATAGATTGATGTAACAAATAATATGAAAAGAGAGTTAACAGCTCAGTAAAAGAGGTATAGAAATATTGAAGAACATAACAACTTTAAAAAAAAAACAAAATAATCTAAGTGGTACAAGAGGCATAAAAATACATTGAATAGAAGAACACCTTTAAGAGCAGAGTTGGCCAAATGGAAAAGGAGTTAAAAAAGCTCACTAAAGAACATAACAACTTCAAAATTGAACAGATAGAATATAATGACTCTATGAGAAGTCAAGAAACAAAACAAAATCAAAAGAATGAAAGAAAAAAGAAGAAAGTGTGAAATAGCTCATTGGAAAATCAATGGGCATAGAAAATAGACAAAGGAAACATAAGTCAAGAATTATTTTACTGCATGAAAGACATAATTAAAAATATCCTAGACATCAAATTTCAAGATATCACCAATAAAAACCACTCTAATATACTAGAATAAGAACTTAAAATAGAATTTAAAAGAGTTCATTGATACCCTACTGAAAGACATTTCAGATTGAAAATTCCCATTGCCAATTCCCAGAGCTCATGGGTAAAGAAGAAAATATTGCAAATACCCAGGCAGAAAAATTCAAATATCATAAAGTCAGAGTCCAGATGACAAAAGAAGTAGCAAGTTTCATATGAAAGGAGTGCAGGGTTTGGAACATTATATTCTGGAAAGCAAATGAGCTAAAATTGCAATCAGGAAAAACCTACCAAAAATGTAATATTTTGCTTCTGGGAAGAATGGATGTTTAATAAAGTAGAGTACTTTTAAGCATTTCTGATGAAAATTTTATATTCAAACCCAAGACTCAAGAGAAGTATGAAAAAGGAAAGATGAAAGAGAAATCACAATGACTTAATATGGTTTAACTGTTTACATTCCTACATGGAAAGATAATATTCCTAAATTGTAACTTTTAAGAACTTTATCATTATTATGGCAGGTGTTTTAAAGATATAGACAGAGAGCATAGGTGTGAATCGATTATATTAGGATGATCTCAGAAAAAAAATATTAATGTGTAAGTGTAATGCCATGCACGAGCAGCTTTCCAGAAGAATGCAACTGTGAACAGCCTTTAAGGTTCTGATTACACAGTATAGCGAACACTCTATATATTCCATAACAAATTAAAGTGAAACATCCACAGAAAATCAAGGTATAGCATTCACAATATTACAAGTTATTACAGAAAATTACAATACAGTATACAACAGCTTGTCATTAAAATGGCCACATAGTTTTCCCTAAAGTGTTCACAATATTTAGCACAAAGGACAATAATCTCAAAGTACAATAGTCAAGGTCTTTCATTCATGAGGCACACTAGATTAACTCAACCAGTTACTTATTCAGCAATCAATTACTAAGTATCATACACAAACCCTCCAGCCCTAGGTCACTAGTAAACTACAATTTGAGTACCCATGGAGAGGTCTTCTCATCTTGACTTGGTGCTGATTCTCAGATTACCTGGATCCCCTTCCATGGTCACAGATTCTACCTGTATTCACCAGACTGTCACCTGGGTTCAATGGCAGACAGCTCCCAGGTCCTTGTCCAGCTCTCTGGGTAGGTCCTGCTCCACACTGAAGTTCACAGGGTTCAGTACATCTCAAATCCTTCCCAATTTCTGCTCCTGGGAATTCAAGGCTCAGCCAAGCCACAAACACACAAAGTCTCAGCATCCTGGTCATGCTTCCTCAGTCTTCTGCTTCCTTAGTCTTCTCCTGGGCTCCTCTGTCACCTGGGCTCCTGACTCCTAGATGCCTGATGCTCCACCACCACAAATTCTCAGGAAATTCTGGCTCACTTCTCTATTCTCTCTTCTGTAGCTGCTCTGCCACCAGATGCTGCTCCCAAGAAATTCTGACCATGCTTCTCTGGGGCTTTTTCTTATATACACACAGCATTAACTTCCTGTTTTAGCCAACCTCTTCATCTTATGTCAGTAACAGGAGACAAGAGTTCATACCTTCTGTTTCCCCAACAGAGGCTTGACCAGTTACTAAGTGCTAAGTACCTGCTACCTTGACAATACAAAAAAGGGTCTTCAAATTCTAATTAAATTACCATTACAGTAAGAAAGAAGGATGCACTGGTAGAAAGGAGAGGAAAAATAGGGAAAACTTATCTCATGCAAAAATGTTCCAACATGAAGAGCTTTTGTACTGGAGGGCAAAATAAGAAGATGGGGGCTGGCAACACTTTAAGCTCACTCTTATAGAAATAGAGTCAGAGAAGAATTATATACAGACTCAGTTGTGCATAAAATATATATGTATGTATATCTTAACCAACAAGGAAGTAGAAGGGGAAGGGGATAAGTGGTAGGGGGAGGGAAGAAAAGAAAGGAAGTAGGGTTAAGGGAGATAGTGGTCAGAAGCACAATTGAATTTTGAGGAAAGGCAAGGTAAAAAGAGAAGAATAAACCTGGAAAAATAAAATGTATGGAAATATATAGTTAGTAATCATAAGTATGAATATGAATGGGATAAACTCACCCATAAAACAAAAGCAATAACAGAGTGAATTAGAAACTAGTATTCAACAATATGTAGTTTAAAAGAAACAAACTTAAACAAGGAGAGACAGAGTAAAAATAATTGCAGTCAATAAAAGTACTTGGAGTCTTCCTGCTAAGACAAACCTGGGAAGTATATGAACACAATTAACAAAACATTCTTTACACAAACGACAACAGATCCAAACAGTTGGACAAATACTAATTGCTCATGGGTATATCAAGTCAATATGATAAAAACAACAGTTCTAACCTAAACTATTTCACTTATGCAGTGTCATACCAACCAAACTACCAAAAATTATTTTTAGAGCTAGAAAAAAATAAAATTAACCTGAAAGAACAAAAGACCAAGACTATAGAGGGAATTAGTAGGAGGGGGGAAAAGTGAAAGTTGCCTAATGGTTACAGATTTCAAATTATAATAGAAAATGTTAGTCAGGAAAACAGCATGGTACTGTCTAAGAAACAGAGTGCTGAATTAATGTAATAGATTAGGCACATAATATTCAGTAGTAAATGACAATAGTAATTTAGTGTTTTATAAACTCAAAGATGCAAACTTTTGGGACAAGAATTAAACATATGACAAAAAATTGAGTGAAAACTAGAAAACAATTTGACATAAGCACTTTGAAACAATTGATCAATTTATAAACATTTCTTAAAGATGCTAAGTGTTAAGCACTGACAACACTCAATACACCAAGAAATCATCAACAGGACCACCTCAGACCTTCCCTTCATAAGTATGCCAGAATCCAGACCTAATCTCAAACCCTAAGTCAGCAAGTAGTTGGGAAGAATGGATAAACAAAGAACCCAATTAATGAGTTATTATGGGAGCAGGTATTCTCAAGACACAATTTACAGTAGAGAACATTTCCAAAATATGTATAAGCAATGCCCTAGAGAAAAAACACAACCTGGACACAAACTCAACTAGAATTATTGGGGAAAAATGAAGCAAGAATTTTTTTTGCAAGCTAAAATATTTTTAAAATAAATGGAATGGGGCGGCTAGGTGGCGCAGTGAATAGAGCGCCGGCCCTGGAATCAGAAGGACCTGAGTTCGGAGCCGGCCTCCGACACTTAATCTGCACAAACAAAAACCTAGCCGTGTGACCTTGGGCAAGTTACTTAACCCCAATTGCCCTAAAGGGGCGGCTAGGTGGCGCAGTGAGTAAGAGCGCCGGCCTCGGAGTTTGGATGACCCGAGATCAGATCCGGCCTCAGAAAATGAGCACCCACGCATAAATCAAAATGACTAGCCGTGTAACCTTGAGCAAGTTACTTAACCCCAATTGCTTTAAAAAAAAAAAATAAAAAAAAAATAAATGGAATGACACTGTTTGAGGGGGGAAAATGGAAAAGGAATAAGAGCTAGAGAAGAAAGAATTAGAAACACAAGAGTTAGCACAAGAGTTGTAAAATTTTGTCCAAGCAACAAACTCCCTGAAAACCAGGATGTACTAAATGTTAGCCAGTGGCCTCAGGAGGCAACAAGAAATATTAAAACAAAGACAAAAGTTGAAAAAAAATGAAGTAATTGTAATGTATCTTGTAGCAAAACCAACTGACCTGAAAAATAGGTGGAGGAGAAAATTGTTTAAGAATCACTGACCTTGGGGTGACTAGGTGGTGCGGTGAGTAGAGTACCAGCCCTGGAGACAGGAGGACCTGTCTCAAAGCCATTCTCAGACACTTAACACATACTAGCTGTGTGAACTTGGGCAAGTCACTTAACCCCAATTGCCCTGCTCTCCCCCCTCTAAAAAACAAACAAAAAATAATCTCAGAGCTGTCTGAGTGGAGAGAGGAGAACAGAATAGTTGAGAGGAGAGGAGAGGAGAGGAAAGGAGAGAGAGAGAGAGAGAGAGAGAGAGAAAGAGAGAGAGAGAGAGAGAGAGAGAGAGAGAGAGAGAGAGAGAGAGAGGAGAGATTGTATTTCAAGGTATCTTGAGCTAGACAGCAAAGTGGAAATAAAATCCATTCTCAGGAATAACATAGCAAAATTTCAAAGCTTCGAAGTCAAAAGAAAAAGTGCTATAAGCAGCCAAAAATAAAAAATTCAAGTATGGAGGATCCATAATCAGGCTCACACATGACTTTGCAGCCATGCTCCAGGGGTGGAGGACTTGTAAGGCAAAGGAAATGGGCTTATGTATCAACAATGCAATACTCACAATGCCTACAGTAAATATACCGATATGGTCATTAATCACAAAATATATCAGGCTCCCTACATGGCGGAGAAAGCCAGAACATTTATTCCAGTATTAGAAAACCAAGTCCCAAAACCAGAAAGTCAAAGCCATCACAATATTTATGAAGCTGGCAATGTAGTTAATATAGTAAACACTCACCTTCTCAAGCTTTCAAAACAGAACAGGCTATCTTAGGCAAAGATCCTCCTCTCTTCCCTCACCCCAACTGCTCAGTGTCCATGCAGCTTGCTCCTGGAAGCTCTGCCCCACCCCACCCCCGTAGTTCCCATCCCTGGCAGTCCTCAGCAGGAGTCCTTAGTAGAAATTCTGGCTGGCTCAAAAAAAAGGAGTTCGCACTGCCACCACTGCCACAGCTGCTGCCACCATAGATGACTTCCAAGCTTACATAAAGTAAAGACTAGGGCTGCAAAGAAACTTGGAAGTACAAACAAAGGTGGGAAGAAAAGCATAATAAGGTAAACATGATTGAAAAATTATAAAGGACTAAACAAGGATAAACTGCTTAAATTCAAACATGGAGAGATGATGTATATGGGCCCTCTGAACCCTATCACCATCAAGGTTTGTAGAGGGAATCTAACTAGACAAGACCTAGGAGTGATTCTATTATGTCTTGATGGTTTTGTGAAAATAATGTAAAGAGAGGGAAAGATGAATATACAGTAGGGTGGGTAGAAAGGGCAGATAGGAAAATTTATCTCATGTATGCAGGGTGACCAAGCAGATATATAAACAAAGAACAAAGAGAGAGTTAAGGGGAAAAACTGACACTTGGACCTCCCATGAATTGGTCAAAAGAAGGAAAAACACATACATTTGGCCAGAAAAAGATATTTCACTAAACTGAAATAGGAGGTAAAGGGGAGAAGGAAAAGCAGGATTGGAGGGAGAGAGATTTTGTTTCTCAGTCAATTTCAGGCATGTCTAATGCTTGCTTCATCACCTTCTTTGCAGGGAGTGGGGCGGGGGGCTGGGTAGGATTCTTGGCAAGGTCACTGGAGTGGTTTGCCATTTCCTTCTCTAGCTCATTTAACATATGAAGAAACTGAGGCAAATAAGGTTACATGACTGGCCAAGGATCACACAGCTAGTAAATGTTTGAAGTCGCATTTGAACTTAGGTCTTCCTGATTCCAGGCCCAACACTCTGTCCACTGTGTCACTTAGTTGCCTTAAGGGAAGGAATAATCCTAAGCAAAATAAAGTCTAAGGACATATGAAAATATTTATGGTTCTTTTTTCAAGTGATAAAAATGAGAATTTGAGAGGCTGCCAACAAATTAGAGAATAGATGGACAAATTATGGTATAAAAATGTGATGTAATACTGCTGTTCTGAGTTCATAAACATAATGATCAACCAGGATTTCAGAAGACTAATGATGAAACAGTAACCATTTTCTGACAGAGAGGTGAAGATTTTAAAATGCAAAATGAGACAAAAATGTTTGTTTACATCCAATGTGGAAATTAGTTTTGATTGACTTAAAATGTTTGTAATAGGTTTTGTATTTCTTGTCTTCTCCATGGGAATGGGGAAAGAGGCAGCTCTTGGTTGATTAAAATAAATAAAATAATTTAAAACAATAGAAGACTAAGTGTACACCATCAGAGACAAAACTATTATAGACAATTCTGGATCAGTAATGTTTGCACACTACTCTAGGTGCATTTTCTTCAGTCAAGGTTTAGCTTCAGACTGTCTTCACAGAAGTTGACTTTGTATTAGTCACTGCATATTTGGGAATATAAACTAATGTTACTATTCATCTTGGAAAAATAATTAAGAAGGCAAGATTGCTGGGCACCAGGTTTTCTTTTTTGAGAAACATCAAAGAGAAAGTTTCATGATTTTTTTTTCTGATTATGTGCTATTTAAGATTAGATGTATGGTTAACTTTGTTTCTTTGCATAAATAACTGAACCCGGAAAATAAAGATTTTGTTTTGCTTTCTGTTTTGGCATTTTAGAAATGAAACAGATATTTCTAGGATCCTATGATCATTCATTTCAGTAAAGTATTGTGAGTGCCCTTAGATGTTAAATGCAACCTGGAGAGAGGAATGATATGCAGGAGAGAGGAGTAGTGGATTTATTCATGTGTACCCACACACACACACACACACACACACACACACACACACTCATTTACCAGAGAGATAGAGATTCTCTGTTAATTAAAAATTGAGTATTCAAGATCAAAGGAAGAGATTTTGCTAATCTTTATTTTATAGCCTCTCAAGGTATAGAAAACATGGACCCACATTTTCCTGAGCAAAGGAGTCTGAAGCTGTTAAGGGTGACTGGGGATGGTGGTGTAAAGGAGAAGAATGCAAGATAGTTATTTCCTTGAAGAGGTTTATATTTTGATTTTCCTACTGTTCTGTTACTGATATAGGTTTAGGGAAGTGGCTGTGGAGAAAATCACACCTTGGCAATATTGGGACCAGTCAAGAGTTTGTAATTAGTTCTTCTCACCAAGCTTCAACCTTCTGTTCTGTATGACTGCTGGACAAATAATTTAAGTTCCTAAATCTTGGAAGAGGGAATGGATTACTTTTGCCCTTGTTTCCAATAGAAAAGAAAGAAAGAGAGACCTTAAAGTTTTTGTATGTTTTAGCTCTTGCCTATACTGATGCAACCAGTTCTTCCTAGTTATCTTTCACTGTGCCATTTTCACTTGACTTCTACTCCCTCCCTAAGAGGAATGTATTCCATCCTGGGCATTCATAGGCCAGCCATGGCTTTATTTTCTTCATATACAGGTCATTGTATTCCTCTCCAGACAGCTTCAGACATGACAGTTTATATGTGCCTACCCTTTTCATCTTCTCTACATGTATTGTATTACTGAATTAAAAATATAAGCTCCAGGGGCGGCTAGGTGGTGCAATGAATAGAGCGCCGGCCCTGGAATCAGAAGGACCTGAGTTCGGAGCCGGCCTCCGACACTTAATCCACACAAACAAAAACCTAGCCATGTAACCTTGGGCAAGTTACTTAACCCCAATTGCTTTAAAAAAATATATATATATATATAAGCTCTGTAACAATAGAGAGTGACTTGCTTGCTTTTATTTATATCTCCAGCACTTATCATGGTGTCTGGAACATGAAAAGTACTTAGTAAATGCTTTGTCTGTCTGTCTATATATCTATCTATGTCACCTTCTCCTCTCAATCCAATCAAGTCTATTGACTTCCTATTGCCTTTATGTTCCAATCTGAAATCTTTGGTTTGCATTTTAAAGCCCTTCCTAACCTGGCCTCTTCCTACATTTCCAGTCTTTGTACATCTTATATTTTGTCTCCGTGACATAATCCCAATTCCAGCCATTTTCACTTGCAACTCCCCACACCTGGAATTCTATTCTTCATCATCTCTGCCTCCAAACTTCCCCAGCTTCCTCCAAGTCTCAGCTAAAATCTTTCCTTCTTCAAGATGCTTTTGCTGATCTCCTTTAGTTCCAATTCTCTATTTTACCTTGCATATTACTTCTTTGTACAGGTATTTTCACATTGTGCTCCTCCTCTCATGAGGATGTAAGCTCCTTGAGAGTAGCAACTGTCTTTTACCTTTGTATTCATAATACTTAGTTTGGTGCCTGCTCCATAGTAGTTGCTTAATAAATATTTATTGATTATCTCTGTTTCTGTGTGTCTGTCTCTGTGTTTCTCTCTCTGTCTTTCATCCTGTCATTGCCTTCTATATAGTGATAGGAAAGAATTAGGAGAACATCTGTGACAGAATTGTCTCAGCTATGAAGAACCTTTTTTAATGACTAATTCAAATATTCCCTTAGAGCAGGTATCTGGTAAATTTGGCAGTCATAATCAAATGAAGACAACATTTGTATTCTGCCTGCCTGCAGATGACACTGGTATTAAAAAAGTCATTTTCTGTAATCTTATGACCTCTCCTAAAATCAATCAGATAATACCTTAATTTCTTTTTTTTTTCTTTTTGGAGGGGAGTTGGGGTTAAGTGACTTACCCAAGGTCACACGGCTAGTTTGTGTATGTGTGTGTTAAGTGTCTGATGCTGGATTTGAACTCAGGTCCTCCTGACTCCAGGACTGGTGCTCTATTCACTGCACCACCTAGCTACCCCAATACCACCATTTCTAAAAATTATGGGTTTATAGAGAGCCTTGAAAACATACCCAGAAGTTATTCAAATGTGACCCAACATGTCAGTGAGTCACCATGATAGAATCAAATGATAAATAAAAAAACAAGATGATATGTCTCTGCCCACATTTAACTCATAGAAACTTAACAATCCTAGAAGATATCATAATGTTTCCCTTTTATTTACTATTTTAGTATTTATAAAGTATTTTCCTCAACATGATTTTTTTATCCATTTGGTAATATGTATATTATTTTCTCCATTTTGCAGATAAGCAGACTGAGTCTTACAGTTATAATGTCTTATCCAGTGCCACGGTGATTAAGTGGCAGAATCATCTATAAATCTCAGCTCTTCTGCCTCCACTGGAGTACTCTGCTCACTTGCAGATGTCACTTTCCACAGACCTACTCCTATTCTCATTGACAACAATACTGAGGATGTAGAAATGCTACATAAGGTTTTTAGGAGCTAAAAATACATATCTAATACACAAAATTACCTTTCACATTATAACAATTTTTCTAATATTTGGCTCCATTCATATATGAGTTATAAGACATCTTGGCCTGTTCAGCTCATGTTTAGTGAAAATAATGTTGGACTTAGATTTATCTAGCATCTATCTATAATAATAGCTATCCCAGTTATCTATAGATATAGAAAGATAGATGTAATTATAGAGAGACAGGTAGACATTCCAAATCTAAGCACATCATTCTTTTCACTGAACATTAGTTGAACAGTCTTAGATGTCTTATTTCTATCTCTATATAGTCTTATATCTATACTACTACTACTACTACTACTACTACTACTACTACTACTACTACTTCTACTACTACTACTGCTACTATTACTGCTACTACTATTACCACTGCTGCTGCTGCTGCTACTACTACTACTACTACTATTACTACTACCACCACCACCAATACTAACCAGGTGATTTGGGACAAACTCAGTATCTTTGCTTATAAAAGGAGAAATTTGGACTAAATAATCTCTAAGTACCCTACCAGTTTCAGTTTCACAATTTTGATTCTCCTTGCCTCTGAGAACCTGTGTTCCTTGAAGCAACATAATTTTCTCTACCTCAAGCAGTTACTAAGTGGGCAAAAATATATTAATAGAAGCAAGGCCAGGAACCTAAATTGTGGTGCTTTCTTTCTACTCCTAGTAGCTGATTATGCAATAATTTGAAGGAAGAGCCGCCTGCTCAGCCGCCCCAGACCTTCGCCGCCACTGTCCCAGCCTCCACCGCAGACACCGCTTCCTCCTCTGCCGACGCCACGACCACGTTGTCCCCCTCTCAGGTGCAACAGAACTACCACCAAGACTTGGAGGCCGCCATCAACCTGCAGATCAACCTGGAGCTCTACGCCTCCTACGTCTACCTGCCCATGTCCTACTGCTTCAACCGCGACAACTTGGCGCTCAAGAACTTCGCCAAGTACTTCCTGCACCATTCACAGGAGGAGCTTGAGCACACTGAGAAGCTGATGAAGCTGCAGAACCAGGGTGGAGACCGCACTTTCCTGCAGGACATCAAGAAACCAGACTGAGACCACTGGGAGAGCCGGCTGAACACAATGGAGCGTGCTCTGCACTTGGAAAAATAATGTCAATCAGTCGTTACTGGTATTGCACAAGCTGGCAGCTGACAAGAATGACCCCCACTTATGTGATTTCATCGAAACCCACTACCTGGATGAACAGGTCAAGTACATCAAACAGCTGGGTGATCACTTAACCAACCTGCGCAAGATGGGGGCCCCCGATTCTGGCGTGGCGGAATATCTTTTTGACAAGCACACCCTTGGAGACAGTGACAAGGAGAGCGAAGCCACACCTGGCTTCCCCCACACCTGGGAATGGTGGGCGCCACTCCTACTGTCTTTCAGTGCATGCATATTTTGGTTATCTGACCTTTTCATAATCTGTACCAAAAAACTACCACCATTTACATCCCAATAAAGTGACTTGGTACGGATGAAAAAAAAAATTTGAAAGAAGTTAACACTGGGTCTGGCACACAGTAAGCATTATATAAACGTATATTTATTTATTTATTATTATTATATCATAAGGAAGAAAGATATCTCTTCTGTAGGTCAAAATTGGGATGCTTATTCTCTGGAAAACATTTCCAGCAAAATCATACTCTAATATCCTTTGATAATCTAGAGGTGAACCTGAGGTTTTAGATTTATAAAGTTTCAGAGGATAGATCCAACAATCAATTGTTTATCTGTTGGTGAAGGACCAACCTTAATCTGAGGAGTCAAATTCCCCTAAAGCTAATTATCAAGTGATGTTTTTATTTGGCCACATCCACTCATAAACAGAATAATAAATGAAAATCTATAAGGGATCCCAGAGGCCATTTAGACTAAATTCATAATTTTACAGATTGAAAAACAAAACAAAACTAAACTAAACTGTTGTTCATAGATGTTAAGTGACTTGCCTTTGGTTACATAGTTAAGTATCAGGAGTGTATTAGAATCTGGATCCCATGACTATGGAGTCAATGAATGCTCTTATCAAAAACGTCTTTCAGGTGTTGAAATTGATTTATGTCATTGGAGAGAGACCACCACACTGATGAAATCGGGGTTCCTTTGAAATATTAGATACATAGAAAATTCAGTTTGCTGAATTCTGGCTTGGCTTATGTACCAAGACATCTGGTATACCAGATTTGAGTCTTGAATAATATTTGGTTCTAAATGCAAACCTTATTCTTCTAGATTGAACTGGAAACATTGAGAAAATTTACTCTATGAAAAAAAAAATAAAGTAAGACTATTATAAAGTATGGAGGAAGTTTTTAGAAAATCTCAAGCTCCAGATTTTATGAAGCAATAAAAAATGCTCATAGTACTTGGAGCAATTTCATATTTGCATATGAACTATGACCAATGATTCACTTGGAAAACAATGTGAAGATAAATTTACAATTTAGCTCATGGTCTGCATAGCTCAGTGTAAATGAATCAAACAATATGCAATAAATTTCATGGACAGTTAAGTTTTAGTTCTCATGGTGTAAATCACAGGTGGGCTCACATTACGGATAGATATATTGGAGGGATGATAAAAACAGTAAAGAAAAAAAGTCTTATCTTGCTTTAAGTAGCTGAGCTTCAATAGAAAGTGAAACACAGTGGGGGAGATAACAAGTAGTGCTAGCAGAAGAAAAGAACTAATCCCAGAGCCTAAAATAAAAGGAGGAATCAAAGCCCAGGCACCTGTCTGACCTATCTGAAAAGTCCCAGAGTGAAATAAATCAATCCAAGATCCAATTTGTGACCATGCTGAAGAAATGGGTCTGACCAAATCAAAGTAGGCTTGGGGTGGTGGGGGTGGTGGTGATGGTGTAGTGCTGAGGTACCTGAGAGATTTGTGAAGGGGGAGAGAGGGCCCAGTACACAGCTATTACAAATCTGATACAGTTCAGTCACATGCCATCAGATGAGGAAAATTCAAACAGTTTTGCCATCTGTCAGTGAAGCATTTATGGATTTTATTTCCATGGGAATGTACATTTTTCTTTTGGCCAAGATTAGAGTCAGAAAAACCATATCATATAACAAATTCAGCCCTCAGTACTCTTGTATTAGAATTCACTGCTGCCATTGATTTTAAGATAAATTCCAAATAAATCCATAAAATAAAAAAATGGGAATTTTTGTGGGGACAGAGAGTGGGAATGAATCTGTGTATTTGTAAATGGAGCTCCAAGAGTCAAAGAAAAATTTGGATTTTCTTTCAAAACATAAAAGCCAGAAAGGAACTCTTTAGTGGAGGGATAGCTTAAAAAATCTTTTGTGAGCAGTTTTCACTGCAATTTCCCTTAAGGAAAACTGTAGTTCAGTGCCACATTTGCATGTCTATAAAACCTTTGCAATTTTATAAAAGTATAGATTTTAGTTAAATAAATGAAATACAATTCCCAAGCTAATATGATATGATAAGATAAAGTCAACTTCATGCTTCATTATCAGAATGATTAAAACATGTATCTAGATATTGTTAAGGTATCACTTTTTTTGCTATTGTCGAACCAAGTCTTTTCCTCCTTTCCTCTAAGTTACATATGACTGAAAACTTTCTCCTGTACTCTTTCCTCAATTATTATAGTAGCTTCAAGAAGGTTCATATGTAAGTCTAATGTTGACTTTGTGGTCCCAGCGTTTGGATGTTTAACTGAAGGCCACACCCTATACATATGTATGCACAACAATACACATACAGCCCCATTTGTGTGGGCTAATACAATGAAGGCACCCTGAGGTGCTGGGAAAATATTTTCAAGACTTTTTTTAAGGAATTCATAAGTGGCATTAGAGTTATAAGGTAAGCAAATGGGTGGAGGCTGGGGAGGTCAAAGAGACAGAGGAATAGCTTTATTTGGGCTCATAGGGAACCTAAGGAATCACCTAATTACCAAACAGTTCCTTTCTACTATTTGTGCTACTCTCAGACAACCTCAAAGGATTATGTAAAACAATGATCAGTTAACCAAAAGCTGGCAAAGACTATAGGTCCCCAGTGGGAGCAAAAGAATGGCATAAGGAGAAGATATCTGTAGCTCTTTTGGGTCCAAGGAATGACTTGTCCCTCCAGACTTTTCAATGCCCACACTACATTTGCATCCACATATGTTCTCTACTTGTGACCACTTTTCCCACTGTTGTGAGTGTGTTTTTTGGGGTTGTGATGGAAGTGTAATTGAAGTATATGAGGGAATTGTTTTGTTGTCTTAAAAATAAAATTGTCATCTTTTCATGCCATTAATTTTAACTGATTATGTCCTCTAACTAGTAAAAGTACATTTCACATAGCAGGTGCTTAATAAATGCCATTTGATTTTCTGACTGACATAATAATGCGCTATGGTATTGGAGGGTGCAGATGCACATAGTACACTTAACCTTGGGTAGCTTTGTCTGGGGGATCCATTTCATAATCCCTGGAGAGATGTCTCCCCACTCCCCCTTGCTATCACATAATGGTGCTCTATTCTTTAAAATATAAATAACAATAACATCTAGAGGTGATTATATTGGGTCAGCAAATTGAGAGAACATTGTTTAAGGAAATGACAAGAAAGTTAAAAGGTATCTTAAATAATTCCAGGCAAAATGCTGAGGCACAGCTGGGAACTGTTAGGAAACCTTAGCAGCAGGCAGACCATTTGGTTGAGCTAAAGTCAGTCAGGCAGTGACTTATTTTAGACTATGAGGTGAAGAGTCATAAATTAGCTGATAATAACAGTGCCTGGAGCTGAAGACCAAAGGACAGAATTCAGAGTTATGCAGGGACAATATGATCAGCTGCATACTGTTCTTACCAGCCATATCTACACATCTAGAGAATAATCCTCACTCTGAGTGCTATCCTTATATATTAATATATTAATCAGGTGGGTGCCAGTTTTAATTTAGTTGCTACATTTACCTCGTACAAACTTTATATACACAGATGGATAGCTAGCTAGTTAGATACTTCTCCCCAAAAGAATGAAAATTTCTCAATGGCAAAGAGTCTTTCCCCCACCCTCCAAGTATCCCCAGTGCCTAGAACCCTTCCTAGCAAAAAGCAGGTGTTCAATAATTCTTGATCAAAAATTTTTGTAGACCATATTAATGATTCTAAAATAAGGAAGATTGGGGGAGGGGTTAGTCAGAAGCAAACACTTTTGAAAAGGGATAAGATCAAAGGAGTAAATAAAATAATTGGGGGGGGGTGGGATAGCATGGAGGGAAATAGTCTTTCACTTCATGACCATTATGGAAGTGTTTTGTATAACTGCACATGTATAAACTATATTGAATTACTTGCCCTCTCAATGAGGGTGAGCAGAGAGGGAAGTAGGGAGAGAATCTGGAACTCAAAGTTTTAAAAACAAATGTTTAAAAAATGGTTTTTACATGTAACTGGGAAACAAGATATATGGTCAATGGGGAATAGAAATCCATCTTGCCCTATAAGAAAGTAAGGGGGAAGGGAATAGAGAGGGGGTGATAGAAGAGAGGACAGACTTGGGGAAGCAGTAATCAGAATGCATGCTATTTTGACGTGGGGAGAGGGGAGTGATGGGGAGAAAATTTGGAACTCAAAATCTGTGGAATGAAAGTTGAAGACTTAAAATAAGTAAATAAATAAGTTAATTAATAAAAAAGAACAAGTGGTTAAGAGGCAATCTTATCAACAGGAGAAGGCTACAGATGTTAAACAAGAGACAAACTTCATATGTGGAAGGTTTCATTGCTA
Organism: Gymnobelideus leadbeateri; assembly: GCA_011680675.1. NCBI lineage: Eukaryota > Metazoa > Chordata > Mammalia > Diprotodontia > Petauridae > Gymnobelideus > Gymnobelideus leadbeateri. The sequence goes on along the minus strand of WOXC01002716.1, from coordinate 59,827 downwards.
TTCATTTGATCTTTTCAGAGATGAGTTTGCAGAGGAGAGGGATCATCACCAAGAGAACTGGTCTTCCCATCTTGCACCTATCAAATTTTCAGTCCTTAACACTGCTTCCAGCTTGATTTTTATCCAGATGTAATGTGACATCACTCCTCCACTCAAACACACAATGGTTATCTATTACTTACCATGTAAAATTCCAACTCATTATTTCAGTATTCAAGGCCTTTCATCACCTGACACATCAGAACATTCCCATTTCTATGATTTAAAGTGAAACCAACAATGTTTTAACAAAATTTCTTCTTGGTGACTTAATTTATAGTTCCCTTTATTCTTTCCCTTGTTGAAATCTTATTCATGTTTTAAAATAAGATACAACTTAAAACCCATTTACTCTGACAGCCAAAATTATTCAATTAGTAATTATTCTTCCTAACCTCAGAGTTTCCAAAGCATTCAGTTGACATCTCTAACAAATTCTTATTATGTATCAATTTGTATTATCACCATTTGGGTGTGTATCATATCATCTAGTAATTGTATGTTCCAGTATCAGAAGCCCAGAATCTTATTTTTCTTAATATTCTCCCACAATATAGTACTTCACATAGTTATTTAATAAATATATATTGGATTTAAAGTAGGATCATCCTAGAAAATGAAGGAACATATTGTGTGGACTGTTTTATTAGATTAATTTTATTTATAATTTCACTTGGTGAGAATTGAAATACATGTACAGTATGTAAGAATTTTATTATAGAATATATGCAGGGGAAATTGCTCTCTGTACACGTCATTAATTTCTTTATTTTTTTTCTACTTTTTTCCATTCATAAGCATTCAACCCCTCCCAACTATCATAAAAGAAAAATAAAATGAAAAGAAAGCAATACCTTTGTAGGAAATATGCAGAGTCACATGAAACAAATTCTCCCATTGTCAATATCTAGAAATGTATTTCTCACTTCTGTGTCAGGAGCTTGGTAGCATATGTCATCATTAGCACTTTGGAAACATGACAGGTCATTTCATTGATAGAGATCTTCAGTCTTTCTAAGTTGTTTATCTTTGCAATACAACCATTAATTTCAAACATATAATAAAATGTCTATATTTTGAAAAATGAAGAGTCAATAAGGTGATTTAAAGCATGGGTTAAAAAGAAGTGCTTCATTTCACAAACAACAATGTTGCCAACTTTAACATGTAAAATTGAGCATTTTGTTATTTGGTACAATTGTGAGCTCAGGTGCCAACACGTACTTAATTTTTTCCTAAACTTTTTTTCATTATTGGTCTCTCACTGTCCTAGACTCATGAAGTATTTACTTATCTATATGAATGTTGCATTAAACCCTCCACCCACCATAGAATATGGTTCCTTAAGACTAAAGACTGTGCTAATGGTATAGTGAATGAAGTGGTGGACTTGAAGTCAGCAAGAACTGAATTCAAATCCCGACTTACATACTTAGTGTGGTCCTGGGAAAGTCATTTAATCTCTCCTAGCATAAGTTTTCTCACTCATAAAAATGGGATAATAATGACACAATCCACAGAGTTGATGAGACAATTAAGCAAGCATATATATATATATATATATATATATGTATGTATACATATACACATATAATGTATATGTCCATATAGATGTGTATACATATGCATATACATATAGATACATACATGCATCTATCTATATTTATTGATCTATCTATCTGTCTGTCTATCTATCTATACATATATGTATGCATGTGTATCACCATACAAATCTCAAAACATCGCAAAATTCTGTTACTAAGTGTCCCAATAAGGTACACTCTCTCTACTTATTTGCCTTGGGAAAGTAAGTAGTAACTTTACTAAGTAAACGGAAAATGCTGATTGTTTTCATTTGTCTCAGTGCCTTTAATTAGTAGTACAAACTAGTCATGCATTTGCATGTGATGGTAAATCTGGGAGATTGTCAAAGTGCATGTTGAATTCAATGCCATATATTTTTACAAAGCTTCATTTTCAATGCTTTTGGGAACTTACTTGCAGGAACAGCAGATTTGTTCATGCATAAACCTGATGAACTAACCAGCAAAGAAAGTGGAAAGATTATTAATGAGGCATTTATTCAAGGATTCCTAAGTGACTTGCCTGTAAGACCTTCAGAGGAAGTTCTCTAGGGAAAGTGAACTAAGGTATGCATATATTTTCTCCTTTGTTGGAAGCAGACCTTCTTGATTAACATAGTCAAAAAGTCAGACTAGTGTGGATGATTTTTTGTTATGGCAGAATCTTCTTTGAATGAACAAAATCATGGTGATTACTTCTATATGACCATACTATACGCCTTGCCGATAGTGTTACAAAAAATTCTGTTGAAAGATAATCCCTTTCTAAAAGATGAGTTTGTAAATCACTATCTGTTTAGCAATCAACTTTAAAATAATTGAACATCTTTACTTACTGATACAGTGAACAGTTCTAAAACCATAGTTTCTGGAAGAACTACTTACTTTTGCCTATCTTTTACTTCTCATAATTAACTATGTTCTTCCTCATTAGGTTTCAGTTGTTTTATCTCATAGAATTTTCATGACTATCTGATGGGGATGAGATGGCTATAACTATGGGTTTTCTTTTTCTTTCTTTTTATCTTCCTTCCTTCCTTCCTTCCTTCCTTCCTTCCTTCCTTCCTTCCTTCCTGACTGTTTTTTTCTAGGCAATCAGGGTTAAGAGGTTTGCCCAGAGTCACACAGTTAGTAAATGTCAAATGTCTGAGGTCACATTTGAACTAAGGTCCTACTAACTGCAGGGCTGGTACTCAATCCACTGCACCGCCTCGCTGTCCCTTTTTAATTTTTTTTATTTTAGACAAATGTGAATACATACTAAGAAAAGAAAAAGAAATATATTACAAACTTAATATAAAATAAGAAAACAAATGTGTCACGTGCATAGCAGAATGCAAGAGAGGATTCAGAATATATAACAATAAATTTCCATTTTAAGAAAGCCTATTTATTAAACACTTTGGGTTATGTTGAAAGCTATCCATCTTTGCTTCCTTGTAGGTTTTCTTTTGTTCTCTGCTGTGGTTATAGATTTTTATGAAGGCCTTGATTTTTTATCTTTTGGTAATGACTCATCTATTAACTATTGCTAGGGTCAATTCTTTTAAGGGTAAGTTGATACTAGTCTCCAGCACATGGCAGTATACCCTGTCATAGATTCCATCATCCATGGTTTTCAATTTGATGACTTTGCATATGGAGAATACCAGGACCACCTTGACATGACCAGCACCACCTTTCCAGCTTTCATAAACTTGCCCATTTCAATCTTAAGTGGGTTGGGAAACCAACTCAGATGGTGGGGCACCAGGTGTTCACCAACAGGTACCCCACAAAGATCCAGAAAATGCATCAAACCAAATCCTGAATGATAAATCTAAGATAAAAACCGCAGTGTGTCATTTTTCTATCCTACGCTGGTATAGGGAGGCAGATAGAGAAGTCCAATGATAGGGTCTAGACTGAATCAGCTACATATCAAGGCAAGAAGAGGTCATAGCCCCACATAGAAGGGCCTGTCTTTGTACAGGAAGTAGCAGCAGGTGCTGCTGGACAATTTTGTTGTTCACTGCCCCATACTGGGTCACATATAAGCAGCAATTGATGAGGAGTCCTGAGCTTAGAAGAAGTGGTCTGGGAAAAGTGTCGTCACAAACCTTTTGTTGTTTACTGAGTGAAGAGCAAGCACAGAAATTAGCAACAACTGTCCATTTCTATACTCATGCTAATAGAAAATCCAAAGTACAAAATTAAGACTGGAAGAATGAATAAAGAAACCAAAAATGAATCAGACACATATCTATCTAGCTAATCTACATCTATATCCATATCTCCATTGCTATCTATATATCTATCTATATCTCTAGATAGGTATCTGCATCTATTTATATATCTATAGTTACACTAAACCATATCTACATCTGTCTGTCTGTCTGTCTCTCTTTCCATTCTATATGGTATGACTCTTTGAGCAATATACACACACATAAAATATGTATATGTATATATGTGTGGTCTTAACATAGGACAGATTAATGTATGCATTGATTATATAATTATTTCCAGCTACCTATGGTCTTAAAAGAAGGAAAGGGAGTAAGGGAGGAAGAAATGCAATTGGGAAGAAGAAAGGGTGGGGGAATTATCTTATAAAATTTTGGTATACAAGCAGAAGACTAAGCAGATGAAGAGAAAAGAGTGGCAAGAGAAGCTCTCTTTCATTTGAACTGTTCAAAGAAGAGAAGAATATACTTGCACACATTCGATTAGGTACAGAAACATATTTCACTCAACTGGGAAATAGGGGGGAAAGGGTAAAGAGGAAAGGAATGAATAAGAGGGAGGGTAGATTAAGGGAGGGAATTATCTGAAAAAAATAAAACAAACGAAAACTCCAGTCATGAAGAGAGATTGGAAAGGCAAGAAAGGATAAGAAGCTGTGACTGGTCCCTGAACATCGGAATTGAAGAGAGGAAGATTGTATCAACCTAGAACATTGGTCCTGAGTGCAGTCCTTATCTTTAGCCACCATTTTTTTTCTTTATAAAGAGGGAGTGTGAAATTGGCAAAGACAATGAATAAACATGATTCCAGAGTACTCATGATGAGGTGTGCTAATCACTTTTTTTTTTTTTAAGCAATTGGGGTTAAGTAACTTGCTCAAGGTTACAGGGCTAGTCATTATTTATGTGTGGGTGCTCACTTTCTGAGGCCAGATTTGATCTCCGGGCATCCCAACTCCGAGGTCGGTGCTCTTCCTCACTGCGCCACCTAGCCACCCCTTTAGGGCAATTGGGGTTAAATAACTTGCCCAAGGTCACACGGCTAGGTTTTTGTTTGTGTGGGTTAAGTGTCTGAGGCCGGATCCGAACTCAGGTCCTTCTGACTCCAGGGCCGACGCTCTACTCACTGCCCCACCTAGCCGCCCCCGCTAATCACTTTTTGACAAAGAAGTAATGGACTTAAGGTGCAGAATGGCACATAAATTCTTAGGGACATGATCAGTGTGGGGAAACTGTATTGAAGATGCTTATTATTTTTAAGGGTTTTCTTTTTCTTTCTTTGTGTTGGGTTTCTTTCTTTGTGGTGGGAAGAAGTGAATTTTAATCAATTAAAATACATTTAAATTTTTAAAAGAAGGTGTAGGTTGAATGCAGCTATAATTAGAAGAGAAATACTTAATTGGAAAAAATAACTTTGCAGCAAGTTTTTCTGAAAAAATAATTAATTCAAAATTTAAGAAAAAATAATTCCCCCACTCATATATGACTAAAGGATATGAAAAGTTACTTTGCAACTTTTTGGAAGTTGCAATTGTCAATAGCAAAATAAAAAAATGTTCCAAATCACTATTAATTAGAGAAATGTAAATAAAAAGATTTCTGAAATTTCCCCTCATACCCCTGGAATTGGCAAAATTCAAAATAAAGAAAATGACAAATGTTGGAAAGTCAGCAGTAAAACAGACGTCTTAATGTTCTCTTATTAGATCTATTAATTCATCCAGCCACTCTGGAAAGTAAATTGGAACTATGTCCAACATGTTCCTCAGCCTTATGTGTCCTTTTTTATTTTTTATTTTTTATTTAAAGCAATTGGGGTTAAGTAACTTGCTCAAGATGACAGGGCTAGTCATTATTTATGTGTGGGTGCTCATTTTCTGAAGCTGGGTTTGATCTCGGGTCATCCCAACTCCGAGGCCAGCGCTCTTACTCACTGCGCCACCTAGCCGCCCCTTTAGGGCAATTGGGGTTAAGTAACTTGCCCAAGGTCACACGGCTAGGTTTTTGTTTGTATGGATTAAGTGTCTGAGGCTGGCTCCGAACTCAGGTCCTTCTGACTCCAGGGCCGGCGCTCTATTCACTGCGCCACCTAGCCACCCCCTTATGTGTCCTTTTTAATGGTGATAATTCTACTAGCTCTATTCCCCAAAGAGATCAAAGAACGAGAAAACAAACCCCTATGTACAAAAATATTTATAGGAACTCTTTTCACAGTGGTAGTGAATTAAAACAGAAAGGCATCCACTAGGGAATAGTTGAACAAATTATGTTATAAGAATGTAATGTAACATCACTACCTCACAGAAATGACAAAAAAAGATGGTTTCAGAGTTACCTTGGAAGGCTCGTATGAACTAACTCAGAGTGAAATGAGAAGAAGACAAGAAACATAGAAGAAAGGCGAAAAAGTTAGAAGGAAGGAAGGAAGGAAGGAAGGAAGGAAGGAAGGAAGGAAGGAAGGAAGAGGAAAAGAAAATATTAGGAAAAACAAGTTTTAGGAAAGAATGTGAGGGAAAACAACTAAAGGAATGGAATGCAAGGAAGCACATTTTCTCTCCATACTTAAAATGGCTGAACCATTTTGAAAATCCTATCACATTTCATATACAATTTCTTATGAGGGATTTAAGTATACTGATAGCATAAGGAATGAATATGGCTAGAACAGCATTTGCCCTGAGGCAAAACATACCCCTCTGCAGAGTGCTCCTGCACTCTCATTTGTTTTAAAATTCATTGTCCTTGAACATTTGCTTTCTGTAAACAGATACTATGCCAATACAAGGTCCTGTACCTCTTTTTACATATTGACAATAGGCTTCATTTTAGCATGGTGCAAATAATGCAGAATTATAGCATTGTTGATGACCCATCAAGATTGTGAAATTGAGGTCATTTCAAACCTCACTATTCCCAAGTTGTGTGTAAGTCAGCATGGAAATAAGGAAGGCTGGCAGACTGAGAAATGATAGATGACTGACAGACTGCTCTTCTGAATAAGAAGTGTGTTGAAATTTAAAAGTCCTATTTGTCAGCTTACCATATGCTTTTCTTAAAATTAACTCACTTGGGCAGTGATGAATAAAAATAGGCTGTATATTAGCAATGTAAAAGTTTCAAAAAGGGATAATCTTTTGATTCAACTTCCTGTCTTTAAGTCTACAACAACAAAATCATACTAGGAGGATAGCCACAGATTCTTTGTCCAATGTTGGAAAGTCTGCAGTGCTTTTTCAGAGATTATAAAACACACATTGCATGAAAGTCATTCAAGAAAAGTGTAAGCATGTTGTATACTGCCATGTCTTTAGAGAATGCATAAATTTATAGGATTTTAGAGTTTGACCATCTAGTTCAGTGCTTACTCAAAATATTAATTTCTTCCACAAAATCTGTGGCATGTGCGCATCTTGCCTGTGCTGAGAAATAAGACTAGAGTTCATAATGCCTATAGAATCTAGGAATCTCAGAATTAGAAGGAAACTCTGAGGTAAAAGTGACAATTTTATACCCAAGTAGGAATCTCTCCTAAAACACTTCTTGATAAATGGCTATTATTCTTGTCAAAGCAATCCATTCCAATTTTGAATATTGTTTGGTTAGACAGTTTTCCTTCTTAAATGGGGCTCCTAAATTAAGATCTTCCAGTCAGAATTCAAGTGCATTTAACTATATTCTATTATCATTGACTTTGTAAATGCACCTAGTTATGTGACCTAAGGCAAATCACTTAAACTTTCTGAATTTCAGTTTTCTCATAAGTAAAATCAATTATGATTTTAAAGGATAATATTTTCCTATATAACTCAACTATAATTTTAATGAATACGTATGTAATATTATAGGATATAGGTTATATAACATATACCACATATACATGGCTATATGTATAAATATATGTATGTGATTATATACATATATACACATATATTTTATGTAAATATACATACAGACATGAATAGACAGATGATTGACTATGCTAATGTATGCATATATATGTATATAGGTACGAATACATATACACACATGTGTATAGTAAGTTAGATTTCTCAATGAATTGAAGTATCTCAGGACATTGAGTCAGGAAGTCCTAAATTAAATTCCTTCCTCATGTATTTCCTTGTTGTGTGACCTTGAACAACTTCCTTAACTTCTCTGTCCCTTAGTTTCCTGATACATACATATATATATATAAGGAGAGGATAAACCTGCTTCACAAGGTTGTTATGAAGATCAAATGAAATAAAACATACAAAAGTTCTTTCTAAATCCTTAAGGTACTGTTTAAATATTTGTTGTCATTATTATTGAAACAAATGTAAGGTTTTATTATTACTACTAAATATTATGCTACATAAAGATGGATATGAAACTACTCAGCAGACTCTGTTGTGACATATTAACAATACTTTTCATTTTATCTTTCCCTCCAAGATTCTATTTTATTTATTTACAATTTTCTCTGAATCCTCTTTCTCTTCTCGACAATTACCAAATTATATAAATACACTCATGACAATGAATGCCTTATTATGGTTGAGTATAGCAAAATTATTACCTTAAACTTCCCATATACTACTCCACATTTGTTCACTTGAATAAAAGAAACAAACAAAAACCTATAATAACTTTTAAGCATTACTCTAGATTATTGGCAACTTGACATTAGAACCTCATTAAAATACATCTCTATTGCAAAATAAATAAGGAGGTAAGTGCTGTGGGTCAGGATTGTATTACATAATTCCTCATACTTCCCTCACCTCTCACCCCTGGAAATTATAAAATAGACCCAGAGTAATTTTATTTGGTTTCATTTTCTTTTGGTTTGACCTGAAACCCAGTTGTGTGCCCTTTAGGCAAAGAGTATGTAAGGACCACTCATCCAAGACTCCACCATGAAATTTCCTTGTGGGCTACTTTTAACCTCCTTGAAAACTGCATTAAAAGCAAAACAAAACAAAACAAAACAAAACAAACAAACAAACATAATAAACCACTTCTTTGTGGTTTCTTTTCTCAGAGGTATAACACTGATTACACTCCAGTACAATCCTTCCACAGTTCAATTGTTCAAGAGCAGGCACCATCTCCTGATGAGAAGCAATGCAGTGAGAAAATGGAACAGTGAAACCAAACCAAAGAAAACAACAGTGGCAATAAAACAAAATAATGATGCTGGGACAGAAAGAAAGACTGAGGTGAAAGGCAGCTAGAGCAGTGGAACTTTGGTACAGAAACAGACAGAAGAATTGATTAGGAAGCAACAGAACACAGGACTTCCCTGAGAAGGAGAAAATTTTTACTTTACCCCTTCTTGGGTCCTTACTCGGTTGTTGTTTTTCACTTGTGTCTAGCTCTCTCTATAGCCAGTTTCTAAGGCTGGGTTTCAAGGCCCGTCCAAGCTGAGTGCTCTATTCACTACACCACCTAGTTGCTGTAGGACAGGACTGTAAATCAAGTGAACTGATTAGCTTGTAAAGGAGGATTTGCCCCCAAGAAATGACTCTAACCATCCTGTAGTTCTTTCTCCTTGTAGATATGGAACCAATGAGGATAATATCATTACTTTGGAAGATTTTATAGTCCTTATGGGAAGATGGAGGCCCCGAAGAAAGATAGAATACTCTTTGACTCTATAAAAAAGACACTATGTTCTTTTACTTTCTGGAGGCGCCCCATATAACATAGGATCATACTTCACATGAGTTGTAAAGGGATCTGAGAATGCAGAGGCAGAGGACCAACAGGAAAGGAGAACACAATTTCTTCATTATATATGGGTTTGTATGCATTTTTCTTTCTTTCTTTCTTTCTTTCTTTCTTTCTTTCTTTCTTTCTTTCTTTCTTTCTTTCTTTCTTTCTTTCTTTCTTTCTTTTTTTGGAGAGGGGAAGGTAGGGCAACTGGGGTTAAGTGACTTACCCAAGGTCACAGGGCTAGTTTTTTTTTTTCTTTTTGTTAAGTATCTGAAGCTTGATTTGAACTCCGGTCCTCCTGACTCCAGGGCCGGTTCTCTATTCACTTCACCACCTAGCCACCCCATGTGTATGCATTTTTCTTTGTTTTTTACTCGAAATTATTAAATATTTTATATTTGATGCTTGAACACTTGTATGGGAGAGTTGATAGTTTCCCTTCAAGAGGTATCAGATACTAATATTCCAAGGTTTTACCTATGTGGAAAGAAATGAGAGGATGGTACTCAAGTTATACCCTCATTTTTTTCTTTCAAGAAGGCTTCTGTGACATAAATGTCAGACAACTATTCTAGTTTATCTTTATTTATTTTCATTAAATATATAAAATAGCAAAAATATTTATAATGAAGCTTACATACTTGAAGTATCTGAATTGTCATTAGTTCGTTTTCCTCTCCAGAAAACATCTCTTCGATGAATTAGCAGACAGTTTTCAAGAGTTTCTGTAATAGAAAAAAAAATCATTACTCTGTGGTAACCTGTGATAACTCTCTCTCTCCTTCATTAAGCTAGTCCTTTAATGACCCATACATAATCCATCTTTAAGCCTGAATTGGAAGTCTTTTCAGCTTGAAAGGATTTGAAAGAACTTCTGTTCTGCTGGCATAACCTTAAAGAAACTAAGGTTAACTGAAAGCCATACTGAGCAATTGGAGGAAGACTTTTATGATGGAAATGTCATAATAGTTTTTGCATAACTATATCTATACATATACACATATACATTTACACACTTATGTGCATATACATGTGCACTGTGTATATGCATATATGTATGTGTGTATTATTATGTATGTGTAAAGTATAAGTACATCTGAAATAATAGAGCTAGTGATTAAAGCACTAGGCTTGGACTCAGGAAGACAAAGGTTCAAGTCTGACTTTAGATACTTAGCAAATCATTCAATTTCTATGTACCTCAGGTTCCTCATCTGTAAAATGATAGATGATCAGGTCCCACCCACCTCTAAATTTATGATCACTTTAAGATTAACCAAAATCTCTATTTCATTTAATTTTTTAATAACTTTCTTAGATATGTCATTCAAATATCACTTTGACAATTTTACTGATAAAGAACTTTTCATATTTGCCTAGGTTACAAGGTTAGTAAGTCACCAAATTCTTCTACTGACACTTTGACAGAAATTTTCTGATTCCAAGCACAAAGCTTTCTAAATTATCGTTATATATAAAAATTATCACTTTATCATAGTCAATTTCCTAGTCATGACTACACACATAGTATATAAGTCAATAAATGATAAATTTATTAAGTAATTAACGTCTATTCAATATGAGGTGTGTTGGTAGGGATGTAGAAATCAACACAAATAATTTATATTTACACAGATAAGGCAGAACACTTAATACACATTAATTCTGATCCACTAATTCAGAACATTTTATAATTCTCATAGGTACTTAAATCGAATTTGTTTTTTTTCACAATATTCATGAAATTAAAATTAATTTTAAAAAATAACAAAATAGTTTTGCAAGGAGAATATTTTGTGGTAGACTTCAGAAACTCTAGAAACCCTTACACACAGACATAAGCACATATTATATATACACATATATAAGGCCCCCCAGAAGAATGAGTTTGAGGGCCTCCTGAGACTAATTATATACATACCCATATGGGAGATACAGTTCATTATTACAAAAACATTACCTGGGATTTGGAAAGGGACAATAGGACATCTTGGAGATACTGAAAACTATAGGTTTGGGACTGAATGAATGCAAGAACTGGCAGCAGAGGCAGATTATAGGAGCAGAAGCTATTCAGATAGGATCAAGAGCGATTGGAGGCCCCATGGAGTGGTCAGTTTTATTGTCCACCTCAAGCAGAGGGAAATAGCAACCAGAGTGAAATCAAAGTCTGACTGGTAGTAGACATTCCATCCTAATAAGCTAAATGACTGAAAGATGTCTTCTTTCTCCTCATCATTTGCCCCCTTTATCCTTGTACATGGAGATAAGATTTTAGAATCTTCTGCTGCACTATTTTGCTGACTTTTCACTGGCATAATCTGTATGTTTGTGTGTGTGTGTGTGTGTTTGTAAGCATGCTTGTTAAGCTAGATACATTTAGATGAAGAAAACTTATTCTCTATTTTTTGACCATGTCCCTGTCTCAAGCCCTAACTCAGTAAACCTTTTTGTTGCTTGTCACCGAAAGGTTTAGATTAAAAAAAAATAAACTATCTGCATCAAAAGCCCTTTACAATATGGACTATATCTTCTACATATGCCATTTTCTTATACCTTACTCTCCCCCATATACTTTGTGATCCAGTGACCTCAGCCTTATTTCTTTTTCTTGCACAGAGGACTCCCCAAGCTTCATTTAAATCCCAGAAAATCTCACCTCTTACAGGAAACATTTTCTGATCCTTCTCCATTTTATTTCTTTTCTTCTGTTGATTTCCAATTTATGCTATATGTAGCTCATTACAAATAATTGTTTGCATGCTTTCTCCCTTGTTATACTGTAAACTTCTGGAGAGCAAGGATTAACTTTTGTACATGATATATTACCTAGTACATAGTGGGCACTTAATAAAGATTTATTTGTTATTTGATTAACAAGAAAATTTATCTCTTAAGTACGGACATTTTCCCTGTCTCCCATGACTAGAATTTTTTGCCTCCTCATCACTGCCTCTTGGCTTCTTTCAAATCTCAGCTAAAATTCCACCTTCTATGAGAAACCTTTCCTAATCATCCTTAATGATAGTTTTTTTCCCCGCCATTGATTATCTCAAATTAATCTTGTTTATACAGTCAACTCTCAATGTTCCTAGAATATGATGTAAAATTAAAAAAAAAACACAAATGTTGGTATATTTAACATATGGGAAATAGGTTAGGTCCTATCAATACTTATAGGACCATCAGTATCTATAATCTTTCATGAGGGATTACAAAATAAACTTTTCTGCATACAATTCTTTATAATGAAATATTCATTCTAATAACATGCACTTTTCCTAATACATTAACCATGAATAACCCATACAGTGCAGCATGCAAAATAAAATTGTTAACATGCAAAACATTTTTCTTTTCTAATTATTCCCTAGAATTCTGTAACCCTTTCTGCTAGTATATCAATCACAAATTGATTTCAGACAATATTCACTTTTCATGACACATGGAATCTACAATACCATAAATACTGTACTGCAAACAAAATTATTAAAGCTAAACTATTTTAACCTGCATCTTTCCTTCCATTGTGTCATATGCTGATGTGAGAAAGTTATAGTATACTATAGTCTTGTAAACCTCTTTGACTTGACTGCCTTCTGAAAGCCAAGGGAGAAGCTACTGGGCATTTATTCCTTGCTGTTTAAAGACACCAAGAAAAGCGAGGTCTTTACATCATCTCTGATATTTTGCCCTCCTCAGCTGGTGGATAATGTTGCAGATCATGTAGAATACACCAGTTTGAATTAATCTGTCTGTGACATCTGTTTTATGTGCTATTCAAGACCTTTAAGGTTCTCAGATTATGGGAACATATAAGGGACGAGCTAATATTTAACCTTGAATATATCAACAATGATGTAATCAGGAGCCTTGATAACTTTAGCCATCTGGTTGATTAGGCTTACAAATTCCAGGATGAAATTTTCTAACACCTTTATTTTATCACTAAGCCATATTACTATCTTTGTACACTTTGGCTTAGAGCCCAAAGGGTTTTCACTATGCTTTGGTACATAAAATTGAAACAGAAAACTTGAGTTTTAGTGGAAAACAAGGAAAATATGCAATGAGACTTCTGGGAGTCAAGATGGTGAAGTCACTAGTAAATCACTGTCACTCTCCCATATTCATCTCTGACTAACCATGAAAGAGTGCCCCAGAACAAATCCTGGAACACTAGAGCCAGTGGAAAAACAGGGTGGGACATTTTTTTTTTTTTTTTTGCCTGGAGTACTTGGAGGATAGGCAAGAAAAGTTCATCTCACTGGGGAAGAAAGGGACTGCACTCTACGACAGGAAGTATCCCAGCAAACCAGCAGTAAGCCCCACCTTAGCAAACCAGTGAGAGACCCCAAGTCCCAGTGTAATTGATCAGGTAAGAGCTAGCACCAGGGTCCCCAATGAACCTTAGCATAGCTAGAAGAACTGGTGGACTGTAGCTTGGGGAATCACTATGTGCTTCAGTGCAGCCCTGGGCAGGCAGGGATACTCTAATGGCCAGACCTCTACATGCTTCAGTGTATCTCAGAATGGGTAGGTATCATCCAGAGGCCAGGTCTCCATAAGCTTCTGTGTAACCATAGGAAAACACATAAAAACCCTGCCTGGCCTCAGTACACTCCAGAGAGAATCACTAGGACCCCAGTTCAACACCTAGTAAGCTGCCAGACCCCTATAGCCTTCAATAAAATCACCTAAGTTCCCAGCACACAAAATCTGTGACCAGGCACCTTGTCCCTAAAACAAGAAGCTTGGTACAGTGCCCACTGTGCTCCATCAGGAGAACTCAACTTTAAAAGCCAGGAAATAGGCAAACACCATGAACAAGAAGCCAAAACAAATATTGAACATAGAAAATTACTATGGTGATAGGGAAGATAAAAACATAAACTCAGAGGACAACACTGTCAATATATCTACATCCAAAACCTCAAAGGAGAAAATAAATTGATCTCCAGCCCCCAAATTCTTCTTGTAAGAGCTCAAGAAGGATTTTGAAAGTCAAATAAGAGAGGTAGAAGAAAAATTGGGAGAATAAATGAGAGGTATGCAAGAGAAAGAGTAAACATTTTGGAAAAGGAAGGACAAAATTTGACTGAAGAAAACAATTCCTTAAAAAACACAATTGACCAAATGGAGAAAAAATATCCACTGAAGAAAACAACTTGGTAAAAAATAAAATTGAACAAATGGAAAAGGAGATACAAAACTGAAGTGAAGAAAATCATTCCTTAATAATTAGAATTGGGCAAGTGGAAGCTAATTACTCTATGAGACATCAAGAATTGGTTAAAGAAAATTTAAAAAATGAAAAAGTGGAAGAAAATGTAAAATACCTCATAGGAAAAACAACTCACCTGGAAAGTGAATCCAGAGGGAATAATTTAAGAATTATTGGACTACCTCAAATTCACATAAAAAAAAAAAGCCTGAGCAAATATCTCCTGAAAAAGATCCCAAAATAAAAACTCCAGGGAATAAGGAGAACATTTTGGAAGCATCCAGAAAGAAATAATTCAAACATCATGGAACTATAGTCAAGATTATGAAGAGCTCAGGGCGGCTAGGTTGCTCAGTGAGTAGAGCACAGGCCCTGGAATAAGGAGGACCTAATTCAGATCTGGCCTCAGACACTTGACACACACACACACACACACACACACACACACACACACACACACACAAAAGCTAGCCATGTGACCTTGGGCAAGTCACTTAACCCCAATTGCCCTACTCTCCCCCCTCCAAAAAGAAAAAAAAAAGATTATGAAGAACTCAGCAGCTTCTACATTAAAGAATGGCTGGCTGGGATATGATACTCCAGATGGCAAAGGAGCTTGGATCGAAACAAAGAATCAAACACCCAGCAGGAGTGAGCATATTCTTTCAGGTTAGGAGACATTCAATGAAATAGGAGATTTTCAATCATTTATGATGAAAAAACCAGAGCTGAATAGAAAATTTGATCTTCAAATACAAGATTTGAGAGAAGCAAGAAAAGACCAACAGGAAATGGAAAAAAATGTTATTCAATGAGGTTAAACTGTTTACATACCTACATGGGAAGATGACACTAATGACTCTTGAGAACTGTATCTTTATTATTGCAAACAGAAGGGGTATATATAGACAGAGAGTGTGTGTACAACTTGATTTTGATGTGGGGGTGGAATAATAATTAAGGTGTACAAAAAGGATTATACTGGGAGAAGAGGAAAGGAGGAGCAGAAGAGGTGCAAAGAACTATTACCATATAGATGAAGAAGTGGGGAGGTGAGCATTGTCTGAACCTTACTCTCATCTGTTTGTGCTCAAAGAGGGAATAACATACACACTAACTTGTATACAGAAATCTATCTTACTTTATAGGGAAGTAGGAGGAGAAAATAAAGAAGAAAGGGAGGGGTGGATAGAAGAGAGGACACAATGGAGAAAATAAGTGGTGGAAGTAAGTAGAAGCAAGGACAGATTGAGAGATGCTATGGTCAGAAGCAAAGTATTGGTGAGCAGGGAAATGGTGAAAGGAGAGAAAAAAGTACAGATGGGGAAAAATAGGAGGGAGAGAGACAGTAATTATAGCTGTCAATTTGAATGGGATGGACTCTTCCATAAAATGGAAACCAATAGCACAGTGGATTAAAAACTATAATCTTACAATATGTTTTTTATAAGAAACACATTTGAAGCAGAGAGATACAGAGTCAAGGTAAAAGTTTGAGCAGAATATGTTATGTTCAGCTAAGTTTAAAAATACAACTGAGGTAGCAATCCTGATCTCAGACAAAGCAAAAATAAAAATTGATGTAATTAAAAGAGATAAAGAAGAAAATTATATCTTGCTAAAAGATACCATAGACAATGAATTAATATCAATATTAAAAATGTATGCACCAGTGGAATCCAGTTTCTTTGAGGAGAAGTTAAGGGAGTTACAGGAAGAAATGGTATAGAAACAGACAGCAAATCTATACTAGTGGGGGATCTCAACCTCACCCTCTCAGAGTTAGGCAAATCTAACCACAAAATAAACAAGAAGAAAGTTAAGGAGGTTTTTAGAATTTTAGAAAAGTTAGATATGATGGACCTCTGCAGAAAATTTTATGGAAATGGAAAGAAATAGCTTTTTCTCAGCAGAACATGGCACCTACACAAAAATTGACCACGTATTAGGGCAAGAGAACCTCACAATCAAATGCATAAAGGCAAAATATTAGATTCATCCTTATTAGATAATGATGCAATAAAAATTATATGTAATAAATGATGCAGAAATATAGATTAAATTAATTAGAAACCAAATAATCTAACCCTAAAGAAAAAGTGGGTCAAATAACAAAATATAGAAACAATCAATAAATTTATTCATTCATGAAAGAGAATGACAATAATGAGGCAACATACCAAACTTATGGGATACAATGAAAGAGATTCTTAGGGGAAGTTTTATATCTGAATGCTTACATGAATTTAATAGAGAAAGAGGAGAAAAATGAATTGGGCATGTAATTTAAAAAGCTAGAAAAAGAACAAATTGATAATTCTCAATTAAATACCAAATTAGAAATAACTGAAAAGACAAAGGAGAGATCAAGAAAATTGAAATTAAGAAAACTATTGGACTAATTAAATTAAGTGCTAGTTTAATAAATAAAAAAATCAATAAAATATATAAAACTTTGGTTAATTTTATTTAAAAAATAGAAAAAAAAACAAATTACCAAAGTCAAAAATGAAAAGGGCAAATTTGACACCAACAAAGAGTAAATTAAAACAATAATTAGGAGCTATTTTGCCCAATGGTATAACAATAAATCTGACAATCCTACTGAAATAATTGAATATTGACAAAAAAGATAAATTGCTCATATTGGCATAAGGGGAAATAAAATACTTAAATAACCACATTTCAGAAAAAAACGAAATTGAATAAGCCATCAATGAACTCCCTAAGAAAAAAAATCTTCAGGACCAGATGGATTTGTAAGTGAATTCTAACAAACATTTAAAGAGCGATTAATTCCAATACTGTATAAAGTATTTGGAAAAACAGGAAAAGAAGGGGTCCTACCAAATTGTTTTTATGATACAGAAATGGTATTGATACCTAAACCAAGAAGAGCCAAAACAGAGAGAGAAAATTATAGACCCATTTCCCTAATGAATATTGTTTTAAAGCAACTGGGGTTAAGTAACTTGCTCAAGGTTACACGGCTAGTCATTATTTATGTGTGAGTGCTCATTTTCTGAGGCCGGTTTCTATCTTGGGTCGTCCCAACTCTGAGGCTGGAGCTCTTACTCACTGCGCCACCTAGTCCCCTCTCCCTAATGAATATTGCTGCAAAAATTTTCAATAAAATATCAGCAAACAGACACTAGCCCCCTCTCCCTAATGAATATTGCTGCAAAAATTTTCAATAAAATATCAGCAGACACTAGCAAATTCCCTAACGAGATTTATACCAGAAAAGAATGGGTGGTCACTATTAAGAAAATTTTTAGTTTAACTGACGATATAAATAACAAAAATAACAGAAATCATATGATTATCTCAATAGATGTGAAGAAGCTTTTGCCAAATACAGTACCTATTGCTCTTCAAAACACTAGGGAGCATAGGAATAAATGGAGTTTTCTAAAAGTCATAAGTAGCATCTATCTAAAACCACCAGTAAGCAATAAATGTAACGGAGATAAGCTAGAAGCATTTCAAATAAGATCAGGGGTGAAACAAGGATGTCCGTTATTACCACCGTTATTCAAAATAGTACTAGAAATGTTAGTTTTTAGCAATAAGAGAAGAAAAAGAAATAGAAGGAATTAAAATAGGTAATGAAGATGATATTATGGTATAACTAAAGAATCCTAGAGAACTAATTTTTTAAAAAAATATTAATAACTTTAGCAAAATTGTAGGATATAATACAAGCCCACATAATTCATTGGCATTTCTTTATCTTATTTACAAAGCCCAGAGGAAGAGATAAAAAAGAGAAATTCCATTTAAAGTAACTGTAGACAATATAAAATATTTGGGAGTATACTTGCCAAGAGAAACTCAGGAACTATATGAATAAAATTAAAAGCATTTTTTCACACAAATAAATTCAGATGTAAATAATTGGAAAAATATCATTTGTTCATGGGTAGGCCGAGCTAATATAATAAAATGACAATTCTACCTAATTTAATATACTTATTCAGCTCCATACCAATCAAACTGCCAAAAACTATTTTATAGGGCTAGAAAAATAATAATAAAATTCATCTGGAAGAACCAGGGTCCAGAATACTGAGAGAATTAATGAAAAGAAATGTAAGGAAGGTGTCGTAGGCATACCAGATCTGAAATCATATTACAAAACAGCAGTCATTAAAAGTACTTGGCACTGGCTAAGAAACAGAGTGGTGGGGGCAGCTAGGTGGTGCAGTGAATAGAGTACTGGCCCTGGAGTCAGGAGGACCTAAGTTCAAATCTGGTCTCAGACACTTAACTCTTACTAGCTATGTAACCTTGGACAAGTCACTTAACCCCAATTGCCCTGCCTTCCCCCTGATTAAAAAAAAAGGCAAAAAAATAAACAGAGTGGCAGATCAGTGGTATAGAATAGATACATAAGACACAATAGTCAATGACTATAGTAATGTACTGCTTACTAAACCCAAAGACTCCAGCTTCCAGGAAAATAACTAACAAAAGCTTCTAGAAGATTTGAAAACAGTATGGCAGAAACTGGCACAGACTGACATCTTACACCTTATACAAGATAAGATTAAAATTGATATGTGATTCTACATAAAGGGTGAAGCCCTAATCAAATGAGAAGAACCAGGGATAGTTTACCTGTCAGATCTATGGAAAATGGAAGAATTTATGACCAAACAAGAGATAGAAAACATTATGAGAAACAAAATGGATAATTTTGATAACATCCAACTAAAAAGATTTTTTTTTTTGCACAAAGTCACTGCAACCAAGATTAGGATGGAAGCAGGAAGCTGGGAAACTATTTTTACAGTCAACCTCTGATAATGGTCTCATTTCTAAATTATATAGAGAACTGAGTCAAATTTATAAGAATACAAGTTAATTCCCAATTAATAAATGGTCAAAGAATGTGAATAGTTAGTTTTGGGATGAAGAATTTAAAATCATCTATAGTCAGATGGGGAAAAATGGTCTAAAACACTATTGATTAGAGAAATGTAAATGAATACAACTGTGTGGTAGCACCACACACCTGTCATATTGCCCAACATGACAAAACAGTAACATGATAAATGTTGGAGATGTGGGAAAATTGGAACACTAATGCATTGTTGGTGGAGTTGTGAATTGATCCAACCATTTTGAAGAACAATTTGGAAGTATAACCAAAAGGCTATAAAATTGTCCATACCCTTTGTTCCAGCAATATCACTACTAGGTCTGTATCCCAAAGAGATCATAAAAATGTGAAAATTACCCACATGTACAAAAATATTTATAGTAGCTCTTTTTGTGGTGGCAAAGAATTGGACAGCACAGTGTCTGGCACACAGAATAGGTATTATATTAATATAAGGGAAGTGTAATACACACACAGATACATCATCCTGTAAATTAGAAATAAGGACTGCCATGTGGTACAATGGATAGAGTTCTGATCCTAAAGTTGGAAAGATTCATCTTCCCAAGTTCAAATATAGCCTCAGATATTTACTAGCTGTGTGACCCTTGACAAGTGACTTAATCCTGTTTGTGTCAGTTTCCTCATCTGTAAAATGAGCTGGAGAATGAAATGTCAAACCACTCTAGTACCTTTGTCGAGAAAACCTGAAATGGGGTCACAGAGAGGAGGACACAACTAAAAAAATGACTGAACAACAGCAAAACATAAGAAATACAGAATTATTGCCATAAAAGTTACTAATAGGTGTATCTGTAATTAAATTCTGGATTAAGGACATATATGAAACCTTGTCAAAAAACAGCCATTTAAAGTGTAATCTTTAATTACTCCAATTTTTCAAAGTCTAAATTAAATGTTTAGTCTGCTGTGTAGAGCAGTTGTGTTCAATTTTTCTTTTTAGTAGCTAAGATGTTTATTAGTATGATGGGATAATGGAAGAAGGAAGGGTTCTTTTTGACTAATTTTGGGTCACCCATGTTATTTATTTGATTTTATTTATATGGTGCACCATCCATTATCAAATAAATAACTATGTACTATCTATTCTAAGAAAAGGAGTATAGAACAGATGGCTTTAGTTGCAACTAAATTTTAAAAAACACACTTTGATAATCCTGTAGCTCAGCATTTCTCTAATGTACTTTTGCCTCACTATAGAGCAAAGACTAGGATGGCTTCATGCTTTCTGGCATAGATAAAGCATAATATACCAACTCAATTCCTTCAGGTCACATCTCCAGAAATTCTCTAAAACCTGAAATCTATTGGCTAAAATAGAACATTAAATATGGGTTAGGTGTAGAGTAATGGTGGAATCACACTTACAAGGAAAGAAAAACAATTTCTTTCATTTAATTTTAAGTATAAGGGCAGGGGTTTCTATGCCACCACCTTTAATGTAGTTATAGAAAACCCTGGCATACTGATTAATTCAATCAACCTAAAAGCAAACTAGGTTGGGATGAAACCTTAATCAAAATCAGATACACCTTTGAGCTGTGGATAAAATAGCAAGCTAGCCCAAGAGTCCTTCATTTATGATATTTCTTCCTACTCTAAACCAATATACACTTATTTTAATGATACTCAATTTGAATTCTTTACAGATTGTAGTGTTCTTTGTCCCACAGTCATATAAGAACATAGTGAATTGAATGCTGTGCCTGGAGCCAGGAAAACTCCATCTCGAATTCTACTCTGGCCTTAGACAATAGCTATGTGACCCCTTAACCCTGTTTGCCTTCATTTCCTCATCTGTAAAGTGAGCTGGAGAAAGAAATGGCAAAACACTCCAGCATCTTGGCCAAGAAAACTCCGAATGGGGACAGAGTCAGACATGACTGAAAAATGACTGAACAATAGTCCAAAGGTTCTCTAGTTCCCTCAGCATATCTGTATGGTGTTGGTGGCCAAATTCATTAATGAATGACTGCTGAGAAAGACTTTTTCTTGGGGGAGGAAGGGAATAGTTTTTCTCTCTCATTATTGCCCCCATCATTGAGCAGGTAACGGACTTATGAATGTCAAAAGGTGGGCATTCCCAAAGTTATCTGTAACAATATCCACTGGAGCTGGTAGGCCGAAGAATTAGTAGTGTTTAATGGTAGAGTATGCACTGGAAATTGGACACATTAAGGATAAACAAAAGACACAAAAAAGGAAAAAAAAAATAACCTGTAAAAAGGCCCGTTAGAATTGCACAAGGGCAACTTCTCTTGGAGCCTAGCAGAGCACAGTAATTAAAAACATAAGAAATCCATGAAGGGAAGAAGACTTCTAGTAAGCAGGAGTTACAAATTTCCCCTAGGACCCCACTGCTTGCTAAGGTTTAGATAGCTCTCCCCAGGAACCTTGTGGGGACCAGGGAGAATATGATCCTAGTTGTATGTTTTAACATTTGTCCTTGTCTAGCTGGCTTAATAAATACTGTTTCTAAAGGCTAAAGTCTGTCTAATAATCAGACGGAAATACATCAATATGGCCTTTTGTGCAACAGTATTAGAAACCACAAACACATTAAGTTACCTCTGGGTGGGGGAGGGAAGCAGTATTTAATAAGATCTACTATGTGCCATGTATTTTCATAAGCATTTCATAAATATTATCTCATTTATTATCTTTCTTGAATCACAGAGAGGAGAAAGTAACCATTAATTTACAGAGAGTCTGTTAATACGAAAAAAAAGAAGTTGGGATATAGGCCCAGATTGGATACAATATAAACTTTAAAATGTTCAGACAGTTCTCTGTGTATTTAGAATGATCTTTACATACCTAAAGTTTGTGCCCCTTACTGTTCATAAATCCAGCCCAAAAGAAGTTCTTTTTATCTATATGAGTACAGCACACTGCTAAACTTCAGAAAATTCATAATTATTTGAGTATAGTAAGTTATAAATATTATGTCACACATTTTTCTATAGTACATTTTCACATAAAATAAATAATATCATAGAATTTCTCTAGTTTCAATTCAATTTTGACGAGTAAAATTCTGGTAAGATATTAAATATATTTAGTTTTTTAATAAATTAGTTTATTTTTAGTTTATAAGATTCAATTCCATAGTTCCTTGAGTTTCATATTTCCCTTTCCACCCTACCCCGAACCCTCACTATGGCATATAGTCCAGTATAGGATCTGCAAATACTTTCACATTAGACATTAGTCAGGTTACAAAGGCTGATTGTACTAGATGGAATGAAAAATGGTAACGAGTAAATGAAACCAAACAACGAAAAGAAAAAGATCAAGTAGTTTGCTTCAATCAGGATTCAAACTCAGTTCTTTCTAGTTCTTTCTCTGGATGTAGGCATCTCTCTCCATCATGAGTCCTTTGGGATTGACTTATATCACTGCATTGCTGAGCAGAGTACAGTCTGTCATAGTTGGTCATGACACATATGTTGTGTCTATGACTATATACAAATTTCTCCTGGTTCAACTCTTCTTACTCAGCATCAGGTTACACAAGCCTCTCCAGGTAAATATGAAGTCCATCTGCTCCTCAGTTTTTATAGCACAATAATGTTCCATTACATGCATATACCACAGCTTGTTTAGCCATTCCCCAATTGATGGGCACCCCTTTAATTTCCAATTCTTTGCAACCTCGAAAAGAGCTGCTATAAATATTTTTGTACACATGGTTCTCCCTCCCACTTCTATGATTTCTTTGGGATATAACCCTAGAAGTGGTATTGCTGGGTATAAGGTTATGAAATTATTGATAGCCCTTTGTCATCTTAGCCAATCTCACTGGAGAGATGTGGTACCTCAGAGTTGTATTGATTTGCATTTCTCTGATCAATAGTGATTTAGAGCATTTCTTCATATGCATATAGATATCTTTAATTTCTTTCACTGAAAACTGCCTGTTCATATCCTTTGAGCATTTATCAATTGGGGAATGACTGGTATTCTTATAGATTCGACTCAATTCTCTGTATATATTAGAAATGAGTCCTTTATCAGAGACATCAGTTGTAAAAATTCTTTCCCAATTTCGCACCTCCCTCTTGATCTTGGTTACATTGGCTGTGTTTATATAGAAACTTTTCAATTTAATGTAATCAAAATTATCCATTTTGCATTTTATAATGCTCTCTAATTCTTATTTGGTTCTAAAGTCTTTCCCTCTCCACAAATCTGCCAGGTAAACTATTCCTGGCTTTCCCAGATTACTTACATTATCATCCTCTATACCTAGATCATGCACCCATTTAGACTTGATTTTGATATATGGTATTAGATAATGGTCTATGCCCAATTTCTGCCATACTATATTCCAGTTTTCCCAGCAATTTTTGTCAAATAGTGCATTCTTATCCCCAAAACTGGGGTCTTTGTGTTTATCAAACAATAGATTACTATACTCATTAATTGCTGGATCTCGTGCACCCAATCAAATTCCATTGATCCACTACTCTATTCCTCAGCCAGTACCAAGCAGTTTTGATGACTGCTGCTGTATAATATAGATTAAAATCTGGTATAGCTAGTTCACCTTCCCTAGGATTTCTTTTCATTAATTCCCTTGATATTCTAGACAGTTTATTCTTCCAAATAAATTTTGTTACTATTCTTTCTAATTCTATTAAGTAGTTTTTTTTGGCAAATTGATTCGTATGGCACTAAATATATAATTTAGTTTGGGTAAAATTGTCATTTTTATTATATTAGCTTGACCCAGCCATGAGCAACTGATATTTTTCCAATTAGTTAGATCTGACTTTATTTGTGTGAGAAGTGTTTTGTAGTGATGATCATATAGGTCCTGGGTTTGTTTTGGCAGGTATATTACCAAATATTTTTTAATGTCTACAGTAACTTTAAATGGGATTTCTCTTTCTATCTCTTGCTGTTGAATTTCATTGAGATATACAGGAATGCTGAGGATTTATGGGGATTTATTTTATATCCTGAAACTTTGAAAAAATTATTTATTGTCTCAAGTAGTTTTTTACTTGATTCTCTAGGATTCTCTAATTATATCATCATATTATCTGCAAAGAGTGATAGCTTGGTCTCTTCTTTGCCTAATTTGATTCCTTTGATTTCTTTTTCTTCTCTAATTGCTACTGCTAGTGTTTCTAGTACCAGATTGAATAAGAGGGGTGATAGTGGACACCCTTGTTTCACGCCTGATCTTATTGGACATACTTCTAGTTTATCCCTATTGCATATAATATTTGCTGATGATTTTAAATAGATGCTATCTACTATTTTCAGGAAGGCTCCATTTATTCCTATACATTCCTATACCTATGGTTTTCCTAAGATTGAACCATCTTTGCATTCCTGGAATAAATCCTACCTGATCAAAGTGTATTATTCTTGTAATAAGTTGTTGTAGTCTTTTAGCTAATATTTTATTTAATTTTTTTGCATCTAAATTCTTGAGAGAAATTGGTCTATAATTTTCTTTCTCTGTTTTATCTCTTCCTGATTTAGGTATCAGTACCATTTTTGTGTCATAGAAAGAATTTGGTAGGTCTTCTTCTTCACTAATTTTCCCAAATAGTTTGTAGAGTATTGGAATCCATTGTTCTATAAATGTTTGATAGAATTCACTAGTAAACCCATCTGGCCCTGGGGAATTTTTTCCTAGGGAGTTCACTGATGGCTTGTTTCATTTCTTTTTTTGAGACAGGATTATTTAAGTAATTTACTTCCTCTTCAGTTAATCTGGGCAACTTGTATTTTTGTAAATATTCATCCATTTCACTAATATTGTCAAATTTATGTGCATACAATTGGGAAAATAATTCCTAATTATTGTTTGGTTTCCTCTTCATTGTAGGTAGATTTTTGTTTTCTTCTTTCTTAATTTTTATCATATTGTTTTAGGGTCTATCAATTTTATTGTTTTTTTCATAAAACTAGCTCTTAGTTTTATTTATTAATTCAATAGTTTTCTTACTTTCAGTTTTATTAATATCTCCTTTGGTTTTCATTATTTCTAATTTATTACTAAATTGGGGATTTCAAGTTAGTTCTTTTTCTAGCTTTTTCAATTGCATGCCCAATTCATTGACCTCTATTTTCTCTAATTTACTCATGTTTGCACTTAGGGATATAAAATTTCCCCTAAGAACTGCCTCTAATGTATCCAACAAATTTTGGTATGTTGTCCTATTATCATTCTCTTGAATGAAATTATTGATTGTTTCTATAATTTCTTGTTTGACTCACTCATTCTTTAGGATTAAATTGTTTAATTTCCACTCAGTTTTCAGTCTATCTTTCCATGGACCTTTATTGTATATAATATTTATTGCATCACAATCTGAGAATGATGTATTTAATATTTCTGCCTTTCTGCACTGAATTGTGAGGTGTTTATGCCCTAGTAAATGGTTTATTTTTGAGGATGTATTATTGAGATCAAGGTCTCAACCCCAGCCTTATCTTACCTTATCACTAGGTCGTCGGACGTCTCTGGCTTCTTGTTACCAAGAAGAACTTTACGCCCACAGAGCACCCACAGACACAGTAGTAGGGAGACAAGCTGTTTATTCAACTACATCTTAAGTGCACAGCAAGCAAGAAGGAACTGGAACCGTAACTCCTGCTCTAACTCCAACTGTAACTCTTGCAACTGATGCAACTTCCTCCAAACCTCTTACTATATCCCCCGTGGAGGAGGGCCATGTGGGGGCCAATCATGTTCTTTCCCGAGTACATCATTAGAGACAAGGGACCACCGTCCTTACCAGAAATCCTCAGGGCACTGCCACGTAGAGCAATACCCCCATGTCAGTGCTCCTGGCTTCCTTTTCCTGGGTCATTACACCTCAGGCAAACTTGTCCCAATAACGTCCCTCAGAAAGCCATGTGCACCCTCTCTGGCCTTAAATGACTGTCAAGTCCGTACTCACGTGACCAGCAGCGTTTGAGTCGGCACTCGTGACTAATCACCCCCTCACACAGGTTCACAACCCTAACAATGTACCATGAATTGTTGAGAAGAAAGTAAATTCCTTTTTATCCCCATCCAGTTTTCTGTAGATCTATCATATTTAGTCTCTCTAAAATTCTATTCGCCTTATTCAATATATTTAGTTTTAAAACATTGTAGGAAATTAATTCTGAAAAGAGCATCACTGTGAAGTTTTATCTACACATCAATCCAAGCAAATAAAACACAAAGTTTTAGCAGCGCCTTTATTAATTTCAGTCACCATACTATTGGCCTGCAGAACTGTAATCAACAAAATATTTACTCAAATTTTTCAGTCATTTTATTGCTTTATTGAAGTATGCAAACTTATATGTTTTTATTGTTTCTTGGTTGCTCATAGAATCATTAGCTTCCATTTGTTCCATTCTAATTTTTAAGAATTTTCTTCAGTGAGCTTCTATACCTCCTTTTCCATTTGACCAGGGCTGCTTTCTAAGTCATCTTCTCCTCATTGACATTTTGTACTTCTTTTGACATTTGGAGTAGTCTATTTTTGAAGTTGTTATTTTCATCAGAATTTTTTTGGGGAGTCTCCTTTAGCATTTTTCATTATTTTCTTGAACCACTCTCATTTCTCTTCCCAATTTTGTCCTCTTCTTCTCTTACCTGATTTTCAGAATCCTTTTTTAGCTCTTCCATGATCTGAGATGAATTCATATTTTTCTTGGAATCTTTAGATGGAGGAGTTTGGCTTTCTTCTCTACTTCTGGTTATACGTTTTTATCTTCTTTGTCACCAAAGTACAATTCAATAGTCTGGGGGTTTTATGCTGTTTGCTCATTTTCCCAGTCCATTACTTGTCTTTTTAACTCTTTGTTAAGGTGGTCTGGAGTGTACTATCCCAAGCTTCAAGGATTTTGTGTATTTGTTTTGAGAAACACTTCTAGAGACAGACATGTAAATTCTCCTTTCTTCCAAGGTTACAAGATCAAATTAGAGATGGTTACTCCTCTCCTGGGACTGTGCTCTGATCTGTGAGTGACCACAAGGATTTTTTCTGCATCAGAACTGTGAAGAATATTCCTTCTTCACCATTGCCACAAGCTCCACCACACCAATGCTCCTCCTTAGCCCAGGACCACTGCCTAGGACTGCAACCCAGATCTAAGCACAGGCAAAACAAGAGAATCCTGCCTCAGCACAAGTAAAGAGATCCCTGCAATCCCTCTCTGATTAGCCATTAGATCATCACCCACCATCTGTAGGCTGAAAGCTCTGGGAGCAGTCTCTGCTGCCTGCCCTGGAGCTGGAAATTTGTTACACTCTGTCATTTTGTGGGTTTTGCTGCTCTAATATTGTTTAAAGTAATTTTTTACAGGTATTTGGAGGGGTTTGGAGGAGATCTCAAGCAAGTCCCTGTTTTTACTCTGCCTCTTCCATCTTTTCTCTACCCCTTTTATTGTACTTGCTCTCTATCTTTCTAGGTCTCTGATTTTCTCTCTCTCTCTCTCTCTCTCTCTCTCTCTCTCTCTCTCTCTCTCTCTCTCTCTTTCCTTCCTCAAATGATTTCATGTTTGCCCATCTATTTGCCTGTCAGTAGAATGTCAACTTCTTTAGGGCAGGTATTATTTCATTTTTGTCTTGTATTCACAGTGCCTAGCATAGTGCCACCTAACTGCTAAGTGTTTAACTAGTGTGTGTTGAATTTTTCAATTAAATATTCTTCAAAGAAGTAGGAAAAATGGCCAGGAAAAAGCTCAGCAACCAGTTGGTAGGGAGCTATTTCAATCATTTTAATTGAAATTCAATAAACATTTCAAAAGTGCTTATTATGTGTAAGCCATTGGGAATGGTCCTAGCAATACAAAAGGAGATATGACATAGCACCATCACTCAAATAATTTATTATCTAATAATGACAACCCATGAGACTTTTAGTAAATCAGTTCTCTGGAGGTCAGTTTCCGTATTTCTAGAATGTTGTAAAATGAAGGGGTTGGATTACATGATTTCAGTTGTCTTCACCAACTCTAAATCTCATAACCTCATAAAAGAGGGAAGTAATATATAAAAATAGCTAATAATAAAAGTGAGGGTGACAAAAATCATAATGATTGAATGAAGTCATAAATGTGATAAATATTTTATCAAATTTTGCATGGGCATGAGCTAGGATAGAAAGTCAACACATTAGAGGTCAGAATCAGGAGAGGAAAAAAAAAGATATTAGATGATTCACATCATTATCCCATTACTTACTGTATGCTAGAAATTTATTAAAAAGAGACAACAATGACTTGAATCCTGTAAAATGAAATTAAACAGGGGTATATGAGAAATCTTACACTTGAATAAAAAAATTTACTTAGCAAGTAATACTATGGAAGCATATAAAATGATAAGGGTATATTAGTGGGCTATAAGGTCAAAAAGAATCAAGATAGTACAGGAAAGATAATTACAGGAAAATAAAATAATCTTATGTAATCCCAACCCACATAAAGATATGATTAGTGTTCTTACACAGCCAGAATGAAATAATGAAAAGAGAACTGATCTCAAAATAAGGAAGATATTGGCTCACAGTACACAAGTAATACATACTGGCTGGGGGAGTCAGGACATCATTCTGCTTCATCATTCTGCTTCTTAATGCCCAATTGCTGTGTGCATTACAAGAAAAGTGGTGGTCTATATTGGTAGAAGTTTCCTCATCAGAATTCCTCAAATCAGTGAAATATGAAGTCCACTCTTGCTGTTTTCCCTCTGTCTACTTCACAGGTGCCAAAACTCTCTGACTCTTTACAGTGGGTACTCTCCAAGGGTTTGTTTTTGGCATTTTCCACAGTCTCCCCTTTGGCCGTAAGGCAGGAAGAGCACTGGATCTGGGGTCAGAGAACCTAGTTTCAAATTCCACCTTATTCACTCTGTTACCTCAAGTATAAGCATGTCGTATTATTAGATCTCAGTTTCCTCATTTGTAAAATTAGGGGATCAGAATAGTTGTCTTCTAACTCTAGTCTGATGATCCTCTGACCTCATTCACTTCCATAGCATCAAATGTCACTTTTTAGGTTCACAATTCCAAAGATATATCTTCAGCTTTGACATCTCTTCTGTGCTCTGGACCCATATCCCAGACTTCTTACAGGATATTTCCATCTGGATGTTCCATTGCCACAAATGTCTTAAACCAAGCCAATTTTCTTTTGTTGAGTATAATATTTCTGCCAGGCTTGTTAAAATGAATCTCCCATATCTTGTGTTAAAATATTTTTGGTTACATATTATTCTTTTTTTTGTCAATTTTCACATATTATAAATGACTAAGTCATATTTATTTTGGATCTCCTACATCTTGAACATTCTTCGTCTTTTCTTTATTCCAATTGACACCAAGCTAATAAAGTCCCTCATTGCCACTCACAAGGAATATTATAATAGCCTCCATCCTTCCTCCCATTCATCCTTCATGCTGTGGTCAGGCTTATATTCCTCAAGCGTAAATTGTGTTGTGTCACTTCTTCATTCAAACCACTTTGGCTTGGCATTTGATTATCTTCCCAGTATTGTGCTGGGATCAACAATTTTAAAGTTTTTGGTCCCAGGATCCCTTTAAATCTTGATTTATTGAGAAACCCAAAGACATTTTGTTTGTGGGTTATATTTATTGGTATTTAGCATATTAGAGATTAAAACAGACAAAATTAATATTCACTAAAATAGCAAAAGTAAAACCAATGCATCTATATATAAATAGCATTTTTATAAAACAATTACATTTCCTAATACAAAAAATAATAATAAGAGTTGCATTTTTTAGATATTTTTGCAAACCTGTTTAATTTCTGCCTTAGTAGGAGGTAACTGGATTCTCATTTCGGATTTTGTATTCATTCTGTTCTGTTGTGGTTTGCTCTCTCTCTCTCTCTCTCTCTCTCTCTCTCTCTCTCTCTCTCATTCTCTCTGTCTCTTTGATTGAAGTATATGAAGACAATCTGGCATCAAACATAAAAATTTCTATTGGAAAAAGGAGGCATATTTGAATAGAAAAATAATTTAGAGTTGTTATTAAAATGGTTTTGACTTCACAGATTTCCTGAGAGGGGTTCAGGGACCCCTAGGGGCATGCAAACACAACTCTGAGAGCTAGTATATATATATATATATAATCTCCCTTCTTACCTTATATGTACCTGTGTATTCATTTCTATTCCCTTCAACTATTCTCATACTGAGAAAAGTTTTATAAGATACATTTATCATTTTTCCATGTACTGATATAAATAGTTCAACTCTAATAAGTTCCTTATGATTACTTTCCCCTGTTTATCTTCTTATAGTGCCATTGCTTCTTTTATCTGAATGTCAAATTTTCTATTCAACTTTGTTTTTTTTCATTAAGAATGCTTGAAAGTCCTCTATTCCACTGAATCACCACATTTTCCCCTAAAACATGATACTCAGTTTTGCTGGGTAAGTTATTTTTCATATTAACCCCAGCTCCTTTGACCTCTAGAATATCATATTCCTAGCCCTTCAATCCCTCAGTGTAGAAGCTGCAAGATTTCTGTGTTATCATGATTGTGTTTCCACAATATTCAAATTGTTTCTTCTTGGCTGCTTATAATATTTTCTCCTCAATCTGGGAATTTTGGACCTGGCTATACTATTCCTAGGAGTTTTCTTTTTTGGATCTTTTTCAGGAAGTGATCAGTGGATTCTTTCAACCTCTGTGTTGCATTCTGTTTCTAAAACATCAGGGCCGTTTTCCATGAGTATTTCTTGAAGAATGACTTATAGGTTCTTTTTTTGATCATGGTTTTCAGGTAGTCCAATAATTTTTAAATTATCTCTCCTGGATCTATTTTCCAGGTCAGTGGTTTTCCCAATGAGATATTTCACATTGCCTTCTATTCTTTCATTTGTTTGGATCTGCTTAAGTGCATCTTGATTTCTCATAAAGTCCCTAGCTTCCATTTGCTCCAGTCTAATTCTGAAGGAATCATTCTCTTCAGTGAGCTTTTGAGATTTTTTTCCATCTGGCAAAGTTGGCTTTTTAAGGCATTCTTCTCCTCATTGCCTTTTTGAGCTTCTTTTGCCATCTGAGTTGGTCTATTTTTTAATATGTTATTTTCTTCAGTCAGGATGTTGACTCTCATTTCATAATTTTCTTGCATCATTCTCATTTTTCTTCCCAATTGTTCATCCCCTTCTTTTATTTGGTTTTCAAAATCTTTCTTAAGGTCTCCTATGGCCTGTAACCAGCCCATATCTTTCTTGGAAGCTTTTGGTGCAGGACTTTTGACTTTACTGTCTTCCTCCTGTTCCATGCTTTCATCCTTTTTGTCCCAAAAACAGGAATGTAAAGTTGGCTTGCTCTTTTTCCTTTGCTTCCTTTGCCTGGTCATGTTGCCACTCAGTTACTTGACTTTTGGGCTTTTTGCCAGAGTAGGACTCGGTCATCAGACAGTTGAGCTTTGTGCCAAATGTTGGTGCTTTCTCAGTTGCTGAAGTTATTAGTTGGGTGCCCTCTCTTAAGCCTCCACATGCTCTGGCAAGCTGGTTGCACACCCCAGGACCTCCACCCTACACCACAATCCAGCTACAAGCAAGTTGAAGCAAGATTGATTACCCTTCAGACTGGTTTCTTGTTTCCCCTACAATCTGCAGGCCAGAATCTGAAGCTGCCATGTGGCAGCAGCTGCACAGGCTGCTGTGCCTTAGTGCCTTTTTATCCTGGTGGGCAATGGCCAACCACATTCCCAAACTACCAGATCCCCAAGTCAATAATGCCCTGACTCCTCACTTTGTCTTTAGCATCTATGGGTTGATAATTTTGGAAACTGCCACAGCTGTTGATGATCTGAAGTCCCTCAAGGGAGAGCTGGTCAGACCTGCCCTGAGGCTAAAACTTCTGGCTTGTGTGGGCCTGGCCTCTGCATCCAGATCACTGTGCTGGCCACTTCCTGCTGGCCTGCCAGGCTGTCTTCAGTGGGAGGTCAGCTACTCTGTTTTATTTTGTGGGTTGTGTAGCTTCAAAGTTTATTCAGAGTCACCTTTTACATGAATTGGAGAAGGTAGGAATCAGATTCATTTGTTGATAGAGGCCTCAGACTTTGTTTTTGGGTCTATGTTGATTTCACAGGCAGAAAGTGAATTGATGAGGACTCGGGCAATGTATATGAATATTATTGTGGCTTTCTTAAGCTTTGTTTTCCCAGGAATAAAAACTGTGGGAAGGGAAACCATGAAAGCTGAGAGCCAACTTTGAGTCAAGAAGAAATGACTTCTTGGGTTTTTAATGCAAACTGAGAAGATCATGTTTTACTAGGGGTGGAGGACTTTGACTTTTATACTTTGTGTCAATTAAGGAGGCTTGCCTCCTGAAGGATGATTGAGTTATTAAATGAAGGTACTTTGTTTAAAACTATGTGACCACTTTGGTGAAAACTGCTTGGCCATTTTAGTGATAAGTTGCTATTCTGTACTTTGATTTCTGTCAATGTTTTTTCTTAGTTTGTTACTTTATAAATTGAGAGTTCACTGTATTGTGTAATCAGAACCTTGAAAGCTATTCAGAGGAGCAGTCCTCTGGAAAGCTGCTCATGCTTGGCTTTACACACTCCATCCTCTATACCATAGTACTCTTTATTTAAATATGTGTGTGTGTGTGTGTGTGTGTGTGTGTGTGTACACAGACACACAGACACACACACACACACACATATATATATAATACTTGAATTTACATATGCATATATGTAAATTCAAGTTATATTGAATTTACTTAGCCCGAAAATATGCTCTGTGCTTTTCTCATTTCTGTCTTTACTTTACAATACCTAGAATGTCATTCTCCTTCTCTTTTACTGTTGCATTTCTAAGCATTTAAGAAAGCCCATGTTAGATGGCATTTGCTTTCTGAAATTTTCCTTGGATCCCCAATGTTGGCAATGACTTTACTCCTCTCAACTCATATAACAGTGTTTTCCAACTCTTTAATTTTGTTTTCATGAATTATAACAACAATACTTGTTGTTCAGTTGTTTCAATTGTGTGCTACTCTTTGTGACCCAATTTGGAGTTTCTTGGCAAAGATGCTAGAGTGGTTTGCCATTTCCTTCTCCAGATCATTTTTCAGACCAGGATTTTGGGGCAAATAGGTTTAAATAAATGACTTGCCCAGGGTCACATAGCTAGTAAGTTCCTAAGGACAGATTTGAACTTAGATCTTCCTGATTCCAGACCTGGTGCTCTATCCACCATTTCACCTAGCTGCTCCCAGCAATAATAATAGTAGTAGCAATAATAGTAACAACAAAAAGGACAACAATTAACAGGAATATAGCACTTTAAGGTTTGGAAAGCAATTAACATAGGTTGCCTCATCTGAATCTTACAATAGCCTTCTGATTTAGCTGTTGATTTTATTTCTACTTTACAGTTGAGTAAATTCAGGTTTAGAAAGGTTAAATGACTTTTCCAAGGTCACATAGATAGAAGAAATGGAGATTGTGCTCTCCTAGATCTCATACAGGGCATTATGACACCTAACATAATTTGAAACAATATACTTCTATTGTAAAGAAACATAGTTTTCAATGGATTTACTTATGGCATATATGCAGGCTCAAGGAAATGCCGGTGACATGGAACCTATTGCCTGTTGGTGATAATACTGACATAGCAGAGTGATTTGGTGCTTCAGGTAGACTTTGTATTGAGGTGGCAAGGCTTCCAGATTATATTTGTTAGGGTAATATCTTGGGCTATCCTTTACTCATCCTCTATATTCTTCTGCGAAATACTTCTTCAGTGCCCATTTTCTTATAAGATTCTGAAACATTAGTCATGGGAGATCTCAAAGGTAAAATTAGTCTTAGCATCAATGGGGGATGCTTGTCCTCACACCACTTGTTGACACACTTCACAATCAAATGACAATCACTACTGCTAAATACTTTTAGGTTTTATGAAGGAAAATAGTACTGCTAAACTGCAAAATTGGGAGAAAACAGCAATTATAGCCAAAGGCCCTGAATACTAGCCTTTCTGCCATGTCAGAGCCAGCCTATATTATTACAAAGAGGCAAAATTTCCTCAGAACTTTTTTGGAAACTAGTCCCAAAACATTCTATGAGAGCATAAAAATAAAATCATTAGTGGCTATCTTAATAGAGTAAAGGTGTCAAACACATAGCCTAAGGTGACGTGGAGCCCACAACACTGGAGTGCACTGGAAAGCAGATTAAAATGTAATTGAAAAGTGTTTAATAAAATAAATAAAATTATAGTAAATCACATTAATTTTAACATGTGGTTTTCTAAGTAAATAGTTGCCCAAAGGAGTTCTTATATAGGGCTTAATGATTCCAGCTCTATTTTAATTTGATACCACTATTACAGAGGACAGAGCTGGACCTTTGTGAGAAGGAAGTTTCTTTTGCTCCCAGTAATTATAAGTAAACAAGATAATGATGATGATGATGAAAATGGTGAAAATGACAGCTAATATTTATATAGTACTTACTCTGTGTCAGGCACTGTGCTAAGCATTCACGACATTGAATAACAGAATCTTGGTCAGTCTTGGGTTGTGCTACATTGCTCCTACATTCTCTCCAAATTAAAAAATATACTTTTATGATTTTCTTTGGCTTCAGTCTCTATCTAGACTTTATTCTTAACCAAAGGATGGTATATTGAAACATAGGTCTGTTTATCCAAATATGAAATGAAAAAGCTATGAAATAGTTATTATCCTTGAACCCCATCTATTTTATTATACCTATGTATGTATATATGTATGCATATATGTGTGTATGTATGTATGTATTTAGTAGTTACTACAGATTTCAAAGGATTGTGGTAGAATAGAGTTGGACAGGTTCCTAGAAAATGTGTAGTCCAATTGAATTGGTTGTTTATCAAGTGCCTACTAAATGCTATGTATTATGTTGGTTCTGCAGATACAAAGACAAAAATAAAGCTATCCTTGTCTTCAGTGAATTTCTTTTCTACCATCCAGAGATGTTAAGTGGCATGACCCAAATGACTTTGAATGTAATTTAGTGCATAGGGTCATTGATTTGGATCTTAGTTTTAGAGCTGGAAGGGCTCTAAATCTGTACATTGGCAATAACAAAATATAACAATACCTAGAGAAATAATATCATTATATTGGCTAGATCTTCAGTGTGGGGTATGCAAGAGTCATACCACTATAGGTTTCAGCTTCAAGGCACCTTGAATGACATCTAATTCAAGTCTATCACTTTACAGATAAGGAAACTCAGACCTAAGGAGGTTAAATGACAACAAAAGTCATGCGGTATTTATACTCTAATCCAGAAAAAATATGATATTCATGAATATTATTAGGTAATAGCATCCCTTACTAATTCAAAATACAAAATGCATTAAAGATTTTTAAATTTAATACACATTTCAACTTGGATTTAGATTATTCAATTCTCAGAAACAATGAGATGTGTTCAATTATTTATACGGATGTAAAGGCTTTCTATTTTTATATCACCTATAAGAATCAATTAATGCTGCATTGGCATAAATGTTTAGTTTAATATCCAAGTTATATATTCCGTCTCATCAAAATATAGCTGGCCTGCACCTGCATGTTCCACATTGTGTCTGTTAATTTGGTTTTTATAGCACCTAGTACTGCCTTGTGCCCAGAAATGTGCTTAATGAATACTTCAATGATGATGTAGTTAGGCAGAATCTCTGAGCAGGGAGTTTTTAAATTAAATGTTCAATTTTAGGCCAGTGAAAACTAACTTTCACCTTCCCAGATTATTTTTAGGGGTCCCATTGGTTTAATATCTTGGTACATCTATGACAGGGCAAAACTTTAAAGTTCTTATGGTCATTATGTCATTGAGGCTTTTTTTCATTCCCTGGTGCCCAGACTATAGTCTTCGCATATTTTTATTCTCAATGTTCCTCATGTAATCTCATTGAAATACCTTGGCCTCAAAGTCTATTTTTCTTAATGAGGGGCATAATAGGAATAGATAAGTAGATATCAATTTTTAATAGTCTTTTCAGGACTTAATGGCGCAAAACAGTGAACACATCTGTGCATAGTAATTTTGAGGAATGCTATGATGATAGTAAGAAAAAAATATTTTTTAAAATAAGCTTAGATTCACTTAGTTCAATTCTTTTCTTAATTTTTTAAAAAAAGATATTGCAGTTTAAATACAAAGATGAGTGCTACTGTATATGGCAGGACAGAAACATCTGGTGTTTATGCATTTTCTACAACATCACAGATGACTAATTATTTTCCAGGTGTCAAGAAAAAAAATGATTAATCACCCAGACTCTTTAGCCTAATGTTCTGCAGCTAAGATCTGTTCTTTCAAGTCTTCTGCTTTCTTTGTGCATTTTGTAGATTGACTTGCCTACAGAGATATTTACTCCTCAACCAATAAAAGCACACAGATTTTTGAAGGGCATTTAGAAGTATATGTTCATGTCAATCCTTTATTTTTCTCAAAGGTACCTTTCCTCATAGCTTCAATCCACAAGAAACATTTAATTGAACATTTTACAGCTAGTTCCAAAAACCTAGCACAGATTTGCTTGAGGACATTCATATATGGCTTCCACCTGTTTGAAGCTTCATTTGACCATTTACAAATAAGTCATCTTAATTGAGAATTCAAAGTAGGCTCCCTAATTTGTACAGATTAGTGATAATCTGAGTTTTATTTTTCTTTCCAGGCATTAAATAAAATATATTCTGAAGAGTTCTCAAGAGTCATGTTAGGTCATTGTGTTACACCTCAAATGTGAAGCTCCATCTTTGGTCTCCTTGCTCAGAATGTTCTTGACCTCATTTTCCACTCTTACAATCTCTAGAGTACTTCAAGGTTCAGATAAGATTGTACATCCTACTTGCCTGAATTATTATGGCCTCTACCCCTCCACAAAGAAATAAAGAAAAAAAACCCAAAACATTCTTTGTATTCATTTCATGTATATATATATATATATATATATATATATATATATATATATCTTGATTATATCTTGTGTGCGTATCTTTTGTTTTTATTTAGATCCTGCATACTTTTTATATATGCATATATTGTCTTTCCTTCTTTCCTTGTCCCCTTAATGCAAACTTTTTGTGAGGTTAGGGTCTTTTCATTTCTTTATTTTTATCCTTTATAACAAAAAAATATTATGCAAAACAAACTAACAAAATAATTGACTAAGTAATGGCTAAGAAAATTGCTTTATATAAATGTAATAGAATAATATTGCTTGATAATAAACAATGCCTGTTTCTGTGTGAATTATATGAATACATAAATACATGGGCAGAGCCATGAACTAAGTGATGAAGTGGAGGAAGTAGGAAAACATATACAAATGCTGTGTGTGTGTGTGTGTGTGTGTGTGTGTGTGTGTGTGTGTGTGTAAGAAATGCCAACCACAATAATAAATGACAGGCATCTGTATAGTATCCACCATGTTCCAGGCACTGTGATAGGTAGTTTACAAATATTATCTCATTTAATCCGAAAACAACCTCTGGTAGGTGTTATCACTATCCTCATTTTGCAGTTGAAGCAATTGGGGAAAACAGAGGTTAAGTGACTTGCCCAGGGTCACACAGGTAGTAAATGTTTGAGGCTGGATTTGAACTCATATCTTGCTGAGTGGAGGCATGGTGCTTA
Organism: Gymnobelideus leadbeateri; assembly: GCA_011680675.1. Classification (NCBI taxonomy): domain Eukaryota; kingdom Metazoa; phylum Chordata; class Mammalia; order Diprotodontia; family Petauridae; genus Gymnobelideus; species Gymnobelideus leadbeateri. Next base: position 21,493 of record WOXC01002716.1, on the reverse strand, counting down.
ATCCACAGAAACACCTAGCTGCCTCAATAAAACAATCAAACTGAATACTCTGAAATCTTAATGACCAAGTTTGTCTACTCAAAAAAGCTATGGACATGTGAACCCCTCATTTCCTTGCAGAGGTGAGCATCTATGGATCTTGAACATTGTTGCTAATGTTGGAATTTTTAGATGAGTTGCTTAATTTTGCAGAATATTTTCCCATCTGTTTTATTTTTATAATTAAGTTTGATTTTTAGAGATGGAGAGGGAGGCAATATCATAAAAAAAAGGAATGAATAAAAACTGGAAAGAAAAAATTAGAATGGGAATGATGTAAGAAATATCCCAGATGTGTTGGGATATTTTGCTATGTTTGTTTGGAGACATGGAGGAGACTCAACCCTAGTTTTCTTTCCCCATCAATGCATGATATCTTTTATTAAAAAGTCTTTTAAGCAGCTTCGAAAATATACATTGGGCTGATTTTCCAGTGCAAGCAATGATTTATATTAGGAGAGTAGCAAAGAATGCTGGTATCTATTTTTTCTCCTTCATGCTTCTTGGTAACTTAGTACACTGATAATAATAATTCATGGTCTGATAATTTTTGTCCATATTTATAAGTGTGCTTTAGAGCATTGTAAATTAACCATGACTTTATTTTAGGAAAAGTGGGAATAAAATATCATATCACTAGTGATACTTAGAATGTAGATGAGATAGCTATATATCTATTGAATTGTTCTCTGAATACAGAATAATGGTCTGTGATGTTTAGTACTTTTAGTTAAAATCCCATTTTTATGGTTCAAAAAACGGGCTTTGACCCAGGCGGTATGTACTGATTTATCTACATTGTAGATAGAGAACCTAAAACAGTTTTAAAAGACTTCTGAAGATGCCAGTGAGCATCTGATCATGCTTTATGATTTCTACATAAAAAGCCACATTGCAGACGAGTTTTAAATTGACCAAACTATAAAAGGATTATTTTTTCTAACAAGTGAACTTATGCTCCATTCTTTGCACCCTCCCTGAATCCTGCTGGCTTTCCCTGGTATTTAGGGACTTAACTTTGTTCATGCCCAAGATATTAACTCTTATTGTTTCAGGTCACATGAACATCCTACCTCTACCACTCCACTTTGGTTTCCTTATTAGTGGTTGTTCACTGAATATGTGCTGACCCTAGATAACCTATAAATTCAAGGACAGAGTGTCATAGGAGATATGGATACTCAGGGATGCCCAAAACTGTTGCAAATACACCCACAGCCTGATCAAGAGGATTTTTAGAGCTAGAAGGGTGCTTAACAAGCCTTTAGTTTCACCGTATAGATATGTAATAACTTAATAACTCCTTCAGAAGAAATGAAGTGTTCATCCACTTAAAGTAAGTTACCTCTAAAAGAAAAGATGATTTGGTTCCCAGTAAGGGAAATGTATTTGATCTTATCTAAATCAGCTCTCTCTCTCTCTCTCTCTCTCTCTCTCTCTCTCTCTCTCTCTCTCTCTCTCTCTCTCTCTCTGAAAAGGAGAGAAGGAGAGATAGACAAAGAAGACCAAGAGTGATTCAGAGATTCTCTCTGAAAAGGAGAGAAGGAGAGATAGACAAAGAAGACCAAGAGTGATTCAGAGAGAAAGAGAGAGAGAGAGAGAGAGAGAGAGAGAGAGAGAGAGAGAGAGAGAGAGAGAGAGAGTCAGTTTTTACCAATTCCAATTCATTTTTTAAAGATGAGGGCAATTAGAACCCACATGAGTTGTCCATGTTCAGCTCATCTATCAATGAGCATTTTAAAATACTCTCTTCTAGGCATTGGGGAATTCAAAGAAAAGCAAAAACACAGTGCCTGTCTTCAAGAAAATTATATATTACTGAGAGAGACAAAATGCAAATAACTACATATAAGATGTATATTGTATTCATGGAAAACCATCACAGAAGGTAGATACTACCAATTACACGAGAAGGTAGTGAATAGGGTGGGGGGAGAAAGGACTCTTCCAGAAGGTAAGATTTGAATGGATTCTTGAAAGACTCTCAGAAATCCAGGAGGGAGATGAATGAAGAACATTCCAGGCATGGACTTTGCCAGTGAAAAGCCACATTGTCAGGATCTGGAGTGTGTTATTGGAGGAAGAGTAAATCAGCTAAACTAGCTTGCTCTATGCTTTATTGGAAAAGAGTACACTGCAAGAAAACTAGAAAGGAAAGAAGCAAAAACTTCTTTCACTTAAATTAAATATGTGTTTGTATAAATAAAACAAATGTAGCCAAGATCAGAAGGAAAGCAGAAAGGTGGGAAATAATTTTATAGACAGTGTCTCAGACCACTGTCTTGTATCTCAACAAGAAAAAGGCATTGTATCTCAAATATATAAATAACTTTGCAAAACCTGTAAGTATATGAGTCATTCCCCAATTGATAAATGGTAAAAGCATATGAGTAGGTAGTTTTTTAGATAAAGGTATCAAGAAAATTTATAGTCATAAGAAAGATGTTCTAAATAATTATTGCTTTGTGAAATGCAAATTTAAAAAACCTCGATATAGCAATTCATACCTATCAGATTGATTAAAATGATTGAAGGGGAAAGTGACATATGTTGAAGGAGATGTGGAAAATTTGGGAGACTAACTCATTGTTGGTAGAATTGCGAACTCATCCAACCATTTTGGAGAGTGGTCTGGGATTATGCCCAAAGAGTTACTAAAATGCCTATACCCTTTAACCCAGTAATACCACTACTAGGTCTATTTTCAAAGATGATTAGTGAAAAAAGGAAAAGAACTTATATATTCTAAAATATTTATAGCAGCTTTCTTTATTGTACCAAGAAGTAGAAATTACAGGCATGCCAGTTAATTGTGGAAGGACTGAACAAGTCTCTCACATATTCGTTGTCCTATTAAATGGTATATACTAATGGTATATAGTTGTGATGGAATATTCTTGTGGTATGAGAAATGATGAGCTCAGTAATCTTAGAAAAGCATGAATAAACTTGTATGAATTAATGAAGAATGAAATGAGCAGAACCAAGAGAACATACATGTATATATTTAATAGCAATATTATTTTAATTACAACTTTGAGCAAATAATTCATTTTGACTACTTTTAAATGCTGAGATTTACCACAAAGGACATACAAAGGAAGACATTATCTACATCCAGAGAATGAACTAATAAATAGCAGTATATATAGAATTATTTCACATATAGATGTGTATGTATCTATATGCACAGAGTCTTATATTTGTGTCTAATGGTAGCCATCTGTAGGGTGGGGGTTTGGAGGAAAGAAAAAAAATTACACAATAACTTTATTATATATTTTAAAAGAATAGCAAATTGTACATTATAGATTTGTAGTTCCATGTGCAATCATCTTTTTTATTATAATGTTATGGAAATTCTTGTCAAATTCCATTAATTAAAAATAAAATAAATACAATTTTTTTGAAAGACAGAAAGGAAGCAAACAGGTAATGATAGGCTTTAAATGTCAAATCAAGCATTTTATGTTTTATTCTGGAGGTTACAGGGAGCTACTAGACTTTATTGAAAGAGAGATGGTGGAAGGTAAGTTTAGACCTCCACTTTAGGAAGATAAATTTGAAAGCCGAGTGGAAGATGGAGTGACTTTAGGAAGAGAGACTAATTGGCAGGCCATTTCAATAGTCTAGATATGAAGTGATGAAGACCTGAACCAGGGTGGTAGCTGTGTGAGTGGAAAGGAGGGGGCCTATACAAGGGATACTATGAAGATAGAAAGAACTAGACTTGTCAATAGATTGTATATATGAGAAGAATTCAAATAAGGTGTCAGGGTGACACTGAGTTTGCAAACCTAAATGATTGAGGGAATGGTATTGCCCTTGAGAGTAAGAGGAAAGTTTGAAAGAAGGAAAGATTTTGAAGAAAACACGAGTTTCATTTTGTATCGAACTTGGTTTTTGGTATTTTAGATGCCTATGGGACATCCAGCATGAGATATCCAAAAAGCAGTTGGTGATTTGATACTGGGGATAGATGTAGAATATGAGAAATGCTATGTAATAATGTATAATTCTAGGAATCATATGACTAGAGATAATAATTAAACCCATGGTACTGTCTTCACTTCATGATTCTGCCTTTTTTTCCATTTAGTTCTCCTGAAGAGTTTGGGGAAAATAAGCAAGTCTATGTTTTTTAACAATATTCTGAGAAACCTTACATATTCAAATATGGAACTGAAGACTGAGGAGGGTGATGTCTGTAAGAATTCATTCATCTTAAGCAGAGAAGTTGCTATGGACATAACAAGAGAGATGTAATGGCCTTACCTGGGGCAAAAGGAAGAAATACAGTGATTTCTCTTTTGAAAGGCAGCTATGATTAATCTGATGGAGGAAACAAAAGCCTGTAATCTGTTAAAGGTTAAAGTAACAGGAAACAAAACCAGCTGCTTAACATGATGTGAGTTAAAAGTGGAATTGAATAGAATAATGATTTAAACTTACAGTATTTTGAATTTCATAATTTTTCTCTGATATTGCTATGAAATCTCTTAGTTTATACAATTTGAACATTTTAAAATTTAATCTCATATAAAAATATAAACTTATCTATTTAGTATTTGAGCATTTATATTTGTTCAAGGAACTCTGATATTTGGGATAGAATATCCTTAACAATGCCCACAGCTGTCTTCATAGTATAATAGATTTAGATTTGTCAGGGATCTTAAAGGTCATATGTTCTAAGCCCTTCATTTTACACATGAGGAATCTGAGCACCAAAGAGTTACAGTGATTTAGTCAATGTTACACAGATAATAAGTGGTGAAGTCAAAATTCAGACCCAGGTCCTCTGACTCTAAATCAAATTCCCATCCTACTGTTTATTTCCAAAGAAAAATGATGATGAAGATGATTGACATTAACATAGTAATTTAAATTGTGTGAGCTATTTTTCACAAATTTCATCATTTAAGCTTCACAATAACCTTGTGAGGCATGTACTTCAGATATTATCATTATTTTATAGATGAGGAGACTGAGGGTTAAAGAGTTACTTGCCCATAGTCACATAGTAGAGAGAAGAAGAGGGATTTAAACCTAGGTCTCCTAAGCTAACAATACATAAGTAATTGAAAGTCATGCCTTCTTTGAAAAATGTTTCAATAATCTCTTATGAGTTTGCTTAAATACATTTGACAAGGTCTCTGTAGTTGTTTTCATAGAGCTTTACAATGTTTGCAAAACTGAAATTTATTCTGTACTACATGATAGATTCACATCTAAAGTAATTGCTAAAAATCTGTGGGAAATGACCTTTAGTATGAACTCTTGGGCTAGGTAGCTTATATTCTGATATCCATTGTATATCTGACATCATTGTATATATTTTCAACAAAGAGAATTATCACTTAGGTCTAGCTTGCAATTTTTGTGGTGCTATCTTCCTCAAGCACTCCAAATGTAAAATGATTATGGTGAGTGTTAGAACCTTTATATCACCACAGAAAAGAACTGACAGGTAACCCTGAACAAATAGAAAATCATAAACCACTGAAATAGCTCTTAACTTCAACCTCAGGAAGGAACGAAACTAAAAGTTACTGACATGGCAACCTTCGGTTATTCCTTTTCTTATTACAATGAGTTCTTCTCCCTCACATATAGACTCTCCCCAACACTCACATAACCATCCTGTACTTTTGACTACACACAAAAGGTAAACATGTTTTGGAGCTTTGTGGGAAAGCAAGCTTTATCATCAGGTCTGCATTGTCTGAGTATTTCACTGCTCTCCAAGTATAACATTGCAAAGGAGACATGTGGCCTTTCTTTTTCTTCTCTAAGATGTAGGATGAATGATGGAATTATAGCTCTCTAGAATGAGGGTTTGTGGGGGGCGGAGCAAAGATGGCGGAGTAGAAACAGCACCTCCAACACTCTCTCCCCCCTGATTACCTCCAAACTATGTAAAAGGGCACTCTGAACAACTTCTGGAGCCCCAGCACCTACAGAACAACACAGAGAAGCTAACCTCCTGCTGAGGACAGCCCAGCAGCCCTGCAGGAGGGGCCAGCTCAGGGCGCTGAGAGCTGATCCCAGGTCCTGTGGTTTTAGCCCCAGGGCGGCCAGGCCAACAGCAGGCTGGAGGGACCCCAGAACACCATCAGCTGTGGCGATTCCAGAATTATCAACTCAGATATGCCTAGGAAAAAGTGAGAGATTAGTGCCCTATGGACTTTGGGACCAGTATTTGGGGAACGAGTCGGCTTCCTACCCTGGGGGCTAGAAGCCACTGAAGAGACACACCATTTTGCAGTTTTCAGTGGTAGCTCCAGCTCCTGGCCTGTGAACTGTAGGGAGATCCAGTGATCAGTCTCAGGGGTAATCGCTCATGCTTTAACCTCCCTGGATCTGGATTGTGATCTGGGGGGGGAGGTCGTGGGGGCGGGTTTCCAGCTTGCCAGAAATGGAAGTTGCCCCGCCACACATTCGGGACGAAGCTCCCCTATCTGGTGGCAGAGTTCTACTGTGGCAACAAGACCAAAAGTCAAGTAATTAAGTGGCATCATGCCAAGGCAAAGGAAACACAATAAACAGAACAATGAAACATTAGATTCCTATTTTGGGGGCAAAGAGGATTGAAGCATGGAACAGTCAGGGGACTGTGAGGTCAGAAATCCTGCTCCAAAAGCCCCAAAGGAAAATATGAGCGGGTTACAGGCCATAGAGGACCTTAAGAAGGACTTTAAAAATCAAATAAGAGAAGTGGAGGAAAAATTGGGAAGAGAAATGAGAAGGATGCAGGAAAAGTATGAAATGAGGGTCAACAGCCTGACTGAGGAAAACAACACCTTAAAAAATAGACTAACTCAAATGGCAAAGGAGGCCCAAAAGGGCAATGAGGAGAAGAATGCTTTAAAAAGTCAAATTTGCCAGATGGAAAAAGAATCTCAAAAGTTCACTGAGGAGATTCATTCCTTCAGAGTTAGACTGGAGCAAATGGAAACTAGAGACTTCATGAGAAATCCAGATGCTGTAAAGCAGATCCAAACAGATCAAAGAATAGAAGGCAATGTGAAATATCTCATGGGAAAAACCACTGACCTGGAAAATAGATCCAGGAGAGATAATTTAAAAATTATTGGACTACCTGAAAGCCATGATCAAAGAAAGAACCTAGAAATCACCCTTCAAGAAATTCTCAAGGAAAATTGCCCTGACATTTTAGACCCAGAGGGCAAAATAGAGGTTGAAAGAATCCACAGATCACCTCCTGAAAAAGATCCCAAAAAGAAAACTCCCAGGAATATTATATCCAGGTTCCAGATTCCCCAGATCAAGGAGAAAATACTCCAAGCAGCCAGGAAGAAACAAATACAATATTGTGGAAACACAATCAGAATATCCCAGGACTTGGCAGCTTCTAAACTGAGGGATCAAAGGGCATGGAATATGATATTCCAGAGGGCAAAAGAGCTGGGACTGAACCCAAGGGTCAACTACCCAGCCACAATGAGTATTTTGTTTCAGGGGAAAATATGGTCATTCAGTGAAATAGAGGACTTCCAAGCATTCTTGAGGAAAAAACCAGAGCTGAATAGACATTTTGAAAGACATAAGGAGCAAGAGATACCTGAGTAGGTAAACAGGGAAAAGAAATCAAAAGGAACTTATCAAAGTTGAACTATTTACATTCCTACATGGATAAAACAATAAATGTGACTGATGACACTTTTCTCAGTATGAAAATTATTGAAGAAGGATATATGCACATATGAAGACATCTGTGAATGCATGTATATATGTTTACAGGTATACATTGATATAGGGCACAGGTCAAATTTGGTGGGAAAGTTATGATACTTAAGCGGTGAAGTTAAGAAGTGAGCCAGGAATGTGGCAAGAGGAGATGGGGAGAGACAGGGTAGGGCAAACTATCTCATGTAGAAGAGGCAAAGGGAAGTGGTTGCAGGGGAGGGGAAGAACAAGAAGGGAAAAAAGGCAAAACCATACTCTCATTGAATTTGGCTGAGGGAGAGAATGACATACATACTAAATGGGATATCTCACCCTGCAGGAGAGTAGGGGGAAGGGGGTGAGAGTGGAGATGACGGAGGGGAGGGCATTCTAGGGGGAGGGGAGGTTGGAAGTACCCACTTTTGATGAGGGACTTTTCAAAGTAGGGAATGGACCAGGTGGGGGGTGGGATGGGTGGGAGGGAAATATAAGCAGTCTTTTACAATATATCTACTATGGTAATGTTTTGCAGAGCTTTATAAATACAATACACTGAATTACTTATCTTCCCAAAGGGAGTGGGTGACAAGGGAGGAAGGGAATTGATCTGGAATTCAAAGTTTTAAAATTAAATGTTTCAAATATATATAAATACTATTATTAAAAAAATGAAAAGCAAATTGAACAAGCTTTAAATGAGCTTCCCCCAGAAAAATCCTCAGGATCAAATGTAATCACAAACAGATTTTATAAAACATTTAAAGTATAATTAATTCAGTATTCTGTAAACTGTCTACCAAGATAGATTAAGAAGGAATAATGACAAATCCTTTCTATGTCAGAAATTACGGTTTTGAAGTCTAAATTAAGAATAACAAAAACATGGAAAAGTATAGATGAATTTCTCAGTGAATATTGATGCAAAAGACAAATAAATGAAACATTATGAAGATTACCACAATTCATCACAGATAAAAAAACCCAAACAAATAAACAAACAAAAAGTATGATCAAAGTATGGATTTATACTAGGAATGGAGAGCTGGTTCAATATGAGAGTAAATATAAGCATAATTGAACATATCAATTACCAAAATAGCAAGAGTCATATGATTATATGATAGAGTAGAGTAGAAAAATCTTTTGACAAAATACAGCACCCTTTCCTATGAAAAACATAAGAATATGAATACATAGGAATAAGTGGAGTTCATCTCAAAAAGAAAAGTAGTATCTATCTAAAACCAAGCGTAAGCATTCTCTGTAATGGGGAAAAATGAGAAAATGAGAAGTTTTTCCAACATATCCTGTGTAAAACAAGGATGTCTATTATCACAATTATTATTCAAAATTGTACTAGACATTCTAGATATAGCAATGAACATTTACATAATGTCTGCTGTATACTAACAGGCATTGTATTAAGTGTAAGTTGACACAAAAACAGACTATGAAGCGTCTCTGCCCTCAACAAATAAACACATATGTCCAAATAAAACTATATAAAAGATAAGTAGAACATTATTAACAAAGGGAAGGCACTAGAATTAAGAGGTGTTGAGGAAACCCTCTAGTAGAATATGGGATTTTAACTGGGAAGTAAAGAAAGTCACAGAAGCAAATAGACAGAGATGAGAAGGTATAGCATTCCGGCAGATGGGGATAGCCAAAGAAAATGACTAGACATGAAAGATGGAGTATTTTTTGTGAATTAACAAAAAAGTCATTGTCATTATATCAAACAATACATAGGAAGGGAGTAATATGTAAGAAAACTGGAAAAGATAGGAAGAGGCAAGGTTATGAAAGACTTTGAATACCAAATAGAGGATTTTGTTCCTGGAGGTGATAGGGTTCTACTGCATTTATTGAGAAGAGTGGGGTGGCATGGTCAGACTTACACTTTAAAAAATTACTATGGTGGCTTGCTGGAGAATGGAGTGGAGTGGGGAGACACTTGAAACAGGCAGACCAACTAGCAAGCATATGCAATAGTCCAGGCATGAGGTGATGAGGATCTGCACCAGAGTGGTAGCAATGTCAGAGTCAAAATGAAAGGGGCAAATTTAAGTATTTTGTAGAGGTAGAATCCGTAGACCTTGGCAACAAATTAGAGATGCAGGGCAGAGATGGTGAGGAGTCAAGGATGACAGGTTGAAAGTGAGGTACTGTAAGTATGATGTCATCTTCTATAGTAATAAGGAAGTTCGGAGACAAGAAGTGTTTATGGGGGAAAGATGAATATAATTTTGGAAACACTGAGTTTAAGATGCCTAGTGAACATCCATTTCAAGATGCCTGAAAGGCAGTTAGAAATGAAAGATTGGAGGTAAGCAGAGCAGTTAGGTCAAGTTTGGTTTATTTAAGAAATATTAACAGAGAAATGGTAATTAGATCCATGGGAACTGATGAGATCACCAAGTGAAGTAGTGTAGAGACAGAAGAGAAGAGGGCCCAGGACATAACCTTGTGGGATACTTATGGTGAAAGGGGATAATCTGGATGAGGATCTTTCAAAGGAGACAGAAGGTGTGGACTTCAGGTAAAATGGGAACTGACACAAAAAATGATTAGGTTATTTTTAAAAGTCAATTTTATCTTTCCTATAAGAAGGAAAGTAGCAGTATCTTATAATTTATAATTTTTTCTTTGCATTGGTTTTTGACACTAGATAAATTTTCTGCTCATTAAACAATCAAATATTAATGTCACATGTTTATGTAGCAGCTGATAGCTTAAAATATACTTTGTTCTAAATAATTTTGAGTTAGTAGTAAATGCATCATTATTCCCATTGTAATAGATGCAAAAAATTGAGACTCAGATATTAACTGACATGTGCAAAATCATAGAATTATAGATTTAGAGCCAGACCAGACCTTAGAAGTAATTTTATTCACTTCCCAATTTTACAGATAAGATAGTTAAGATTGAGAGATGTTAGTGCCTTGCCCAGTGTCATATTGATAGTGTCAGAGGCCAATTCAAATTCAGGTCTTTCTTCCTCATTCAAAGTCCAATGCTCTATCAGATGTATCCTAGATGAAACTGCTGACAAAAGTGATTTAGAACACAGATTTTTTAAATGAAATGAGGCCTTGAAGTCATCAAGTCTCATTCTTTCAATTTACAGAGGAACTGAGGCACAGATGGGTTAAGCTTGGGCAGGGTTACACAAACAGTAAAGGTCTAAGGTAGTATTTGAACCCAAATCTTCCTGAAGCCAGGTCTAGTATCCTCATTATGCCACACAGTAGGTCACATAATTAATAAGCAGCAGAAACAAGATTTGATTCAATTCTTATAAGTCTGGGGTCAATGTTCTCCTCACACCTCTATTGAACTCCACTCCACTCCTTTACTCTAGACTATAAGTACATGGGGATGTATTCAGGGAAATTATGAGGAGAGAGGGAAAAAAATCTCTTTTCTCTCTCTCTCTCTCTCTCTCTCTCTCTCTCTCTCTCTCTCTCTCTCTCTCTCTCTTTCCCCTTTTCTTTTTTTTTGGGGGGGGATAGTAGTGAGAATAGAAATATCTTTTTTTTTAAGTAACTGGTTATTGTTATTCTGCCCCCGGGGCAGATGAAAGCTACTGTGGAGTGTGCATTATGGAGTACATGAGCCTTGACAAATCATTGATAAAATGTGCATGTCCACTTGTCCTTGCTACCTTTTTTTTTATCCACTTATGGTCTACTTTTTTTTAATCCTGGCATCAGAGGTTCTATACATGGACTCAGTGCCACTGTATGCTTCTTCATCAGGAACAACACAATGTTTCCCATAGAAGAATGTTTAGTCATTTCTCTGAAGTTCCACAACTCCCTCAAATGAGGTGTGTGTACTGTGCAAGGTCAGGGCAGAGGTCAGGCTTAGCAAGGCTATGAGGTGGGATCATTCATTTTCAGGCCCTTTCCAACATCACTTCAGGTTTGACTCCTTCCATCTTCCCAATGATTTCTTTTTGTCCTTTGAATTCTGCCAAGTGGTCCTTGACTCACTAATAATAAAATAGCCTTAGTCATGTTATTAGTCAATACCTTAATCTGGCCTCTGAATTTATATAGTTTTAAGATAATTAACTCAGCCTCTTTAAATACTCCTTTCATCAGGATTTATATATGCCTTTAAAGCAGCTAAAACTCATATAAAGTTTGAGTTCAAATTTTAATTAGCCTGATATAATCTTTAGTGATCTTTTGAATCCCAAATATGGAAGGGAATCATGTTTGTAAATTTAGAGCTGTCATCCAACCTCTCTGAACTAATTGTTTAATAGTTGAGATTGCTTACTAAGGGCAAAACTAATATTCACTGATGAAAAGTATTTTCTACAAACACCTTAGTTTGTCACTTAGCAACGTGGGGCACCTTTATTTTTTCTCAAAAAATTCTCTAGTGTACTAGCAATTTGATCTTACTCTTTAATATGCCAGCAGGTAGCTGCCTATCTTGTGAAATCAGCACACTCAAAGAATCTGAGTATGTACTGTAGCAATAGTTACAAGCTGTACATTGGCATCACCTGAATATAAAGAAGGGTTGAGGGAGTATGGTTGGGATGCAGTTCAAAATGAATTTTGCCATCAGGTTTCAGTGAAATGTTTATAGGAGCCTTTGTGATAAAAGCCTGAATGCTTTTGCATTTCAATTTCTCATGCCTGGGGCTACCTTTATTCCTCATCAAAATTCCTTGTCTCCCAAGTGTATAGTTGGCAAGTACCTTGAGGAAGAAGAGACTTCAATTCCAGACATTAGATAGTTTTTGGTTCTAATGTTGTACTTGTGGGGAGAGAGAGAGAGAGAGAGAGAGAGAGAGAGAGAGAGAGAGAGAGAGAGAGAGAGAGAGAGGGAGAGGGAGAGAAAGAGAGAAGCATTTTCTCCCTGAAGTAAAATATTTTCATAAAAAGTACTGTATAATCCTCTTCTTTTGTCTCATCAAGATGGTAAACTGACCCTGGGTTTCAGAAAGCTTTAGAAAGAGACTCTGGTCAGTTCTATCAAGCTGAAAAGACACCCAGTCCAGGCCCAGGGATAGACTGGCAGAGTTATGTTTGAAGAGGGTCAGAGAACAAAGTTGGGGACAAGATTATTTATTTAAAAAAAAATATATATATATATATATATAAAATCCTAGAAAAGACCAGTGAGGATGTAAGGACTTGATGAGCATAAGCAGAGGGAGTGTACCCTTAGCTGATTGTGAATCCACAACACATTGAAGTAAAAAGAGGAACATCCTAGCAAAAATAAGGAAAAGGAAACATTGTAAAAATAATGGGCATTTGTTAAATAGTTCGAATGCATATTTATCTTGGATTTTATCCAACTGAGAAAAGAAACTAGAGATTAAGCTTAGGGAATCATGGGATCATTAATAACTAGTAGAGCCATCCCATTCACACTTTGACTCATTTTGCATATGAGAAAAATGAGGGACCTGGAAGGTAAGCAATTAACAAGCCTCACCTAGAATGTGACCTTATAACATGGATTGCTTGGGCAGGGTATTTAGAACCATTTTTCATTGTCTTTTTCTTCAATTTCAGACAGAGTTTATAACTGCAATTAAAGTTCCAAATTGTTACACAGTTGAATCAAGAAACATACATGGAGGGGAGGCTAGGTGGCGCAGTGAGTAGAGCGTCAGCCCTGGAGTCAGAAGGACCTGAGTTCGGATCCTACCTCAGACACTTAACGCACACACAAACAAAACCTAGCCATGTGACCTTGGGCAAGTTACTTAATCCCAATTGCCCTCCAAAAAAAAAGCAAAAAAAAAAAAAAAAGAAACATACATGGTACAAGATTATTTTAGAGTCAGCAAGAGTATCAAAGACAGCTTTTCTTTGGGAAGAAAGATTTAAAATCAATAAACTCTTGACAATATACCATTATATAATGTATGTGTGTATGTTTTGTCTGTTTTTGTTTCCTGGATATTTTCAGGGGAGGTTTAAGAAAAGAGAAAGATGCAACCTGGTCATCTCAAGTGCAAGAGCCTTGGTTCAGTTCTCCCTGGTAAATCTGGTAGCACTGAGCACAGGGATACATATGCAGTGAAATTTCAGTTAAAAAAAATAAACTAAAATGGACTCTGAAGGGTCTCATGATGAAAAGCATAGTTTTCTGAACAAGGCAAACATCAACATATTTAAAGTTGTTCCTGAGAATAAGAAAAAAACGAGTCTCATCAAACTTAGAATAGGCTTTTATTCCATCAGGGTGCAGAAGTCCTTGATTTTGAAGATTTTTTTTTTTTTGGCCATGTTTAGAAAAGTCTGTGAAAACCAGTAGATTTTTTTCCCCCCACAATGCATTTATTTATTTATTTTGTGATTTTAAAAGCAATTTTTAAATTTATTTTTTCCCAAAAGCTTTATTAAATTGTGGTTTACATCATTCATTTCTGCCAGATTTTGAGTTATAATTTTTCCCCATTTTTCCCTACCCCCCCACCCCAGAATAGCAGTCCCACAGGATATCCCCTCATTCAATCTGTTCTCTCCCATATCTTCTCCTATACCCCCTTCGACATTTTCAGAAAGGCAAGGTGAATCTCTGTGCCCCAATGCCTGTATATCTTATTTCCCAATTATATGTAAAATAGTATTAATTATAGTATTTATATATTTTTACACATTTGATTTTAAAACTTTGAATTCCAGATCCAGTAGATTTCTCTAGCTTATTTTATTTCATTTATTCAATTCGTTTTAATTAAAAAAGGATCAGCATAAGGATAAACGTGACCTGGCATTACAACAGATCTTTGCTGACCACATTCTTGATATCTGGACATTAAGTGTAGGTGATGAAAAATTAGGCATTTTTATTTTTTCTTTGATTCATTTGAATAGATTAATTTTGTTAGCATTGGATATCTTTAATACTTTATGTTTTTTGGAAGAATAATCTGAAGGAAATGCTTTTGACCAGAATAATTTGAGATCATTATTATTTTAAAACTGTTTCTTCTAGGTTGCTATTTTCAGATTGAAATATTTAAGACAAAGTAAAATTTGGTTAAAACCCTCCAATTATGGAGGATTTTTTTGGTTATATTTCATTGAATACAATATGCTAATGTAATATGGGTTTTGGGACAGATGTTTGCCATAAATATACATCATTCAGATCATTGTGAGATGAAAATTCATAGTAGAAGGATTTTTGTTGACTTCAGTAGTATTATAATAACCTAGGAAATTTTTTTTTAAAAGCCAGTTGCTATTATACATATATTGTTCCAGAATATGACTTAGTAACTGCTTTGCAAATCCTTCTTTCTTCATTTTCATGGAGATGAGTGTACTTTCTATTTTTCATCTTAGTATTAAATGGTGATAAGAAATATTCTCAAACTGTGTTCCTCCAAATCAAACCCTTGTTCATTCTGAAAAGCTAATTTAGGAAGCTAGTCTAAGGAATCTTCATTTCACTTCATTGCCAAATAAGTTATCTCCATACTCCAGAGATCCCTACCATCAATATTTCCAGGCATTTGACCAATAGGATTCTGTAGTAATACTCTTCTTCAAGCTGCTTGAATCTCTAGAAACTTCCCATCCTCTCAAAAAACCCAAATGTTTCACTGTTTTCTTAGATGTTCCACTCTTCATTACCTTGCATTTCTTATTTTCACAAAATAACTTTTTCTTTCTTATTTTTCTTTGCATTCAGATGCATTATTGCATTTGTATTATTGTTGACTGATCTTTAGGCTAAGACTCATTGCTTTATAGAAAAAAAAATAAACCCATTTTTACATATTTTCTTTCAATCTCATTATATATTGCTTCTTTCTTTTGCAAAATATGAGAACAAGAATATGATATTAACATATATACAATTATCATAAATATGTTTATGTTGACCTAAAACAGTCAAATCATTGTTTTTTGCCATTATATTAAAAAAATAAAGTTTATTATGAATAGGTGATAACTTATTGACTATTTTACCTAAAACACATGTACCTTTTTCATGCAAGGTTTTATCTTTTGTAATTTTAAGTGATAATTCAATGTTCTAATCATATGACACTTTCAAATAACTTATAACAACTGCTGCATTAGGGTAAGAGACTTCCATTTCAGGGGCAGAGCCAAGATGGTAGAGTAAAAAAAGCACTTTCATGGTGCTCCAGCCCACATCACTCCAAAATTATGTAAAAGGGGGACTCTGAACAACCTCTGGAGCTCCAGCACCCACAAAACAACACAGAGAAGCTAACCTCCCACTGGAGACAGTACAGCAGCCCAACAGGGAGCAGAAAGAGCAGTGCTCTGGGAGCTGAGCCCAGGACCCCGTCAGTTGGAGATTTTAGCCACAGGGTGGCCACACCAGCAGCTGGCTGGAGGGACCCTAGAACATCAGCAGCTGTGACGATTCCAGAATTATCATCACAAGCATGCCTAGGATTAAGTGAAAAGTCATTGCCCTATGGACTTTGGGACCAGTATTTGGGAATGTGTCAGTGGCATAGACTCCATTTTGCAGTTTCAGTATCAGCTTCAGCTCCTGGTCTGCTAACCATACGGGCATCCAGCAATCAGTCTGGGGGGGTAATCGCTCTTGTTTTAACCTCCCTGGATCTGGATTGGGTTCTGGGGTAGAGGTCTTGGGGTGGGTATCCAGCTTGACCGAGCACGTAGAGGCTTCACAGAGGCCACCCAACTAATACCTCTGGCAGTTGTGAAGACCCTAACGTTTGGGATACCTGTCTGGTGGCAGAGTCCTCCTGTGGTAAAAAGTCCAAAAGTCAAGTAATTAAGTGGCAGCATGCCTAGACAAAGGAAACAAAATAAACAGAAAAATTCAACATTAGACTCCTATTTTGGGGGCAAAGAGGATTGAAGCATGGAACAGAAGGAGGACCATGAGGTCAGAAATCCTGCACCAAAAGCCCCAAATGAAAATATGGCAGGTTAAAGGCCATAGAGGACTTTAAGAAGTATTTCAAAAACCAAATAAGAAAAGTAGAGGAAAAATTGGGAAGAGAAATGAGAAGGATGCAGGAAAAGTATGAAATGAGGGTCAACAGCCTGACTGAGGAAAACAACACCTTAAAAAATAGACTAACTCAAATAGCAAAGGAGGCCCAAAAGGGCAATGAGGAGAAGAATGCCTTAAAAAGTCGAATTTGCCAGATGAGAAAGAATCTCAAAAGCTCACTGAGGAGATTCATGCCTCCACAATTAGACTGGAGCAAATGGAAGCTAGTGACTTTATAAGAAACCAAGATGCTGTTAAACAGATCCAAATAGTTGAAAAAATAGAAGGCAATGTGAAATATCTCATGGGAAAAACCACTGACCTGGAAAATAGGTCCAGGAGAGATAATTTAAAAATTATCCAACTACCTGAAGGCCATGATCAAAGAAAGAACCTAGAAATCATCCTTCAAGAAATTCTCAAGGAAAATTGCCCTGACATTTTAGACCCAGAGGACAAAATAGAGGTTGAAAGAATCCACAGATCACCTCCTGAAGAAGATCCCAAAAAGAAACCTCCTAGGAATATTATAGCCAGGCTCCAGAATTCCCAGATCAAGGAGAAAATACTCCAAACAGCCAGGAAGAAACGATTTCAATATTGTGGAAACACAATCAGAATAGCCCAGGATTTGGCAGCTTCTACACTGAGGGATCAAAGGGCATGGTATATGATTTTCCAGAGGGCAAAAGAGGTGGTATTAAAACCAAAACCACCTACCCAGCAAAACTGAGTATTTTGTTTCAAGGGAAAATATAGTCATTCGTTGGAATAGAGGACTTTCAAGCATTCTTGAGGAAAAAAAAAAGAGTTGAATAGAAAATTTGACATTCAGACACAAGAAGCAAGAGATACTGGAGAAGGTAAACAGGGAAAAGAAATCAAAAGGAACTTATCAAAGTTGAACTATTTACATTCCTACATGGAAAAACAATAATTGTGACTGATGAAACCTTTCTCAGTATGAAAATAGTTGAAGAAGGGTATATGGGAGTATAAATACAGATGTGAATGTGTGTATATATGTTAACAGGTATACATGGATATAGGGCACAGGTCAAATTTGGTGGGAAGGGATGATAATTAAGGGGTGAAGTTAAGAAGTGAGCGAGGAATGTGGCAAGAGGAGATGGGGAGAGACAGGGTAGGGTAAACTATCTCAGGTAGAAGAGGCAAGGGGAAGTAGTTGCAGGGGAGGGGAAGAACAGGATGGCAAAAAGGTAAGACCATATTCTCACTGAATTTGTCTCAGGGAGAGAATGACACATATACTAAATGGGCTATCTCACCCTGCAGGAGAGTAGGGGGGGAGGGAGAAGAGAGGGGGGATGATGGAATGGAGGGTATGCTGGGGGGAGGGGAGGTTAGAGGCACCCACTTTTGAAGAAGAGGTTCAGGATCAAAGTAGGGAATGGTCCAGTTGGGGGGTGGGATGGATGGGTGGGATGTATAATCAGTCTTTTACAATATATATACTATGGTAACATTTTGCATAGCTATACATGTACAGCACATACTGAATTGCTCATCTTCCCAGCTGCAGTGGGTGATAAAGGAGGAAGTGAAGCGATCTGGAATTTGAAGTTTTAAAATTAAATGTTTCAAATATATATATATATATAAACAAAAAAGAGTCTCCCATTTTTGGGGCTCTTGATGTTCCCTTTCTTTGGGTTTTGGACCCCTTAATACTCACGATATTTTTCCCCAAAGTTTTTCTGAGTCCAGTATGTAAACTTTTGATTGAAATATATATATATATATAAACATACCAGAGGCACTGTTGGAAACGATTGCAATGTTGGGTATAGTTTGAGAGGCTATATAACTAAACATTCTTTGATGTGTATCAGCCAGCACCCAAGCATCCACAGGGTGGCTGCCAACACAGGTTCTTAGATCTGCTTTTCTAAAGGAAAACAACTTAAAATGGGTTAACAATCTTGCTTTAATCAAAAATATATCATTTACCTAGTTCAGGGGGAAAAGGTCAACACCCTGAACTTCAGCATATACAGAGGTTACGAGTAAAAGTTACATGACAGAGACACGTTTCAGCAGACAGGTTTCCAAACTGTCCAACCATTACATACATCCATACCTAATCACAGTTACCAGACAGGGAAGCATCAACATCTGGGTTTTCAAAGCCAGGGCGCTCTAAATGGCTGCTCAAGGTTTCATCTGTCAAATCACACAACACTTCTCAAAGTGAGCCCCGAAACAAAGTCTCACATCAGGAATTGTATAGCCTTCTCCTGGGTCAGAGAATGTAACAACCCTCTTGACCCACTGACAAATCACAAAGCACCAAGGTGTGGGCTTACCTGAAAAACAAACCTCCCACCACAGGCTCCAGATGCACTTAACCTAGGGGCAGGGAAGAACTTAAAAATTTACATTCCTATAACATGAGGGCAGATGCAGTCTTATCTTAACTTGTTATAGGAACTTACAGTGAAAAACAAACCTTTGTGCATGCTTAATATATAGTTTTTGAATGAATGAATAAATATATCTTTGCTAAAAAACAAAAGGCAGTATTTCCTTATTTGTCATTAAGAAGAGATTATGAGATTCCCTTTGTAATCATTATAGTAATAATAGGGCAAATATAGCAACTGGGAATTTAATTGATAAAGGGTGCTCCAAGTTCAGTATACTCTTCCACCAATGCAGATCAGAATCTTCTTTGAAACTTATTGTCATAAAAAGTTCCAGTTATTATTTTTAAAATCCCTGAAAGTTCAAGTGATTTGCCTAGGTGCAAAAAAGCACTCAAACCTCGAACTTTCTGTTCCTGAAGGCAGTTTTCTATCCACTAAGTCAGTTCAAACCTTCATAGTTATAGTAGCTAATATTCGTAAACTGCTTTAAAGTTTGCAAAGCAGTTTACCTATCTTCTCTCATTTAATTCTCACAACAGCCTTATCAAGTATGTGTTATTTACCTCATTTTACAGATGAGTAAACTGAAGCTAACAGCAATTAAGTGACTTAACTAATATCACACAACTGGTGGGTATCAGAAGGATTTGAACACAGGGCTTCTTGACTGATTACAGGACTCTATCCTTTAAGCAAAACCACCTTTCTCGGTATTATCATATCCAACACTTAAATAGTGCCTTATAGTTACAGAAAACCAATATTAACCATTTTATTTGAGACTGGCAACAATGTTAATTGATGAGATAAATATTACCCTAAATTTCTAGAATCAGCAACTGAAATTCTAAAAGTTTATACGATTGGTTGAAGGTCAAAGAGCTGACAAGTGGCAGAACTCTTATTTGAACTTATGTCTTCTTATTCTAATTGATTTTTCATTTGATTATTTATATTAAACAAAAAAGTTATTTTTTAACTTTTGCTTTAATATCACCTAAATTCTCTATTATTTTCCCTTTGTATCCCTGCTAGAGAGTCATCTCATATAACAAAGAATGTTTTTATTTTACCAAAAAAACGAATATTTTATTTTCCCCCAGTAGCCTGTAAAGCCAATTTTTAACATTTATTTTTAAAAATTGAGTTCTAAATTTTCTTTCTCCCTCCCTCACCTCACAATCCCTGAGATAGTAAACAATTTAATAGAGGTTATACATGTTCAGTCATGCAAAACAGATTACCATATTAATCATGTTGTTAAAGAAGACATAGCCCCAAAGTGGAAAAAATGAAAAAAAATACAGAGAGTGAAAAACAATATGTTTTGATCTGTATTCTCTGGAGGGAGACAGCATTTTTCATCATGAATTCTTAGGATCAACTTAGGCTCCATGTGATTATTTGCGGCCTAT
This sequence comes from Gymnobelideus leadbeateri, assembly GCA_011680675.1. Taxonomy (NCBI): domain Eukaryota; kingdom Metazoa; phylum Chordata; class Mammalia; order Diprotodontia; family Petauridae; genus Gymnobelideus; species Gymnobelideus leadbeateri. Next base: position 966 of record WOXC01002716.1, on the reverse strand, counting down.
TATGGGGCAGGGAAGATCTTCAAATTCCCTTAGGCTTATTAAAGAGCAGGGAAGATATTCAAATTAACCATCACCATTACATATGTGATTTCTTATTAGCTTTTATTTTTACTATTTCTCCTCCAATTTTTAATATCTCCTATATTGTGTTTATTTAGGATTTGTTTATTTGATGAATTTCTAATTTATTAAAATGCTTTTTTAATTCAGTAACATTCTCCTTTTCTATCTTTGTCATATATTTTTAGTAGTCCCTAAGGAACACTTTAACTTCATCATGGAAATTCTAGTACGTTAATTTTTATGTTTTTCACATAATTATTGTTTGTATGGTATATTACTTTGTTGTTAAACTTCCATTTATGTTCATACCTTTTGTTTATTCTATCTGATCTGATTATTGTTTTTATTGTGTTATAATCTGTAAATGACATATTGATTATTTCTTCATTTTGCTGTTTCTTTGTAATACTTCTGAGACCCAATACATGGTCAAATTTTAAAAGGTCCATGTGCTGCTGAGAAAGATCATAGATACACATATGTGTGTATATAATATACATATTATACATATACTCTCTATATATATACATATAATATACACATTATATATATATATATGGAGAGAGAGAAAGAGAGAGAGGGAGAGAGAGAGAGATATATTCTTTAGTATTCTTATTTAGAAGGTACCCTGTGTTTTAGAATAAGTTTCCCAGAAATTTGATTAATTCTACATTTTTTTTTTATCTTCCTGTTAGATTTCTCTAAGACTGAAGGAGGGACCTACTAGGATTGCAATACTATCTATGTTTTCTTGTAATTCATTTAATTTTTTTCTTCATGACTTTAGATCCTGAGACATTTAATAAGCATTAGTGTCATATTAATAGCTGTTGTCCATGTTCCTTTCAACATTCAGTAATTTCCTTCTATCTCAATTTTCATTATTAATTTTACTTATTTTTG
>WOXC01002715.1:0-24783 GCA_011680675.1 Gymnobelideus leadbeateri | reverse complement strand
ATATGTGTGTATATAGACATAATATGTGTGTATTCAGTAATTTTAGCATTAAATAATTTAAAAAGAGTAATAAGCATTAATACAAAATATTTTTTCTAAAAGGAGAGTTATAGTTTTGTTCCCTCATTGCCATTTTTAATACCTTCAATTTCTTTTTCTTCTCTTATTGCTAAAGCTAATTATGCTTTATTCATAATTTTTAGAAAAATACTGAACAACAGTAGTGATAGCTGACATCCTTGTTTAGCCCTGATCTTACTGAAAATGCTTGTACTTTATCCCCATTACATATAATGCTTCCTGATGATATTAGATAAATGATACTTATCATTTTAAAGAAAACTCTATTGATTCCTATGCTCTTTACTGTTTTTGTTTTTGTTTTTGTTTTTTGCTTTCTTTTTTCTTTTCTTTCTTTTTTCTTTTTGGATGGCAATTGGGGTTAAGTAACTTGCCCAAAGTCACACCGCTAGGTTTTTTTGTTTGTGTGTGTTAAGTGTCTGAGGCCAGATCTGAACTCAGGACCTTCTGACTCCAGGGCCAGCGCTCTACTCACTGTGCCACCTAATCGCCCCTCTTTACTGTTTTTAATAGGAACAGAAGCTCTATTTTGTCGAAAGCTATTTCTGCATCTTTTGAAATAATCGTGTTTTCTGTTAGTTTTCCTATTGATGTGGTCAATTATGCTGATAATTTTCCTAACATTGAACTAGTCTTGCATTCCTGGTATACACTCCACCTGGTCATGGCATATTATCCTCATGATAAGTTCCCATAATATCTTTATTAATATTTATTTAAATATTTTGCATCAATATATGTTACAGAAATGGGTTTATAATTTTCTTTTTCTGTTTTGGCTCTTCATCCTATTAGGTTTAGGTATCATCATCCTATTTGTATCACAAAAAGAAATTGATAGGGCTCCTTCTTTTCATATTTTTCCAAATACTTTATAGAGCATTAAAATGAATTATTCATTAAATATTTGATAGAATTCACTTATAAATTTATCTGACCCTGTAGATTTTTTTCTTATGGAATTCATTGATGGCTTCTTCAAGTTCTTTTTTTTTCTGAAAAGTGTGTCATTTAAATATTTTTATTTCCTCTACTGTTAATCTGGGCAATTTATAATTGTGCAAATATTCATCCATTTCCCTTAGATTGTCATATTCATTGGGCTACAGTTGGGCAAATTAGCTTTTGCTTGTTGTTTTAATCTCTTCTTCATTGCTGATGATTTCACCCTTTTCATTTTTGATACTGGCAATTTGGTTTTCTTTCTTTTTTTGACTCAAATTAACCAAATAAATCTATATTCATTGTCTTTTTCTTTTTCTTTTTTTTTTTTTTAAAGCAATTGGGGTTAAGTAACTTGCTCAAGGTTACACGGCTAGTCATTATTTATACGTGGGTGCTCATTTTCTGAGGCCGGATCTGATCTCGGGTCATCCCAACTCCGAGGCCGGCGCTCTTACTCACTGCTCCACCTAGTCGCCCCTTTAGGGCAATTGGGGTTAAGTAACTTGCCCAAGGTTACACGGCTAGGTTTTTGTTCGTGCGGATTAAGTGTCGGAGGCCGGCTCCAAACTCAGGTCCTGATTCCAGGGCCGGCGCTCTATTCACTGCGCCACCTAGCCGCCCCCATTGTCTTTTTCAAAAAAAAAAAAAAACAACTTTAATTAATTCACTAGATTTCTTAATTTTAATTTCTTTTCATTTTCAGAATTTCTAATTATGCATTTACTTGTGAGTTTTTAATTTCTTTTTTAGTTGCATGTCCAATTGCTTGATTTTTTCCCTCCATTTTCATTCATGTAAGCATTTAGAGATTTAAAAAAATTACATTAAGAACTACTTCAGCAGCATGTTATAAGTTTGGGTATTTTGTCTCATTATTACACTTCTGTGATTAAATTATTGATTGTTTCTGTGATTTGGTGTTCAACCAACTCCTTCTTTAGGATTACATTATTTAAGTTTCCAATTAATTTTAAGTCTATCTTTCCATGGCCTTTATTATATGTAATTTTTATTTCATCATGATCTCTAAAAGAATTAATTTAATATTACTGTTTTTCTGCAATGGATTTTGAGGTTTTATGTCCTAATATATGGTCACTTTTTGTGTAGCTGCCATTCAAAGGGTAATTGCTTTTGCTTTAACCTGCCTGGATCTGGATCACGGACTTGGGGGGTGGTCCTGGGGTGTGTGGCCTGTGAGGCAGAGCTTGTGGGGGCTGTGGAGAGGGTGCCCAACAAATAGCTCCAACAGCTATGAAAACCCCGGTGATTTGGAACAAACTTCTCTCCATTCTGGAAAGAGAGCTTTGCCATGGCAAAGTACTCAAAAGTCAAGTAATTGGCTGGCTATATGGGCAACCTGAGGAAGCACAAACAGACCATACAATCCTTTTTTGGGGGACAAAAAGGATCAAGGCATGGAGTGGGAGGAAGACAGCAAAGTCAGAACTCCTTCATCAAAAGCCTCCTCCAAGAAAAATATGAACTGGTAACAGGCTGTGGAGGAGCTCAAGAAGGATTTTTGAAAATCAAGAGAAGTAGAGGAAATATTGGGAAGACAAATGAAAATGAAGGAATAAAATAATGAAAAGCAAGTCAATAGCCTGCTAAAGGAGACAGAAAAGTACACTGAAGAAAATTACACCTTAAAATAGATTAATTCAACTGGGAAAAGAGGCCCAAAAGAGCCAATGAGGAGAAGAACCCCTTAAAAAGGTGCATTGGCCGAATGCAAAAGGAATTTCAAAAATTCACGGAATAGAATAACTCCTTCAAAATTAGATTGGAGCAATTGGAAGCTAATGACGTCATGGGAAATCATGATACTATAAAACAGATAGAAACAAATGAAAAAAATAGAATGCAATGTGAAATATCTCATTGGAAAAACAACTGACCTGGAAAACATATCAAGGAGAGATCATTTCAAAATTATTGGACTACCTGAAAGCCATGATCAAAAAACAACAACAACAACAAAAACCAACCTAGAAATCATCCTTCAAGAAATTCTTAAGGAAAATTGCCCTGCTATTCCAGAACCAGAGGGCAAAATAAAATTGAAAGAATTCACTGATTGCCTCTTGAAAAAGATCCCAAAAAGAAAACTCATAGGAATATTATAGCCAAATTCCAGAGTTCCCAGGTCAAGGAGAAAATAATGCAAGGAGTCAGAAAGAAATAATTTGATGGGGTTTGAAATAAAGATGGCCAAGTAGAAACAGGACTTCCATGCAGCTCTGGCTCTCACCTCCTTCAATGCATGGAAAAGGTGACTCTCAAGAAACTTTGGAGCTACAGAACCCACAAAATGACACAGAGAAGCTAAGCTCCTGCTGAGGACAGCCTGGCAGGCCAGCAGGAAGTGTCCAGCACATCACTCTGGGAGCTGAGCCAAGCCCCACTCGAGCAGGAGGGTTTAGCCTCAGGGCAGCCTGACCAGCCACTGGATGGAGGGACATCAGATCACCAGCAGTTGTGGCAGTTTCCAGAATTATCTACACATAGATGATAAGGGCACAGTGAGAGGTCAGTGCAGTGTGGATTTTGGGATCCAGTAGTTTGGGGGTGCCTTGGCTTTTGCCCCTAAAGTGAGAAGTGGCTGAAGGACCATGGCCCTACAGCCACTGCCGTATGTGGCTGCTTAAGGCGTGGTCTGCAGATTGTATGGGTAACAAGTGACCAGTCTGAGGGGTAATTGCACTTCCTTTAACCTGCTTGGATCTAGATTGCTGTCTAGGGTGGAAGTCCTGGCTTGTTTGACCAGCTTGCCAGAGTGTGTGGAGGCTTCAGAAAGGGAACCCAACTAATACCTTCAGTAGCTGAGAAAACCTCAGAGTTTGGGATGGAACCTCCCATGTCTGGTAAGAGAGTCTTAAAGTGGCAAAAAGCCCAAAAGTCAAGTAATTGAGTGGCAACATGAGCAAACGAGGGAAGCATAGTAAACAGAACAACACAAAATTACACTCCTATTTTGGGGACAAAAGGGATCAAAGCATGGAACAGGAGGAAGACAGTTAAGTCAGAACTCCTGTGCCAAAAGCTTCCAAGAAAAATACGAGCTGCTTATAGGTCATAGAGGACCTTAAAAAGTATTTTGAAAATCCTTAATAAGCAGATAAGAGAAGTGGAGGAAAAACTGGGAAGAGAAATGAGAATGATGCAAGAAAATTATGAAATGAAAGTCAACAACCTGATTGAAGAAAATAACACCTTAAAAAATAGACTAACTCAAATGGCAAGAGAGGCTCAAAAAGGCAATGAGGAGAAGAATGCTTTAAAAAGCCAAATTTGCCAGATGGAAAAAAGAATCTCAAAAGCTCACTGAAGAGAATCATTCCTTCAGAATTAGATTGGAGGAAATGGAAGCTAGTGACTTTATGAGAAATCAAGAAACTATTAAACAGATCCAAACAAATGAAAAAATAGATGGCAATGAGTAATATCTCATGGGAAAAACCACTGACCTGGAAAATAGATACAGGAAAGATAATTTAAAAATTATTGGACTACCTGAATTTGCCTTAGTGAAGGAATGACATACACACTAAATAGGGTATCTCACCCTACAGGAGAGTAGGGGGGAAGGAGATGAGAGGGGTGTTGATGGAAGGGAGGGCAAGCTGAGGCAGAGGGAAGTTGGAAGCACACACTCTTGAAAAGAGACAGGACCAAAGTAGAGAAAAGAATATGTGGGAGTTAGGATAGGAGGGAGGGAAATATAATCAGTCTTTCATAATATATCTACTATGGTAATGCTTTGCATTAGCTACACACATACAACCTATACTGAACTGCTTATCTCTCCAGTGGGGGTGGGTGACAAGGGAGGAAGGGGATGAATCTGGAATTCAAAGTTTTAAAATCAAATGTTTAAATATACATATATATATATATGTATATATATATATACATATATATATATGTAGAATATTATCAATACTATTTTACATATAATTGGGAAATAAGATATATCGGCACTGGGGCATAGAGATCCACCAAGCCCTACTGGAAAAGTTGAAGGGGGTATGGGAGAAGATATGGGAGAGAGCAGTTTGGAGTAGGGGATATCCAGTGGAATCACTGTTTTGGGGACATGGGTAGGGGAAAAGGGGGGAGAAAATTTGTAACTCAAAATCTGGCAGAAATGAATGATGTAAACCAGAAGTTAATAAAGCATTAAAAAAAATTTAATATGGATTTTACTTTATGAATTACATGAATTTGAAATCTAGCCACAGTCATTTGTTTTTATTTTATTAAACACTAGCCCGTGCAACATCAATCAATGTAGCTTAGAAACAAATGTAATCATGGGGACTCAAAATAAGAGACATCTGACAAAGTTTTAGACTCATGAGCAGTTCTTTCCCTAGTCTATGATTCTGCAAAGAAGGTATTGTTCATAACTGTCTCTTTACCAAACAGCTACACTCTTACCATGTTGTCTGTAGAATTAATCTTGGGTACTGGTGCTTTCCCTCAACTTCCCCAAATCCCTATTCCCATGTGTAAGATTTTAAAGTCTTTTCTTGAAAAGTTTGTGTGTGCTGCAATGAGACTGAATCAGAAATGCACTATAAAAAGTGAACTGAAAGCTTTGAAGAGCTCTATGTGGATTCCAAAGACCTCTGTTGAGGTATGGAAGAAGAAATGAATTCAGCTTTAGTGTTACAGTTCCCACATCTGCAAAATTGAAATAATAATACCAGATTCTCTAGGATGCTATAAAACTTAATTAGGATGTTATACTTCTTTGAAATTCTTGAATGAAAGTGACTCTACATGGGCAAATTATCATTTTTCTTAATGATAATGTTAATAATAAAATAATTATTTCAACACATTTTCCCTGTTTGGGTTGACTGTTGGTAATTTGTCTTTTTTTTAATACAATGGAAAACTTTACATTTAAATCAGGCAATACAAAAACCTTAGGAAAATAATCTGAAAAAGGAAAAACTTTGGAACATTTAGCTTTTATATTTAGATTGAAGAACCCATCCAAAAAGAAAGGAAAAAAGGAAAGAACACTTAAAAATACTTTTATTCATTGGATAAAAAATAGAAATTCTATTTTATTTTATTATAAAATTTATCCTAAAAGGAAACACCTGAAACAAATACTTTTCTTTTGAGGCATAAAATCTGAAAAATTACATTAAAAGTCTTCACCTACAAATAAAAATGTAATAATTACCTTTGTTATTTGTAAATTTTTCTTCTTTAATAAGCTATTTTTCTCTATATGTGCATATGCCTCTCTGTGGATTTAGTTTGCACTTATAAATCCTCCCCCATGAGTAGTCAGTGGACAGAGTGTCAGGTCTGGAGTCAGGAATATCTGAGTCCACATCCAACATTAGACTTTTTTTAGTTATGTGACACTGGGAAAGTCACTGTTTGCCTCAGTTTCCTCACTTACAAAATGACCTGGAGAAGGAAATGGCACACCACACCAGTATTTTTGTCAGGAAGTCCATTAAAAATTGGAGAGGGGAGGAAATGAAAGGTTTGATATGACCAAAAATTAGATAGATAGATAGATAGATAGACAGATAGATAGATAGATTAGCTTTATGCATATGTACACACATATAAATACACACACATATATATGTATATTTACATACATACACATAAATATATATATATGTTTGCATATGTGGTATTCAGGTTAATATGATATATAAATGCATATTGGATATCTTTGAATTTATATACAATGAAAGTCATGTTATTAGATATGTTGGGAAAATATGAAGGTTCTAAACGATCATGCATCCTGATTAAATCAGAATTAATCAGAATTAATCACTAAACTTAGCTCTAGGTATTATCGAGAATTATAATGGAAGCTACAGCACTGAATTAAAAAAAAAATTGAACAACTGGCTTATACCAAACTGCCACATATTTCTGCATTTTTTAAAGGCCAGTACATTTAGCTTGTGACCACTGACATGGCTATAGAAATCAGAAGAACCTCTAGGAAGCTGCAGAGTATAGTCTACATTTGATTAGAAATCAAGAAATGTATGACCTAGTTTTGATTCTGCTTCTATTTATTGGCATGCACTTGGACATTCCATTGAACCTTTGGGTACATATTTCCTCTTCTATAAAACAAGGTGGTTTGGCATGATTAAATTTAAAGTCTACTGAGCTATTACATTCTGTGATTCTTGCTTCAACTTCTCTAAGAAGAGGCCTGCTTTGATTCTTGTTTGTAAAATCAGTGGAGATTATTAGGACAAAGATTTTTATTGAGCTAGTACTTGAATTTCCAAATTTCTGAGCTGCCAATATTTCAGGTAATATAAATTCTTATAGAATTCCTTTGACCCTCTGTCTCATCTAGCAGGTATCAAAGAGTTAATGGTTTTTAATATGATTTTTAAACTCTGAGTTGATAGTTTATTTTTGTTTTTGGAAGATATGCTTCTAAATTCCATTTCTTTTGTCAGTAGAAATAGTACCAGGATTGAAATTATATGTAATTAGAAGGGGAAAGTACTTGGGATAACTCAGATGGTATAAGAATCAGCAGATATAAATAAAAACTTGTTTAAAAAAAGAGAAAGAAAATAAATGTCTAATGAATGCAGATATTTCTATTGTCTTAACACATTTTCAAGATACTACCCTTCTCAAGGAGTTAATGACATAGGAAGAATGAAGCTAATATTTCTATTGCTCTACCATAGATATGAGTCACATAGTTGGGTCATAGTAAATTAATCAGACCATGTTTTGTGGTGCAGAATTGGTGTGCTTGCCCCAGGTAGACCCAGTTTAAGTTTATTTTGATTGCATGCCCTCTCAATGCATCAGTTTAAATTAGGGGATTATTAAAGGCATTTTGGAAAAGTAAAAGAGATGACAACATTTTTATAGTCTATTTCAAAAGGTATTATGGAACTCCATTTTCTCTGTAATAATAGTAGTACTTTACCGGATTATTTTGTGTCAGTTTTAATACATCGATTTATGAATCCCAGAAGTAGTTTTCCCATTACTGTTAAGGCAGTGTACTAAAAAAAGTTAAAAAAAAAAGAAGAAGCAAATGAATGGAAGTTGTATCCCAAATGGAAAACAATTTGATCAATTTCTATAAATATATACAAAATAGAGAAAGAGAGAAAAAGAGCTGCATTTGCAATTTAATGCTATCGGGCAGGTGTGATGTCACATGTCTGCAGAATCCTATTTATAAATGCACATTTTAATACCAACTCATTGGCCCTATTCATTAAGGGGGAAAGTGCTGATTAGGAACAATTTGGATTTTTCAGTGCACCCCAAGAGTTCTGTTGAAAAAAATTTCTTTAATTAAAAGATTTTAGGAAGTAGTTTAGCAATGAATTCATAGATGTACTTTTTTCTAAGCTTGGAGTTTAAAGAATAAGCATGTGTAGTAGGAAGAAAGGTAATGCTTCATTTTCTAAGGAAAGGATTAAAACAGAAACAATGAGGAACTTGGTATCAAGTTCTTCAATCCTTTAAGGTAAGTTATTTGATTTTTATAAAGTTATATTGACCAATTTAACATATTAAAATTATCATAAGTAGGCTAGGACAATTTGTGATTTTTTATCTTTTGGAAAGAACACTGTGATGTGACTAACCAAATTTTTTTTTCCTAATTTTATTTTGGTTTTGGTTTTACATGTTTTCACATTTGTACCATTGGTCCACATAATAAACAAATAAATATAATTGAAGAATGGTTTGAGTCCTGAGGAGTCAGGTGTTGGATCTCTATACTAATTTATTTGCCAGGCCTTTACCTCACCTGCAGCCTCCTGACTGCCCAGAGCATTCCACATTTGCCATATCTCCTGGGTGTACCAGTCCATGTTCCACATTTAGTGATTTCACTATTCTCATCAGATCTTACCTATCCTAGAGTTACAATAGGTAATTCTTGAACTAAATTAATTAGTTAAAGGCTCATGGCCTAATGTGTTATTTCTCCAAATAAAAGTTCTAGTATCCAAATGTAAACCTAACTTGAGTGACAAATGGTGAGAATTTTAATCAATAAAGCAGGACCTGTGATGAAAACTTGTTGAGACCATAGAAATATCCAAATATCTGCATTCATTAGACAACATCACATATGTGGCTACCTATTTTGCTTATGCATAAGAATAATCTTAAAAGAGAAAATAGGTGGGATAAATAATGTAATATCCTAGACCTAGAGGCAGGTGGTGACACAGTAGATATCGATTGAAAGACCTGAGTTCAAACATAACCCCTGATGTTTATTAGTTGTATAACCTTGGGAAAATTACTTAAGCTCTGAATGCCTCAGGTTTCCCAACTGCAAAATGGGAATAATAATATCACCTATCTCACATGATCATTTTATTAAATGAGATAATATTTTTTAAAAATAGTTGTAGGTTTTATATAAATGCTCATTCTCTTCTCTTTTTCTACAAATCGTAGAAATAATAAAATCTAATAAACTCTAAAGGATAGACTTGACTTTGATTTACATGAAAATGCAGTATAAAAAGAAATGTATTTTTGACCATAACCCCATGACCAAATTAATTTCTTTTTTTTTTTTTTTTTGGAGGGCAATTGGGGTTAAGTAACTTGCCCAAGGTCACACGGCTTGGTTTTTTTGTTTGTGTGTGTGTTAAGTGTCTGAAATCGGATCCAAACTTAGGTCCTTCTGACTCCAGGGCCGACGCTCTACTCACTGTGCCACCTAGCTGCCCCACCAAATTAATTTCTAATAAAGTAGTTATAATGCCCATCACCCTGTTAAAACAGCATCTATAGGTTTCCACACTACCATATGATTGTAACAAAAAAAAATTAATATATTGATACTAGGTGGGCATGTTGGAGAATAAGGGATGTTTTTTACACTTTTACTTAAATAGCCTTCATATATTTTGCAAGTTATTAGCTCTATCATAGACCCTAATGTATGTAATTCTGTCATTAGTCAGAAAATTACAAGAGGTTAGCATTTAATTTGAGGCTTCAAAATATATTGTTGTTATAGATTTAGCTAGCTAGATGTATCTTTCCAAAGCTCTTTCCCAACCTTTGTTTTGCTTTGTCTACTATGGAAAACTTTTTCCACAAGATGGCAATACTTTTCTCAAATGGCAGCATACACTTCACAAAAGACTTGACATACCTTAATTATTAGTCATATCTGTGTCCTCTAGGGAAAACTATAAAACAAACTATTTTTTGCTGGTTTTTTTGGAGGGCAATTGGGGTTAAGTGACTCGCCCAATGTCATATGGCAAGTTTTTATGTTAAGTGTCTGAGGCCAGTTTTAAACTCAGGTCCTCTTGACTCCAGGGCCAGTGCTCTATTCATTGCACCAGTGAGCTGCCCCTATTTTGCTTTTTCTAAACATAATACACTTTACATTAAAACATTATTAGATATATCCATATGCATATGAACTATAGAAACATCACAATGACATACAGTCTATATTTAAAAGGAATCTTCAAATCAATCTAGCAAATTATAATGGTCATATAGACCCAAAAGAAAGCAAATAATGATGATGATCATGCTGATGACAATTTTTGTCATATTTCAACCTCAATGCACTTTATATGGTCTTCATGATCATTATCTATCATCAATAGTTTATAGCCAATAAAATCATCTCCCAATTGCCAATATTCCGGTTATCACTAGGACAAAAGAGAAGTCTAAGTTTAAAGAAATGAAAATCCAAGTCTTAATCAAGGACTTTGCTCTTTCTAATGTTCAATGGCTTTTTCTCCAAATCTATGATGCTCTTCCAGTTTTCTTACAATAGTCTTTCAGAGTCAGTGTCAGAAGAAAAAAATAAAGGTATGTTGAATTCCAGGAAATCACAAAGAATTAACCTTTATTTATCATGTGTAGTTGAAGCTACATTCATATTCGTTCAATATTTTGGAAAGATCACAAATATTTTGGGAATGGTAATAGATATGGTAGTTTTATACCTTTGTTCAGTTATTTATCCAATAAAATCGATTGATTTTTGATGACATACCAAGTCAAATAGACAACATCCCTCAAAACTTAACTGATTGTGGCAGCTAGATAGCATAGTGAGTAGGAGTGTGTATCACCTTTGCAATACTCACAATTCCTATTCTCAAGCCTTCAAAACAGAATAGGCTACCTCAGGCAAAGGTCCTCCTCTCCCCACTCACAGCAACCACTCACTAAATCCCAGGGTCATGGGGAATTTAAAGGGATTTAAAGATCCCCCATGCCTGGTTGGAATTGCTGATATAGCAGGAATGGGTGAGGCAAGAGGAAGCAGAAGAAAAGCTAGAGTTCCTCTGGTGACTGGAGGTGGCAGCAGCAGCAGAGGCAGCAGCAGCAGTAGCAGCTGAGGTAGAGGCAGAACCACAAACCCCCTTTTTTTTTTTAAGCCAGCCAGAATTTCTGCTGGACTCTTGTTGGGGACTGTCAGGGACCTGGAACTGTGGTGGGGCAGAGCTGCTGGGAGCACACTTCCTGGACACTGAGCAGTTGCTGTGGGGAAAGGAGGACCTTTGCCTGAGGTAGCTTGTTCTGTTTTGAAGGCTTGAGAATGTGGTTGTTTACTACTTTAACTACATGTGCCAATTTCATAAGTTCTCTGATGGCTTTGACTTTCTGGTTTTGGTACTCAGTTATTTGGTATTTTTAATGAATGCTCTAGCTTTATCCCATATATAGAGATCCTGGTATATTTTGTCATTAATAACCACATCAGTCTATTTATAATTCCCATAGGCATTGTGAATATTGCATTGCTGCTACATTTGGTGATGAGGATGGGATCTGAAGAATAAAAGGAAAGTATGGGGGCTGGGATAATTGTTTGTTTCCCAGTTGTGGTAGCTGTGACTCTGTGGAGCCATGGACCAGGAGAGAAGAACAGCCTGCATGCTGACTTCAGTGAACTGAGAGCAGGAATGGTGAGCTGCCTGCACAGAGACCTGGGCAGAAGCCAGGAGCAGCTGCCTTCTATGGGAGAAGAAGGAACCCACCAGCTGGGAATTCAGCCACCAGACTAGATAAGGATTGGGCTGCAAAGCAGGGGCATTGAATGTGTTTCCTTGCTGCATCCCACAGTTTAGGACCCAGGGGGAGGATGGATTTGTGACTATGGTGGTTGGGGTGAAGTGCCATGGACCCCCAAGGACCCCACCCTATTGGTTTTGTTGCCCATCCCCTTCTCTGGACTTGGAAGCAGGGGCTTGGGCTGTGTGAGGGGAAGGACACCCCCTTGCACCCAAGAGAACTTTATTTGGACTGTTCTTTTGAATTGATATAATAATGCAATGTACTTTGTGTTTCTTTAAGGCCCTGTGGCCACTTTGGTAACTTTAGTTATGTATCTTGAAAATGTGACCTAAGAGATGTTTAGTGCTAATTCAAATGTAAATTATCTATGCTATGAGCATGAAAGATCTTGGGGCCTGGATGTAATGGAAATGCAAATTTAAAGATCTTCCCTTCCCCTAGGCCCTTTGATAGGCTTAAGAGATACTAAGAATCTTCCTTGATTTGAAAATATACTCAGCTCCCTAAAAGGCTGAATGTGGTCACATGAATCCTGTGGCTGGATACTTGGTTTTCAGGAATGCCCACACCTTGATTCTGTGTGACTGGACAGTGGGTCAAGAGGGTAGTTATATTCTCTGACCCAGGAGAAGGCTATATAATTCCTGATGTGAGACTTTGTGTTGGGGCCTCACTTTGAGAAGTGTTGTGTGATTTGACCAGATGAGACTCTGGGAAGTCATTGAGGAAACCCCCCCGCCCGTTGAAAACCCAGATGTTGATGCTTCCCTCTCTGGTAACTGTGATTTGGTATGAATGTAATGGTTGGACAGTTTGGAAGCCTGTCTGCTTGATCTGTTTCTCTGTCTTGCAACTTCTGTCTGTATACTTTGAATTTCTGGGTGCTGACCTTTTTCCCCTGAACTAGGTAAATGATATATGTTTGATTGATTAAATTAAACTCGTTAACCCATTTTGAGTTGCTTTCCTTTAGAAAAGCACATTTAAGAACCTGTGTTGGCAGCCACTCTGGGGATGCTGGGGTGCTTCCTGCTATAGAGCACTGGCCCCGGAGTCGGAAGGACGCAAGATCAGTTCTGGCCTCATACTTAACACTCACACAAAAATAACTGGCTAACACTGGGCAAGTTACTTAACACCAATCGCTTTAAGAAAAAAAAAATCTCATGCTGAGTAATCAAGTATAAGCCAAATCATGGGGAAAATATAGTTGGTCTAGCAATCTAGTATAAATTTGGAACCTCTAGTTCTGCAAAAGTAGGATTTATATGGGATGGTCAGCTACAATCCAGGTTAAGTCTCAGTCTCACAATAAGCATGGTAGTTTGAAGAAAAAATGACAATAACATTTTCTTAAGCCTTCTGTATACTCTGCACAGTGATAGAAATCTGAACCTCTGGCTAACCAAAGATGAAAGAACTATGTTTTTGTAGAGTTCAGTTCTATATTAAAATTCTCCTTTCCATATTTTTTTCATTTCTTTTCATCTCCTCTGCACCCATAGAAACTATTGGCTATATTTTATCATTTATAATCACAAAAATATTTCAACAGAGAGTCTGAAACACTTACATATGGTGAATACTAAATCCCAAGTACTTTCCTAGATGAACTCATGGATTCTATATTGAGGAACCTGCAGAGTGCTGGCATCCAAATGTGTAATAAGAAAAGTGAGAGAAAAAAAGAGGCTCAAGGAGAATCTGCAGACAGGTAGTGATTTCCTACAATTTCCTTATGTAGATAATCATTCATAAACACTTTACAAAAATATGAAAAATAATTATTTAAATATCAGATAGTAGTTTATATGTTATGAAGAAAAAATATTGAAACACTTTGATTTTGTCAGAATAATTTTATGTGTGTGTATGTTCTTCCTAATACTTAGAGATACAAGTCAGGAACTAGAGCTTGTATGTAACTAGAGCTAGTTCATTCCAGGTATCCAAGCTTTACCAGATCTAAAATCATATTATAAAACAGTAATCATCAAAACTATTTGGTACCATCTAAGAAATAAACTGTTGGATCAGTGGCATAGGTTAGATACATAAGACACAGTAGTCAATGCCTATAATAATTTACTGTTAGATAAACCAAAAGATTCCAACTTCTGGAAACCACACTATTTGATGAAAACTTCTTGGAAATCTGGAAAATAGTATGGCAGAAACTATGTATACACTAACATCTTAGACCATATAGCAAGATAAGGTCAAAATGGGTATGTGATTTAAACATAATGGGCGATACCATAAATAAATTAAGAGAGGAAGGAATAGTTTATCTGTCAACTCTATGGACAATGGAAGAACTTATGAGCAATATGGAGATAGACAATATTGTAAAATGAAAAATGGATAATTTTGATTACATTAAATTGAAAAGGTTTTGCACAAAGTCAATGCAAGCAAGATTAGAAGGGAAGCAGAGAGCTAGGGGAAAAATTTACTGCCAGTGTTTATGATAAAGGCATCATTTCTAAAATATATAGATAACTTCATCAAATTTATAAAAATATGAATCATTCCCCAATTGATAAAGGGTCACCGAATATGAACAGGTAGTTTTCAGGTAGAGAAAATAAAACTATAGTCATATGATTAAAAAATGCTCCAAATCACTATTGATTAGAGAAATGCAAAACAAAACAACTCTTAGGTACTGCATCATATTTATCAGATTGCCAGACATGACAAAAAAGGAAAATGATAAATGTCAGAGATGTGGGGAAATTGGAACACTAAAGCATTGTTGGTGGAGTTGTGAACTGATGCAACCATTGTAGAGAACTGTTAGGAACTATGCCCTAAGGGCAATCAAACTGAACATACCCTTTGTCCCAGCAATAACACTACTAAGTCTATATCCCAAAGAGATGATTAAAAATGGAAAAGGACCCCTGGGTAAAAAATAGAAAAAGCAGCTCTTTTTGTGGTGGCAAAGAATTAGAAATTAAAGGAATGTCTGTCAATTGGGGAACGTGTGAACAAGTTGTGGTATATAAATGCAATACTATCATGCTATAGGAAATAATGAGCAGGCAGATTTCAGCAAAACCAGGGAAGACTTAAATGAACTGATGCTTAGCAAAGTGAGCAGAACCAGGAGGCTATTGTACACAGTAATTTCAACACTGTGCAATTACCAACTCTGATAGATTCAGATGTTCTTAGCAATGCAATGAACTAAGACCGTTCCAAAAGACTCATGATAGAAAATGTTATCACATCCAGAGAAAGAACAATGTAGTCTAAATACAGATTGAACTATGCCATTTTCGCTTTTTGTGTTATTTTTTTCTTTCTTGTGGTTTTTTCCCTTTTGCTCTGATTCTCTTTGCACAGCATGACTAAGGAGGAAATGTTTTTTAATATTATTGTACATATGTAGCCTAGATAAGATTGCTTGCCATCTTGAGGAGGAAAGAAAGGTGGGACGGAGGGAGAAAAAAAACATTGGAATACAAAATCTTATAAAAGTTGAGTAGTATCTTTACATTTAATTGGAGTAAATGAAATAAATTGGGGGAAAAGTAAAAAGAAATAATCCCTTCAAACAAACAAACTAAAAAGTTTCACTAGCCAACAGCTCCTTCTCTCAAGGAGTTTAATCTAATAGATTTCCAATACAGACACCTAGTTCCTAATGTGGTTTGTAATACAGGCCTTAAGTTAATACCCCAAGTTTACAGTAAATTTTTTTATTCTTTTTTTTATTTTTTTATTTGTTTATTTTATTCTTTTCTTTATTTTTTATGTTTATATTTGTTATTATTTTTTTGGCTTTTTTCTATTTATTTTTTATTTATTATTTTTTATGTATTTTTGGGGGGTTTCCTTTTACTTTTTTATTTTTTATTTTTTAATTAAAATAATGCTTTAACTTCTGGTTCACATCTTTCATTTCCACCAGATTTTGAGTTACATTTTCCCCCATTTTTTCCCTACCCACCACCCCAGAATAGCAGTCCCACTAGATATACCCTCATCCAATCTGTTCTCTCCCACATCTTCTCCCATACCCCCTTCGAAGGTAAATCTATGAGTCCCACTGCCTGGACATCTTATGAAACATTTAATTTTAAAACTTCGATTTTCAGACCCATTCCCTTCTTCCCTTGTCACCCACTCCCTCTGAGAAGATAAGTAATTCAGCATGTGTTGTACATGTATAGGTATGCAAAACATTACTATAGTAGATATATTGTAAAAGACTGCTTATATTTCCCTCCCACCCATCTCACCTCCCACCTGGTCCATTCCCTACTTTGATCCTGTCCCTCTATGATAGTGCGTACTTCTAACCTCCCCTCTCCCCAGAATGCCCTCCCTTCCATCATCCCCCCTCGCATCCCCCTTTCTCCTACTCAGGAGAGTGAGTGAGGGTAAGATATTCCATTTAGTATGTATGTGATTCTCTCCTTGAGCCAACTTCAGTGAGAATATGCTTTTGCCTTTTTGCCTTCCTGTTCTTCCCCTCCCCTGCAACTACTTCCCCTTGCCTCTTCTACATGAGATAGTTTACCCTACACTGTCTCTCTCCATCTCCTCTTGCCACTTTCCTCTCTCACCTCTTGACTTCACCCCTAAAGAATCATCCTTTCCTTGGGGCGACTAGGTGGCGCAGTGAGCAGAGAGCCAGCTCCGGAGCCAGAAGGACCCGAGCTCAGATCCAGCCCCAGACACCCAACATATAAAAAAAAAAAAACCAAAACCCAGCCATGTGAACCTGGGCAAGTCACCCAACCCCAATTGCCCTCCAAAAAAAAAGGAATCATCCCTTCCCATCAAATTCAACCTGAGCCCTCTATCCATGTATACCTGTGAACATATGCCATGTACCCTTCTTCAATTATTTTCATAAAGAGAGAGGTTTTATCAAACACAGTTATTGTTTTTCCACGTAGGAATGTAAATAGTCCAACTTTGATAAGTTCCTTTTGATTTCTTTTCCCTGATTACCTTCTCAAGCATTTCTTGCTTCTTGTGTCTGAATGTCAAATTTTCTATTCAACTCTGTTTTTTTCCTCAAGAATGCTTGAAAATCCTCTATTCCACTGAATGACCATATTTTCCCCTGAAACAAGATACTCAGTTTTGTTGGGTAGGTGACCCTTGGGTTCATTCCCAGCTCTTTTGCCCTCTGGAATATAATATTCCATGCCCTTCTATCCCTCAGTGTAGAAGCTGCCAGGTCCTGGCCTATTCTGATTGTGTTTCCACAATATTGAAATTGTTTCTTCCTGTCTGCTTGTAGTATTTTCTCCTTGATCTGGGGATACTGGAACCTGGCTATAATATTCCTGGGAGTTTTTGTTTGGGGATCTTTTTCAGGAGGTGATCTGTGGATTCATTCAACCTCTATTTTGCCCTCTGGATCTAAAACATCAGGACAATTTTCCTTGAGAATTTCTTTAAGGATGATTTCTAGGTTCTTTCTTTGATCATGGCTTTAAGGTAGTCCAATAATTTTTAAATTACCTCTCCTGGATCTATTTTCCAGCTCAGTGGTTTTTCCCATGAGATATTTCACATTGCCTTCTATTCTTTCATTTGTTTGTATCTGTTTAATAGTATCTTTATTTCTCACAAAGTCACTAGCTTCCATTTGCTCCAGTCTAACTCTGAAGGAATGAATCTCCTCAGTGAGCTTTTGAGATTCTTTTTCCATCTGGCAAATTTGACTTTTTAAGGTATTCTTCTCCTCATTGCCTTTCTGAGCCTCTTTTGCCATTTGACTTAATCTATTTTTTAAGGTGTTATTTTCCTCAGTCAGGCTGTTGACTGTCATTTCATACTTTTCTTGCATCTTTTTCATTTCTCTTCCCAAATTTTCCCCTACTTCTCTTATCTGCTTCTTAAGGTCCTCTATGGCCCGTAGCCAGCTTGTATTTTCATTTGGGGCTTTTGGTGCAGGAATTCTGATCTCACAGTCCTCCTCCATGCTTTGAGCCTCTTTGCCCCTAAAATAGGAGTCCAATGTTGAACTTTTCTGTTTATTTTGTTTCATTTGCCTAGGCATATTGCTACTTAATTACTTGATTTTTGGGCTTGTTGCCACAGTAGGACTCTGCCACCAGACAGGGGAGCTTCTGCCCAAACATGGGGTCTTCACAACTTCTGCCAGTTGGGTGGCCTCTGTAAAGCCTCCACCCACTCTGGCAAGTTGGATACCCACTCCAAACTTCCCTGCCAGACCACAATCCAGATCCAAGCAGTTTAAAGCAAAAGCAATTAACCCCCAGACTGATTGCTGGATCTCCCTACTGTTCGCAGACCTGGACCTAGAGCCACTACTGACGCTGCAAAATGGCTTCTGTGCAGCTCTTTCTTCAGCTGCTTTTTGCCCCCAGGGGAGGAAGCCACCTGTTCCCCAAATACTGGTCCCAAAGGCCATAGGGCACTAACCTCTCACTTTGTCCTAGGCATATCTGTGCTGATAATTCTGGAATCGCCCCAATTGCTGGTGTTCTGGGGTTCCACCAGCCGGCTGAAGGCCCGGCAGCCCTGGGGCTAAAACCTCCGATCTGGGCTCTGCTTTGCGGCCTGCTTTGTCAGTTCCCAGGGCGCTGTGCTGCCTGCTCTCAGAGAGCTGAGCTGGCTGCTTCCTGCAGGGCTGCTGGGCTGTCCTCAGGAGGAGGTTAGCTTCTCTGTGCCGTTCTGTGGGTGCTGTGGCTCCAGAAGTTGTTAAGAGCCCCCTTTCACATTGTTTGAAATTTGTGTGGGGCAGAGCACATTGGAAATGCTGTTTCTACTCAGCCATCTTGGCTCCGCCCCCCGGAACAAGTTTACAGTAAATTAAAAGAAACTAAATTTCAAAATTGTCTTACCCTTAATATTTTAAATGAAATTAACAAAATCCTTACAATATTAATTTGTGCTATGATTTCTTTATAATATTTGTTTGTGTATTCAGAAGGAATAAAGCCATGATAACACTAGGGCCACAAGTTTCACATCAAGCTTCTTAGGGGAAAAAAAGGTTGTGAGTCCTAATTTATTCAGCTAGTACTAGCATCCTCTTAGGAAGCAAATGATAGTAAGGAGGAATAACAGTGTTCTTTGAAGTTTTAATTATCATTTATTCTTTTTTATTGATTAATTTATTTTTAGTTTTCCCCATTCACTTCCATAAGATTTTTAGTTCCAAATTTTCTCCCCCTTTTTGCTCTCCCCCATTCCTAAAATGGCATGCAATACAATTTAGCCTATACATATATATTCATATTAAACATTTTCCCATTAGTTATGTTGTAAAGAAAAATTGAAACCAGTGGGAGGAAGCATGAGAAAGAAAAAACAAAACAAAACAAAAAAGAAAATAGTAAGCCTTGATCTGTATTCAGATGCCATATTTTTTTTTTCTGGATGTGGATAGCATTTTCCATCATGAGTCTTAGATCTTTGCATTGCTTTGAGGAGCTCATTCTATCACAGTTAGTCATTGCACAGTGTTGCTAATACTATGTACATTGTTCTCCTTGTTCTGCTCACTTCACATAGCATCAGTTCACATAAATCTTTCCAGGTTTTTCCAAAAGTCTACCTGCTCACCTTTCCTTATGGAAGAAGACCATTCCATTGCATTGATATAACACAATGTTTTCAGCCATTCTCAATTGATGGGCATTCCTTCAATTTAAAATTCTTGGACACTACAAAAAGAGCTGTTATAAATAGTTTTATACATGGGGGTCCTTTCCTCAGTTTAATGATTTCTTTGGGATACAGACCAAGACATGGTATTCCTGGCTCAAAGGGTATACACGGTTTTATAGGCCTTTGGGCCTAGTTCTAAATTGCTCTTGAGAATGGTTAAATCAGTTCACAACTCTACCAACAATACATTGGTATTCAGTTTTCTCATACCTTCTCCAACATTTATCTGGTAACTCAAAGTGATTTTGTTTTGTATTTCTCTAATCAGTAATGATTTAGAGCATTTTTTTAATCGCTTTAATTTCTCCTTCTGAAAACTGCCTGCTCATATCCATTGACCATTTATCAGTTGGTAGATAGTATGTATTCCTACAATTTTGATTCAGGTCTCTATACATTTTATAAATGAGGCTTTTATTATGAATTCTGACAGTAAAAATTGTTTCCCACCTTTCTGCTTCCCTTCTAATCTTGTTTGCATTTGCTTTCTTTGTGTAATTTTTTTTTCAATTTAATGTAGACAAAATTATTTATTTTGCATTTCATAATGTTCTCCATTTTGTTTAGTCATAAATTTTTCCATTATACAAATATCTAACAGGTAAACTATTACTTGTTCTCTTAATTTGCTTACATTGTCAGCTTTTATATCTAGATAGTGAATTCATTTTGACTTTATCTTGGTACATGATATAAGATGTTAATCTGTGCCTAGTTTCTACTGCACTATTTTCCAGTTTTCCAAGCAGTTTGGTTAAATAGTGAGTTCTTATCCCAGAAGTTGGAGTCTTTGGGTTTATCAAACCAAAGATTACTACAGTCATTGACTACTGTATTATGTGTATCTAACCTATTCCACTGATACACCACTCTATCCCTTAACCAGTACTGAGTAGTTGTTATGATCAATGCTTTATAATACAATTTAAGATCTGGTATGGCTGACCATCTTTGCTTGAATTACTTTTCATTAATCCCCTTGATATTCTGGGCCTTTTCTTCTTACAGATGAATTTTGCTATTTTTTCCTACTTCTATATATAATGTTACTTTTTGTCCAAGCTCTACAAATATTTTTGGTAGTTTGATTGGTATGGCAATAAATAAGTAAATTAATTTAAACAGAATTATCATTTTTATTATATTAGCTCCATCAACCCACAAGAAACTATCTTCCCATTTATTTAGATCTGACTTTATTTGTGTGAAAAGTGTTTTGTAATTATATTCATATAGTTCTTGGGTTTGTCTTGGCAGGTAGACTACAAAAAATTTATCTTGTCTATATAAATTTTAAATGCAATTTCTCTTTCTATCCCTTGTTGTTGGTCTTTGTTAATAATGTATGGAAATTCAAATAATTTATTTTATATCCCACGAATTTGCTAAAATTATTTATTTTTCAAATACTTTTTTTTTACTTCATTCTCTCAGAATCCCTAAGTATACCATTATATCATCAGCAAGTATTTTTAGCTTTGTTTCTTCTTTGTCTGTTCTAATTCCATCAATTTCTTTTTTTTCTCTCATTGCTAAAGCTAAAATTCTAATACAATATTGAGTAGCAGTGATGCTTATTTTGTGATTCTTAATAAGTGATTTTTATTTTACAACTCATCTCATTAGAAAAGCTACTATCTTATCCTCATTATATATAATGCTTGCTGATGGTTTTAGGAAGTTGGTACTTATCATTTTAAGGAAGATTCCATTTATTCCTAAACTATCTAGTTTTTTTTAATAGTAATGGTGTGGTATTTTATCAAAAGCTTCTTCTACATCTGTTGAGATAATCATATGATTTCTGGTAGGTTTTTATTTTATTTTTTTTATTGATATGATCAATTATTCTGATAGTTTTCCTAATGCTGGACTTCCTGGTACAAATCCTCCCTAGTTGTAGTGTATTATCCTCATGATAAGTTGCTGTAATATCTTTGCTAAGATTTTATATAAAATTTCTGTATCTATATTTTTAAGGAAACTGGTCTCTAAGTTTCTTTCTCTTTCTCTGCTCTTCTTGGTTTAGCTATCAGCACCACATTTCAGTCATAAAAAGAATTTTATAGGACTCCTTCTTCACCTATTTTCACAAATAGTCTACATTTTATTGGAATAAACTGTTCTTTTAATGTTGGAGAGAATTCACTTGTAAATCCATCTGGCCCTGAGAGGTTCTATCTTAGTGAGGTCATTGATGACTTGTTCAATTTATTTTTCTAAAGTTATGTTGTTTAAGTATTTTATTTCCTCTTCAATTAATCTGGGCAATTTATATTTTTCTAAAAATTCATCCATTGCACTAAGACTGCCAAATTTATTGGTATACAGTTGGGCAAAATATCTCCTAATCATAGTTTGAATTTCCTATTCATTGGTAGTGAATTAACCCTTTTCATTTATTTTTGCTTTATTTTGGAGGGCAACTGGGGTTAAGTGACATGCCAAATGTCCCACAGCTGGTAAGTATGTTAAGGGTTTGAGGCCAGATTTGAACTCAGGTTCTCCTGACTCCAGGGACAGTGCTCTATTCACTGCACCACCTACCCACCCTTAGTCCTTTCCATTTTTGATAGTGCTAATTTAACCTTCTTTTTAAAAATCAAATCAACCAATGTTGTATTTATTATATTTTTCATAAAAGCAACTCAATTTCATTTATTAGTTCAATAGTTTTCATAATTTGAACTTTATTAATCTTCCCCTTGATTTACAGAATTGCTTATTTGGTATTTTAATGGGAATTATTCATTTGTTCTTTTTTCTAGCTTTCTTAGTTGCATGCCCAACTCATTTATGTCTTCTTTCTGTATTTTATTCGTGTAAGCATTGAGATACATACAATTTTCTCTAAGAACCACTTAGGCTGCATCCCATAAGTTTTGATATGTTGTCTCATTACTGTCACTTTCTTGGATGAAGTTTGTTCTATGTTTGTTTGTTTCTGTGATTTGTTGTATGACCCAAATAATCATTGGGATTTAGTTATTTAATTTCTGATTAATTTTATTCTATTTTTCCATGGTTGATTAACACACACATAATTTTTATTGCTTCAGGATGTGAAAAGGATGCATTTAATATTTCTGCCTTTCTGCATTGGATTGTGAGATTTTTATGCCGTAATACATGGTCAATTTTGTGTAAGTATTACATACCACCAAGAAATAAAGTTTATCCTCATTCAATTTTTTCTAGAGGTCCACCTTATGTAACGTTTCTGAAATTTTATTCACCTCCTTAGCTTCATTCTCATTTATTTTGTGGTTAAATTCATCTAGTCCAGAGGGGGGGAAGTTAAGGTCCCCCACTAGTATAGGTGTCTCTTTCTTCTTGTAACTCACTTAATTTATCCTCTAAAAATCTGGATTCTATAACACTCAGTGCATAAATGTTTAGTTATGATATTAGTCCATTGTCTATAATACCTGTTAGCAGGGTATAGTTTGCTTCCTTATCTCTCCTTATCTTCTTTAATTAGATATATTTGGCTATTGCTTTGTCTGAAACCAGGATTGTTACCCTTATTTTGTTGTTGTTGTTTTGTTTTTGTTGTTGTTGAACTTCAGGTGAAGCATAATATAGTCTACTTTAGCCATTTACCTTTACTCTGTGTGCATCCCTCTGTGTCAAATATGTTTCTTGTAAATAACACATAATAGGATTTTGTTTTATAATCCACTCTGCTATTCACTTCTTTTATGGGAAAGTTCATTCCATTCATGTTAATACTTATTATTACTAACTATACTTTTCTCTCCATCCTGTTTTCCACCTTGTTTATACTTTTCTCTCTTTTTCCTCCCTTTCCCTTTTCATTAGTGTTTTGCTTCTTACCACTCCCTCCCTCAATCTGCCCTCCCTTCTATTCACTCCTTTTTCTTCCCCCTTTCCCTTCCTATTTACTATAGAATAAGTTACTTATAAAAAGATAGATAGATATAGGTATAGATATATAGAGATATATATGTAGATGTAGATATAGACATAGATATAGATATGTGTGTAAATATATATATATATATATATATATATATATATATATATATATACATACACACACATACATATTTTCTTGTCATTCACCAAACTTTCTGAGCTAAAAGACTGCTGCACCCTGTCATTCTGCTGGTTCCACTGTTCCAGTATTTTTTTCTGCTGTGATATTTTTCTGGATTTTTGGATGATAGCAACTTACTGCTTACTCCGTCATTTTGGCTCCCACAAGTTAGGACTCACCTCATAATACTTAAGGCTTTGACATTAGATGGGTATATCCCTTTCTTTTTTTAAATCCGCTTATACTACCTATAAGTCTCTAAGCATCTTATAAATCTGTTCAAAATTCCCTTCACTCCTTTCTCTGTTTCCAAATGAATCTTTATCTATACAATACTCAAAAATGTGTTAGATGTGATCAAAATGCTAATGTGAATAATTCAGTGACCACTCATACCAAAAACATTTTGGACAAAATTGACTCCATCGTTATTTTCCATGAAAAATAGAAATATTTAATGTGTTGGGGTAACAAATAGTTTGTTCTTGCCACGTTGGTACACCTAAAAATATATACATCTTACCAAAACAATAGAACTGTTATGTACCTTTAGTCTGAGTTGACTGCTTTTCTTTTTTTCCTAATTTGGCTAGTTAAATCCGTCAAAGTTATTTGTATGATTAAACACAATCATATTCAGAACTATTCTCAAAAGTTGTAGCATTTTAAAATATCTGATTCAGATGAAAAACAATCTAGAATTCCAGTCTGGCAATTCTGGTTCTAGGTTATTATTATCCAGGTCACTATCAACCAGCTCATTTTGTATCATTAAGCAAATCAATTCTCTGGGCTACAATTTCCTCTTCTGTAAAATGAAGGGTATGTTGAATTACTCCTTCTGTTAGGAGGAATGTCTACTACCAATTGAACTCGTCATTTAAAACTGTTATATTATTGGTTAATAGTGTTAGAATAGGGATAGGTTTAAGATAGAAAGAAAGAAAGAGAGAGAGAGAGAGAGAGAGAGA